>CM065806.1:12222000-12822000 GCA_033398695.1 Orobanche coerulescens
TGTAAACGGACCGAACTATACCGAACTATGGTAGTTTCGAAGTTCGTTCCGTATTTTTCGAACGTACGTTCGGTCCGGTCCGATATATGCGAACCTTAGATTTTGAGGTTCGAAGTTCCGCTCGCAGGGTTTGTCTACAAAAATTATTCGGTCCGATTCGGTCCGAATTTGCGAACGGTTCGAAATAGTTCGAGTTCGCAGGTTTCTAAAACACATCAGTTGGGTGGGTGGGGTTTAAATGGGAGTTGGGGTTGGGCTTTTGGCCGCTTGGGAGTTGGGGTTGGGGTTGGGGTTGGGGTTGGGCGCTTGGGAGTTTGGTAATGGGGTATTACCGTATTAATTTAGTAATTGGGAATGGGAAATATATAGGCCGGAGGCCCTTTAATAGTTGCGGACCGGACTAAACCGAACCGTGCGGTCCGGTCCGCCGAACTATGAATTTTAACATTCAAGTTCGCGTTTGCATATGTGAATAGAGCCCGAGCTGAACTTTTTCGAACCGAATAATGCGAATCGAATCGAACTTTTTTGTTCACTCACAGCCCTAGTGGCTTCGTCTAATGCCACCTACAACTTTATATTGTGATAGTGAAGCCACACAATAAACAGCTTCACTTGTTCTTTAGTAAATAATTTTTTATTTCATTTGTTTATTTTCGTTTTTTTCAAATCAACTGTTAGCTTCTAAACAAAAGTTCAGAAATATAATAAGGTTATTTTAAATTTTTTAAATTAATATAATAAGGTTGTTTTAAAATTGTTGATTTAAATTCTTTAATGTGATGGATGGAAATAATTGACAAAGTGAAAGTAAATAATCACTTTTAAACTTTACGTTTTGACATAACACCGAGGAGAAGATTTCATTGGCTCCACTTCATAATGCAAAATGGTGTTTTTTACCGTCGGTTGGAAATGGCCTAAACTACCAAGGAAAAAAGATGGCTGGGTGAAAAAAAAATCGGAACGGCAGTGTAATTTTTTTTATTATGAAATATTAATATTAAAAAATTGGAAGTTTTTATTTAATTGAAAATAAAAATTCTAAAAAAAATCTGGATCTTATTTATAAACTGTTTTAATAAAAATAAAAACTGAAATATTATTTTCCATAAAATAAATAAAAAATCTGATCCGATTATCTTCTCTGGTGAAGTTGACTTTAAATAACTAATCTTTAATTTTGTTTTTTTTAGATTTTTTTTTCTAAAATGAAACAGTTTTTTTATAAAAAGTAAAAAAAATTCAAAAAATAGATTACTAGAAGGTTTTTCTTTTAAAAATAAAATAAAATAATTCAGATTTTTTATTATTTTATAAAAAATAATATTCAAGTTTTTGTTTTTATTAAATAGCTTCTAAATAAGATCCAGAATTTGTTTTAATTTTTTATTTTCGAATTTTAAATAAAAACTTCAATTTTTTGATATTAAAATTCCATAATTAAAAAAATTACCTAAAGTTCCCATTTTTTTAATTTTCCAGATATTAAATAAAAAAGATTAAGCTATTCACTGCGACAAAACACAACGAAAAACCAAAAAAAAAATGAGGCAAAGATTCAAACACTTGAACCCGGTTATAATTTAAATAACCATGTCCGTCCGAAATCTGACTTAAAAGTGAATTTACTGCGTATTTCATCTCAAACATAGTGATACCCGAAACAATACAGTTAGAGTTCAGCCATCTGAAACCCATTTAGATAGTATATACCTATATCCGTCTCAAACTCAATTAAAAGATAATTTTAATACATATTCCCCTCGCAAATTTATAGAGTTATATGCATTAATTACCCAAATCTATTAAGACATATAAAATCTAAGTAATGAAATATAAGTTGTTATAATAATTGGTTGTTACGTCTGAATTATAAAAATTAAATTCGCTCAAATTGTTATATGTTGATAAGTTGACAAATTAAATTATACATCAATAAATTAGCCAAATTAATTTTTTCAATAAGAAATATTTATTTGGACAACTTAATGATTGACCGAATTACATTTCAACATAAATAACACTATTTATTTTGGCCAACTCGATAATTGGTCAAATTAATTGGCAATGACGAATATGATGGTAAAATGCACATTAATTGTATGGACTAATTACCCAAATCCATTAAAACTTATATAATCTACATAATCAAATATAAGTTGTCATAATAAGTGGTTGTTATGTCTGCCTTTAAAAAACTCAAATTCGCTCAAATTATTAGAAAATGATAATTTGGACAAATTAAATTAAATAAAAAAATAGCCAAATTAATTTTTCTAATAAAAATAAAATTATAGATTTGGCCAACTCAATGATTTGTCAAATTTTTTTTCCAATAAAAATAATACTATTTATTTGGTCAAGTAAATAATTGATCAAATCATTGCCTATGATAAATGTGATGATAAGATACACATTAATTATAATTACTTATTTAGTTCTCTAATCGGTGGAGTCTCATTCAAAATTAATGTGACATAGAATATATTAGATAAAGAGAATCTAAAAATTAAAAAATATCACGTATCAGAGAGAGTAAAAGTGGTGCTCGGAATACTTTTTGCTAATATATATATATATATTGATCCAATTAATATTAGCCAAATTTATTATGCCCGAGCAGAAAAAATATTGATCAAAATAATTTTTCCAATAAAAATAGAAACCATTAACTGGTGGTGCAAAATAGTTGTGAGGTGAAAAAATATATACTGATTCAGCGTATTTGATTATCCCATCGATGGAATCTCGTTTAAAATCAATGTGGGATTCAAATTTATATATAAATACTATTAATGCAAACCTAATAATTGGCCAAAATAAATTTCCAATGAAACAAAAAATATTTGGCTTGATAATCGGCCAAATTAATATTAGCCAAATTATTTTTCTCAATAAGAATAAAACTATTAAACTCATGGTGCAAAATGATTGTGGATTAAAAATAATATATTAATTTTAAATATTTGTTTAGGTTCCTCAATCGGCAGAGCCTCGTTTAAGATCGATGTGGTATTCAAAATTTTAGATAAATATGATTAATACAAATTTGATAATTGATCAAATTAGATTCTTCAATAATTGATATTATATATATTGACCAAACTAAAATTTTCAATTAAAATAAAACTACAAAATAAAACAGATGTGAGAGTGGCTAAACTAGAGGTGGCCATGGGCCGGGCCGGGCCGAACCGGGCCGGGCTGGAGCTTAGAAGCACAGGACCGGCCCATGTATTTAGCTGGGTCACGGCTGGCCGGGGCAAGGCCGCGCCACGCCCCGCCCCCGGGCCGTCGTGGGCCGGTGTGGGCCGGGCCGGGCTTGGGTCGGAAGTGTAAATTTTTTTTCATAAAAATCAATTTGTAAAAATTTGTTTTCACTTTTTAAAATAAATTAATTAATATTAATTACAAAATCAATTTACAAAAATCATTTTGAATTAAGAAAAAATGTAAAACTTAATAAAAAAAACTGTTTCAATCTGTTTAAAAAATTCAATTTGAATTTTTAAGATATGTTAATATTAAATTAAATGGGGAGAAAAGGGAAAAAAAATGAACTTGGACTTAATTTGTAAAAATTAGATTATTTTTTGAAATTTAATCTAATTTCTAAAATTAAGTTGCCTACGTATCCTAAGGAATCAAAGTCCACGTAGTTCTTTTTACTTACCTCTTTACTTACCTTGAACTTAAAGGTAGGTGATGTGCTCAATCGTCGTGTTGGCCACTCCCTGAAGCTCCCGATTCGGATGAAGAATCCATCATCATCCACGGATCATCATCCTCGTTGTGTTCGTCTTCTTCTTCCGTCCGTCCTTGTTGACGTTTTCGCTTGTTCCCAATCTTTTTCTGCACTTAATCTTCACAACGTCGGGCGATAAAGATGTTCGTTTATCTGTTATAACTCTTCTACCCGCACTAAAAGCAGACTCGAAGCAATTGTAGAGGCTGGAACGACAAGGAGATCCCTTGCAATTCTAGCCAATATAGGATATTGTTCTTCACGTAATTTCCACCATTTTAAAATCTCAAAATCAGCATCAAGCTCATGTGAACACGTAAAATACTCATTTAAGATTTGACTAGAAGACGTTGAAGAATTAGAGCTTGATGACGATTTTGGTTTTTTGAAAAGAATTGAAGATGTAAATTGATCAAATCTACCTTTATTTTTTGAAGTTGACTGAGAGGCTAAAACCTCAGGTTTATATTTTTAAATGTACAAATCAACTAATGAAGCTAATATTTTGACGCACTCATTTACGTACTCCTCACTATCAAAAGAACTATCACCTAATGCATTATAATAATAATCAATAAGATTACCGAGTGCTTCTTTTTTCACACCCGGGTCAAGAAGACATGCAACACCATATATGTAAGGAAATTGTGATAAATACTCTAACCATTTTTCTGTCATTGTAGAAATAACTCGAGATAAATGTATATTATTTTTGTGTTCACTTAAAGAACCAACAATTTTACAACATTCTAAAATAACCAAATGCACATTAGGTTCATAAACATAAGAAAATAAATATGTAGAATTATTATAAGCACGTAATATACTATGAACGATCGTAGCAAGTTCCCAATGAGCCTCAGTTATGAGGTCTTGCTCGGCTAAATGTTTTGGATCAGAGTTATATAATTGAGTAATAATTTCTTTATAAGGAATAGCATCATCAAGCAATTTAAAAGTAGAGTTCCAACGGGTAGGTGTGTCAATGCTCCATTTTTTTGGTTTCAAATTACGTTCCTTACATAGATGTTTATAATATCTCCTAATATGTTGACTCAGTCTTAGCCATTTAATTATTTTTCTAATAGGATTTAAAAGGGGTGAAATCATATCAATTCCTTTTTTAGCCGACAAATTCAAGACATGGGCACAACATCTAATATGCATAAAAATACCGTTTGCAAGTAAAGGTAATTCGTCCAATAAATATTCCATACATTTATTATTCGCGGCCGCATTATCGAGAGAAAGAGAAAGCACTTTATCAAATATATTAAATTCCTTACAACATTCAATTATTCTATCTTTTAGATTTTTAGCGGTATGTGAGTCTTCCATAATATCAAAAGCAATAATACGTTTTTCTATCACATATCCAGTTCCAATCCAATGATCCGTAATGCAAAGATATGGTTCACCAGTTGGAGAAGTCCAACAATCACTGGTAAGACATATACAACCTTCAAATCTTTTAAAAAATTCAATTAATTGAGCACGTTGAATATAATATTGTTGTTGAATACGCCGTTTAAGAGTATTCCTTGGTATTCTCCGATATGCCGGTTGCATTAAAGTCCTAGTCATAATTTCTAAATTTTCACTTTCACCATGACTTAAAGGCAGTTCATCAAGAGTAACATATTTAGCAAATCCGTCAATTAATTTTTGTTGATTGTAAACGAAAGGCATACCTCCACCGGGCGCTTTTGAGAAATAGCCGGATAGTTGAGATTGATCATCCGAACGTTCTTGATCATGATTATCCTTAGTCAAACCATGGTCATTTGCCAATGACGAGCTAGTGTTCCGGTTCCGGTACCAATTTTCCAAGAAAAAGTAGTAGTTTTCTTTTGATTTTTGCATACAAGACATATCATTTTACAATGCGTTGGTACGGTACCGATAGCCCTCTCATAAAATGCCCAAACCCATGATTTTTGATTTTTATTTGAAGCTTCGGCCGTAGGTTCGGATGGAGGTGGCATGGTAGACGTAGTAGAGTCTTGAGAGAGATTGTGAACTAATAACAATTTATAATAATAAGTACTAAATAAATAAACTCTACTAAATATAAAAAATATTACAAAGTAGAAGTAGTAAACTTACCGAAATGCAAGTTGGTTTCATTGTCGCCGGTTCCTTCATGATGAACGTTCCTTGATCCGTCCGCCATAGTAATATACAATTATATAAAGGTACTTAACAAAAAATAATAATGCAAGATTACAATTTGTGAAAATTAACTTGAGAATTGTGAACTTGAGAATTAAGAAGAAGAGTGAATAATTGTGTGGAAAAATGGTTAAGATGTGTTGGTATTTATAAGATGAATTTTTCAAAAAAAAAAAAAAAAAGTTTGAAGGCTGCCTGCCGTTGGAATTGCAACGGCTATGTGAACCAAGTTGGTTCAACCAACCAATAGGTTGGTGCCACATGGTCAGCCAACCATTTAAATTTGAATGGTGGGCTTTGGGGTGGTGGGCCGGCTAGTAGGGTGGGCTGGCCGGGGGGCCGGGTCACGGGCTCGGAGGTGGGCCGGAGGTGGGCCGGCTGGTCTGGCCGAGATTTCGGGACCGGGACCGACGGATGACAGTGGGCTCGGTCCGACCGGCGGCCTGGCTGGCCTCGGGCCTAAAAATCAATTTGGGCCGGCCGGGCTGGCCGACCTGCCCACTGGCCACCTCTAGGCTAAACCCTAACAAAATATTAAATTATTTTTAAGTTTTTATTTATAAATTACAATGTAAAATAATTATCCGTCGAATTTCGAGGAACTATACACTAGTTGGGTATTAAAGTCAAAAAGTTTGTGTTTTTTTTGCCTTATATTAAAAAGATAATAATGCTTCTCCACCAACAAAAAGCGATAACAAGTCAAAAGGGTCATTCATTCTCTTTGAATTTCTCGTTATCTGATTAAAGTTTCCAATCCGATTAATGAAAACTCATCTTTAGAGTCCCTTATTCAACAAAATAATAATTTTTTTTTCAAATTTTTTTCTCCCACATAAGCAATTTGAAGGATTATATAAATATTATAATTATTTGAAAGTTTAGGTTTTAAATTAAATATCACAATTAATTATTTAACTAAAATAATTTTGTTTATCAAGAAGTTAAATTATTTTAGTGAATGTAATTATGGATTACCTAATAAATTTCATTGAATTTAACTAAAGTATGCGTTACAAATGAACTTAGAATATATAAAAAATAATTAAACTACTGAGTCAAAAATCAATTATTATAATAGTTTATTTAAATTAATTAAATAAATATTAAATAATTCTTTAGCAAAATACAATTTGTTTTCTATATATAGGTTGTGATATGATGATTTTTTTTTATATTTTGTACTTTGATTTAGATATGATTTAGTATGTGTATCACAAAATTATGGTATGTCATTACGATGTCACTGATTTGGCTCGAGTGATGAAAATTATGCGTTAAGTGTTAATCGACACAGCCAGTTTTTGTTAATTAATTATTGTTTTACGCCTTGCCACCTGTGTGCTTTCTGGTGGGCTATCGCCGGTGGCCGGCGGACCTTCGGCGATCGACCATTTTCATTCTTTTTTATGCCAGGACAGCGGCCTGCTTTCCAAGGGTCACCGCCAGCGGCCGACGGACCTCCGGCGATCAGACTTTTTTTTTTATGACAGGCCGCCGGCCTGCTCTCCGGGGGAGACCATCGGCGAACCTCCGGCGATCGATTTTTTTTTTACGCCAGACTGTCGGCCTCCTTTCTGATGGACCTCCGGCGACCGACCAGTTTTATTTCTTTTCATTTTTTTACACGCCACGCTATTGGCCTGCTTTTTGGCGGGCCACCGCTGGCTGCCGGTGGACCTCAGGCGACCGATTATTTTTTCTATGACCAGACCCATCAGCCTACTTTCCGACAGTAGTTAATTTTTTTCTTTTTTTTAACGCAGGCCCGTCGGCCGCCGATAAAAGTTTGGGAATCAACATTTTTCTAACAAGTAATCTGATAATTTAATTATTTTAATTCAATTATATCATCGCCATCGTGCCATTATGGCACGGTAATTTCTAGTCTAAAATATAAAAGAATGGTGCTTTTTGGTGGTAGTCCGCACCAATAAAACAATTGCACCCCTCCCCTATCCCTTCTTTCTTTTTGTGTTGAATTTAATACTCTTTGCGTCCACCATATAACTTCCTAACTTTCCTTTTGTAACACCCCCAAAACCATATAGAGATATTACAGTGTCGTGGGCCCGCACCGGGACCCACAGGCTAAAATCATTTTCACATCCATTTCAAACACACCAAAAAGGTCAACGTCGGTAATATCTTTCAAATATTTAATTACTTTCTAAGATCCATTTTCCAAATACAATCATAAAATCTCATTTGAAAGTACAAGGCCAAATATGCCAAAATGGGTTAGGGAATCGATTTTCCAAAATAAGCCCAAATTCGTAAAATACCAGAAGGCCATTTAGAAAATACATAAGCATCGGATATGATAAAAATACATAGGCAAAGGAATATAACAATCAGTAAAATACTCAATTCCAAAATACACGCCATAGCCAGTATCATCTGACTACAAGGTCGATCTCCGAGTACCTAAAAATAAAGCCCACAACGGGGTCATCCACAATATTCAACAATAATAACGATCACACCATCATAAATAATTACAGATCAATGTAATTACTCTGTAAGAATATTACCAATATAATCTTACCATAATAACTGTACCAACTCGTGGCAAATTCCATTAGAAATCAATCCTTCTTATCCCACCTCTCGTAATCTCAATAACGAAATGAACACATATACAATATATGTACCATTTCCCAAATAATATCTAGATCCTCAAAACATCCTCAAAACATCATAATAACTCAAGTATGGAATAATACATCCATGCCAAATCCTGTCCGTCGGATTGCACAATTAAATCTTGATCCTGATAAAGATTATCAATCATGATAAAAAAACAAAAACATGCAATACATATGTGAATCAGCTGCCCAAAATAATGGCCACAAGTCTCGAACATCGATGCAAAATCGGAATGCTAATACGATCAATAATAATGATCAACCAAGAAATCAAACGAGAATATGATCGACAAGATAACTCTAATACGACCTACCAAAGGTCAAATACAATCGAGAATACCATCAACATGATAAACTCCCAAAATGATCAACAAAGGCCGAGAATACCATCAATATGGTAAACTCCAAACAAGATCAACAAAGTTAGGAGAATCATAATCTCAGATCACACGCGATCAAACACGCAGTGTGAATCAACTAGATCATAATCTAAAAATCACAGAATATACGCAGTCACGCCTGCTGTATAAACCCAAGTCCGATTATAATCTCAAATCATCGAACATATGCAATCAAACATGCTATATGATCGACCAGATTATTACCCAATCCCATTGAAAACAGACGCAATCAAATATGCTGCATGCATCAACTACATTATGGCTCAAAGGATGGGGCCACACTACGCCTGGGATGGAAATGTATCCATGCACAAGGCACCAACGAGTAAAGATCGAATACACGTGTGGTCTTGTACCTAATCAGTCTCACGAAGTACGTCTCGTGTGAACAGCTCAATGTGAGGTCAACAACCTACACATGACTATATGTGCCCGCCCTGAAAATCCTACACATACCAACCCACACGCCAGTGTGACCCGAAATGTCACGATATCAACATGACAACGAAACTCAAAGAATCATCAAAACAACAAGGATCAAAAAAGACTCACCGAAGTGAAAACAATGACAAACTGATAACGAACGATCGATACGACCAACAATATCAAAACAACAGTCCTGGGATCATCATCCCTCAACAACGATCAACACTATCAACAATACCAAAATGATGGAACTTGGATCAACATCCATCAACGAATGATCAACACAATCACAAGTGCCAAAATAATGTTCCGGGGATCAACATCCCCCGGCGAATGCAATCAACAAGAATCTTAATACATAAAACATAAAATAATATACAACAATATGTACAACACTCATCAAATCATTATCCTCATAGCCGAGCAATACTTAAATGACCTCAAAGTCGGTGATAATATCCTTTCCACGAACAAACGTTCCTGAACCAATTATTCGAATAACCTCGAATGAAGCGCAATCCATTCCATATCACTAAACCATTATCCTAACATCAAAATCATCACGATAGACTCTGCTTGATACCCGACAAGCTGTAACACATATCAAATATACTCATATCTCATGTCTTCCCCAAGCTTTATACTTAATACTCAAGTATCCTAACAATAGATTTAAATCAAATACATTATGATTTACTCCAAATCAAGTGCAACATATATATTTTTAGCTTCACAATTCACATTTATAATATCATTATATATGAATTATTATAACAATTTATATTTGATTATTTAGATTTTATACATTTTAATAAAATTTGGGTAATTAGTGCAAATAACTTTATAGATATGCGAGGGGAACTTATACTAAAATTATCTTTTAATTGAGTTTGAGATGGGTATAGGTATATAATATCTAAAATAGTTTCAGATGGCTGAACTCTAACTACACTGTTTCGGGTATCACTATGTTTGGGATGAAATACGTAGTAAATTCACTTTTACATCAGATTTTCGGATGTGTACGGTTATGTAAATTATAAACGGGTTCGAGTGGTTGAATCCTTGCCTCATTTTTTTTTGTTTTTCGTTGTGTTTTCCGCAGTGAGGAACTCCGAATGGATGAGTCTAACTAATAAGTATAACTAGCAAGTTTTTTGCATTAATAAATTTGATTAAAAAATATAATTAGTAATATATCTATATATTTATATATATATACATATATATATATATATAATACTGTTACCCCGCATCTGGAGCACCACGTTAAATCTCTCATACGTGGTAATTTTATTTTTTAGATTCTTATTTATTTAGATCTTCTATCTCACTTTGATTTCAATGACACTATACTGATTGAATAACTAAATAAATATATAAAATAAATATATATTTTGCCACCCCATAATTATTTTCCATCATCACTTTAATTTGGTCATAAATTGAGTTGGTCAAATGAATTGTTCTATTGTTATTAGAAAATTTAATATCGCAAATTATTAAGTCAACTTCAATGGCCAGATATGTACGTTTATTTTTTAATATCTAATTTATATATGCATAAATATTTTTTTATATTTTTATATTTTTCAATAAACTCGATTATCTTTCCTTTCAAATAAATATATAAAGTATCTAATATTAATACGGATCCGGAGTACTACGTTAACTCTCTATTCTACATGATTTTTTTTTATTTTTTAATTCTTATTTGTCTAAATCTTGAATCCCACATCAAAGTATAAGTATATAAATTGTAAAGGGATTTTGAAGACCAATTCTAAACTTATACTAGAAATTTAATTTCTTATCTTTTGTTATTTATAATATTTATTCTTAACCTTTACTTTACAATGTTTGAGTTTTTTTTGAGATGGATTAACCAATTACTATTGTAACACCCCAAATCTCATAAGGGACATTACACGCCGTAGAATCTTCACAAGGTCAACCAGGCTAACACATGACACATAATCCATAAAAGAAATCCCATAGGACACATTAATAATAATAAATAGGGTTGTGGCCTCGGCCAAAACATTTTAGTTCAATACTAATAAAACAGAGAGTGAAATGTATTTAATGCCCACGTAGGGGACTTCAACGACATCATTAACCAATCATACGTTTACTTGACTACTTCAACCAACAACTGAATAAACATAATAAAAAAAATAACACTGACTCGAGCCTCATCATCATGCCGGGCCATCCTTTGCATGCGTGTCCCGTGCCGGCTCCTCAGCTCGCCCGATACCTGAAATGCATAAGACGTATTTTCCCCATTTAAGGGGTTAGCATTCGAATAGCTAGTGCAAATACACAATTCCCTTCGAAGGTCCGTTCCTAATACAAAATGGCACAAGTCGAACTCAATACTATGAATAACGAAAGGAATCATCCTAAATTCTAGCCTTTGGGACAATTTGTCGAACACTACGAGTGCATAATGGATCAAAATTGATCAATGGTGGAAATAATGGAATTTCAGTCCACAAAGCAACAAGGAAACCAAGGATTTCGAGTATACTATCGAAATCTAACGACAATATAGGTTAAATCTGATTAATAAGACAAAATCACCACCAAAACCACCAAAACGCAAAACTAGGGTTCTAGGAAATCTTACCTTGATTCGAAGATGAACAACGGATGATTTGGTGCTAGAGTGATGTGAGGATGCTTGAATATGCCTCCCCAATGGAGTTAAGGTGAAAATTGGATGAACCCTCGACTCTATAATCACTCCCGTCGCGAAGAGAAGAGAAGAGAGGTGAGGAAATGTCTAAAAGTCGACCGCTGCCAGTTTATAAACTGACCGATGTGACGGCCGTATCATCACATACATACGGTCATAACTTGCGTATATTACGACCATAAGTAGATGTCTTTACGGCCGTAACTGGCTCAATGGAAGAATCTGGACAACAATTATGAAGCCCACCTACGGTCGTATAACTATAAGGTTACGACCGTAACTTGTACATCATACGCTCGTAAGTTGATTACTGGATCCAATGCAGAAAAACGAAGCTGGGTTACGGATGTACAATGAAGAATATATAGCTGTAACTCTCGAATATTTCGGTCATAACAGTCCTGGCTTACGGCCGTAACCTGCTTCTAGCAGCAGATATGAGTGAAACGATGACTTTTCGACAATCGAACGAAGAGTACAAAGGTATACCAATGGATATACGAAAATTTTCTTTTGACGAGAAAATTACGACACTCATCACATGACCCTGGCCGTTCGGAGGTCGGAATAAACCAATATCAACATTAACGCCCAATAAAATAGGAATTTACAAAACAACCCCAACCTTCGAAAATCTAGATTCGAGGTAAAAACATCAATCTAAGAAAGTGGTAACATATCCAGAAATATTAAAGGAACTCGTAGGAGTAACAAAACGTCAGATTAGAACGAGATTCACGAGAATCGCGCCTCAACGCGGAAAAGTTACACAATAAGTAAAATCTCATAAAAACAACTCTGAAACTCGTCTGGATGGTCATGGAGGCAGAACAAAATAGTTTCAGAATACCACAACACTTACAAGTGAGTCGACCGAAATGAAAATATACTAAAAATAGAAATTACTAAAAATAGAAAGTGCGGATATTATATTCTCTCTCCCTAAAAATAAGTTTCATCCCGAAACTTATAAAGTAAATAACTCGGGGTATCTCGCCTTCATATTGTCCTCAGTTTCCCGCGTCTCTTCCTCAGATCCTTGTCTCGACCACTGCACTTTAACCAAAGGAATGGTTTTGTGCCTAACTTGTTTCACCCGACGCTCCAAAATCTGAACCGGTCTCTCTTCAATGGTAATGTCGGGACCTAACTCAATCTCTCCAAAATCAATAATATGGCTAGGGTTCGGTACATACTTCCTAAGCTGGGAAATATAAAATATGTTATGCATGTGACTCAATGACGGTGGTAAACCCAACCGGTATGCAAGATATCCAACTCGCTCTAAAATCTCGAATGGTCCAATATATCTCGGGCTAAGTTTACCCTTCTGACCGAAGCGGTAAACTCCTAGAGTCGGCGAAACCTTCAGTAATACATGGTCTCCAACCTCAAACTCTAACGGTCGGCGACGCGAGTCGGCATAGGATTTCTGTCGACTCTGAGCTATTAACAACCTACCACGAATCAAGGCGATCTTCTCTCTCGTCTCAACTACTAAATCTGGTTCGGTGCCAGCCAATTCGGATGTATCATCCCAACACAACGGCGATCTGCACCTTCTTCCATACAATGCCTCAAATGGTGCCAGTTTGATTGAAGCGTGCCAACTGTTGTTGTACGTGAACTCGATCAATGGAAAGTGCGATTCCCAATCATCTTTCCAGTCTGAGTCACATGCTCATGACTGTATCGTCATTCTGAGAATGATTAATTCTTCAGTTTTTGTCATTCGAGTTCGTTTCGGTGTCGTTTTGTTGAGTTCCGTGTTCTTAAGCGGCTTTTCCGTATTTGAGTTCGATTCTTGCTAATCTCGTCCAAAACTGTTGTTTCGAGTTTCTTGTAAGTTCACTTAATGTTATTATTCATGTTTCAAGCGTTGGTTTGGTGTTTCGATCGTGTATCGTGTATTTCGGACGTTTTGGGCCGTTTTTGTAATTTCCCAAAGTTTGGGGTAATTACTTCCATTGTCGAATTTCGACACTTCGGGTGGTCGGAATCGTGTGTTCTCTTAGCTCTTAGATTCGTCTTTGCGAGTACTTCGTAACCGTATCTTCGATTCGTATTCAGGTTTGGGTTTCGGGATCGTTCGGATCGTCGTTGTGGTTCTATCGTAATTTTCGGTTTGTGTCGGAATCATTTTGCAACTGGAGGTTGCTGGCCGGACCTGTGCGAAACGGCGCTGAAAATGGCGCTGCCGAGCGCCGTGTCTTGATCCGGGTCGGCCAGGACCAGCAAGTCTGCCGAGATACTGCCGAGAACCCGCGCAAGATTTGCGCCGGGTGATGCGCCGTGTCGGATACGGCCGAGTCATATGCGCGGGCACCTTGCACCGGGTGTTGCGCCGTGTCGGTCAGGTCGCGCACTGACCCGCAACCTGGCGGTAGACACGGCGCTGGTGTGGGCCGTTTGCTGCGCCGTGTTCGACAAGAGTATATATATGGCAGGACAATCGAGTTTACACCCATTTTTCCTATTTCTTCACTTCCTTTCCGCGGCTGGGACTTGGGGGGCACAAGGAGATGTTGTTCCACTGTAAATCCATGAAGTTCCTGAGTCCATAACATTGATTAATCATTCCATAAATTGCTCCGATCGGCCGAATCAGGGTAAGTTTTCTTAAAATCTAGTTTTGGGGATTTTGTTCGATTTGTCCGTTTAATACGTTTTAACTCAGAATAGTGATGGATTGATAATTGTTAAGCTATATTTTATCGAATTTCTTGTTATTCCATGGTTGGATTGTATTGATTCATCGTTTTGGTTGAGTTCTTAGTCGACGCCTTGAAATTTTTCGACAAAAGGTCTTAGAGGGGGGATTGGGTGTTGTGCGATTATTATTCATCGTACGATTGTTGATTTATCATTGATTTGACTTAGGGACCAAATCCTTGTGAAGAACTCGAGTCGGAACCCTTCCGTTCGTTGTCTTCTTCGTGGTACAAACTTTTCGGCCGAACCATGTTCTTCGGGGCATTTGGTAACGGTTATCGAGGTAAGTATCTTACTTATACATTTTGTATCTTGTGAATATGACTACGCGTTGAAATAAATGAATTGTGGTTATTTGTGATAAACTTGGAAATGTGTCTATATTGGTCGATTGTACACTTGGATGTGTACCGTGTTATAGGTATTGATTGTGAGTTATGTGACATCGATTCATCGAGGATTTGGATGATAATATTGGGTTATATGTGTTTGATTGTGTAAAGCTTGTATTGGTTGTAATGTCGGCTTCGGGCTAAGTATACTAGTTGTGTGAAATTGTAATGGACAAGATGATTGTTTGATTGTGTGCGTGTTGGTGTAATGTGAATGTGAATGTTGTGTGCTGGAACGCTAAGTTCACTCATGTGGGTTCGACGGGGCCTACGAGGATTCATGGCACAGGTCCATGGGATCAGAACTTAGTGTGTGGTGCTGAGGTCCAATAGTGCGGGTCTGACGAGGCCTACGATGATTCATGGCACAGGTCCATCGAATCAGGACACAGTACGTCCAACCGTGCGGGTTCGACGGAACCTACGGTGACACGTGACACAGGTTCACGGGGTCAGGACTGGTTGTTATGGTTGATGTGTGACTTCCAACCGTGCGGGTTCGGCGGAACCTACGGTGACACGTGGCACAGGTTCACGGGGTCAGGACTAGTTGTTGTGATCGATGTGTTTGTTTCTTTTCGTGCGGGTTGTCGAACCTACGGAGACTCGTGGCAGGAGATCACAGGGTCATGAATATGTTTTGATCGTCTAAGTTTTGAAAATGAAGTTTCTAGAAAGGAATGTTGGGCCGAGCCCCGCGAGATTTGTGGAAATATTTTCGTACTGTAAATTACCGAAATGTGAATCGTTTTTGGGTTTGAACCCTAAGGTTTTTCTAAAAGGATTACCAAATCAGGACTTGAGGTCTTAAAAGTTTTGAATTTCTAAAAATCCCCGAGATGATGAATTCCTTTTCAATATCTCTTGCTCGAGTTCGAAATTTTAAAACTTCTCGGGAACATTTGATAATTGATTTCCATATTAAATTCGTAGTTGCTATTTACTTGTTGCATTTTGTATCGTATTATACTTGCACTAGTAAAACAGTGGAGTTTTACTAACCCCCGAGTAATCGGGGGTAGATGTCTGTTTTGCGTCCAGGTACATGTAGGTTCACGGGAGTAGTCACAGGGTTGGCATAAGTGGATGACGAGCTGCGATACTAATCAAGAGTTGAGAGTTGTTCTGATTCTTGTAGTGTTGTCAGAGTTGATTTCAGTCTTCTGCTGTTTTGTGTTTCGACCCCTGTGTGGGTAATGTTGTTTTAGTCAGTTCTGTTGATGGAGTTGCGTGACCTCATCGGTCTATGTATTCATGCGTAAGTGACCTTAACGGTCTGTATTATTATATTGTTTGACCCTAGCCGGGCAAGCATTTGGTTGTTTAATGATGTTTAGCCTGGTAGATCCTTGTGGAAAGGGTCTACGGCATGTAATATTCCCATATGGATTTGGGGGTGTTACATTTATGGTATCGGAGCTTAGGTTGCGGAACCCTAGGCTGTCGGGTCGAGTCAAGTCGTGATTTGTTGAGTAATGTGTTGTCTTGTCGTTCTAGTCGTCAGGTGACAAGTTGAGTTGTGCGTAGTCACAACGTGTCGGTTATGTTGTCAGACGAGATTAGTATCGTGGGCGACCGTCATCTCTGTGCGGCCTATGGACGTAAGTCTCCTCTTTTATGCGAGGTACCTGTGTATCATGATTTTATCTTAGTGAGTTAATTGCGGTGCATAATTTTATTTGCACGGTGTTGTGTAATATAGTGTATTTAATACTTGTGGCACATAGTATATGTATAGAGCTGGGCGTATTGTTGTTTTACCTTTGAACCACCGTGTGGGGTGGTATGGGGTGAAAAGGTGGAAACCTTGATGGGTTTTGAAAAGGTATCGACGGTAGAGTTCGTGAGAAACTCCGATGAATGATTTTTGTTATGTGTTTAAACTTGGTACCACGAGATGCATTTGATTGAATTGGCGACCCTGGTTGCCGTTTGAGCATAAGGTTTTAAATTCAACTATTTTTGGAATATTGTAATTTTGGCCGCTACGGATAGGTTTGAGAATGTTTTTCTGAAGGATTCTACGGTTTGAACATTTTTGTAGAAATCAATTTTTGGAAAATATTTTGGTGGTGCGGTCAAACCACGGTTTGTATGGATTTTAAAATTGGTTAAATTTTGACAAATGGGCCGTGTATTTTCAAATTACACCATCATACGGTATTTGGAAAATGTTTTTAGAAGTACTTCGGATATTACGAAATATTACTGTCGTTTTGGTTATGAACCAAAGGATTTTGGAAAAATTCTATTTTGTAAAACAACTTTGGCTTTCGTAAATTAGAACGTTATGTGTTTATGTATTGAGGTTAAGTCGTGCGGTGAGTTTCTATGTTACTATTCTCGTCAGAAAATCTGGGTTGTATGCCCAAGTGGCGGGATACGTTGTTAGGTATCGTTCCCCACTTCAGTGACCGAGGTATTAAACAAAGTGTTTCAAAATTTCATCCTAGCAAAATCTTTCAAACTCACAAATTTTTAAATTATTATCATTCGAACAAATACCTCGGAAAACTTATTTTTAAGAATATTATCTGTGATTGGACCACAATGGTATGCTTAATGTTTTAACCATGTATGCTGAGGTATAGGTCGTACATCTTTGTCAATGTGAACGTGTGAATATTGCATTGTGCTGCTGATTGTTGACTTATGTCGATTATGTGAGGTTTGTTTTATCTTGTTATTTTGATTGGTTGTCCGTTCAGTATGCTAAGGGGTCGAGGCCGAGGTCGTGGCCGTGGTCGTGGTGGTGGTCATAATCGGGAGCAGGAGAGGGCGACTCCCTCCTTGCCGAGTACCAATCAGCTCGGTACAGATCAGGGACATTCTCATTCGTCCAGAATTAATGTTGACGTTGGCGCCGCCACCATCCTTCGTCAGGTGGTTGACCAGTTAGTGTAGATAAATCAGGCCATACGTCGGAATGAGAACCGAGATGGGGATAACGGAGCTAGTAAGTGGTTATGAGATGTGATGAAAATGCACCCGCCCCGTTTTGTAGGTTTTTCTGACTCGTTATGTTGGGAGAACTGGCTCTTCTAGTTGAACAGAATATTCGATGCTATAGGTTGTCCTGAGGAAAGGAGGGTATCCATTGCTCAGTACTTGCTCGACAAAGAAGCTGCATACTGGTGGCAGGCTGGGGTGCCTGCAGATCGTACACCTATATGGGCTGAGTTTAAGACCGACATGGAGGCAGAGTATTGCCCGTTGCCTGTCCGTGAGCGCAGGATCATTGAGTTTTTCTCGGATACACTCCAGGATGTGTCGATATCCCAGGCGATAGTCGATTATAATCGGCAGCTAGATTATGTTCGCGATCAGGTGAGAAGTGAAGCGGACAAGATCCGGCATTTTAATATGCGCATAAAACCCCATATCCGTGAGAGTATGGCTCTGCTTATATGTACTACCTTGAAAGATTATCAGGACCGAGCTCTATCCATCGAGATGGCTGTTTTCGTGTCAGAAGGTAGCTCAGGAGGTAAGAGGCAGAAGACCTCGAGTAACTTTTTAAGAGGCCAGAGAAGTGAGATTCGTGAGCCTATTACTTTGCATTGCCCTTCTGGGAACACTCATCATTCATTCGATCAGTCTAACAATCCTAGTCACGAGCCGAGTAAGACAAGCGGCATGAAGTTATGTTTCAATTGTAGCTGGGTGGGCCATACTCGGAAGAATTGTCGCTCGCCGCAAGTTAACTGTTTCAAATGTGGACATGTGGGACATCAGGTGGTACACTACGAGACCGTCGTTGAGATGTTCGGGAGCCGAGATCCTTCCCCTACTCGTGGAGAGCTCAGTGGTGCCCGGTAGCGTAGTTACGTGTTGTATTTGTGTTATAATTCGTGTAGAGAATGATATTTGTTGCGTGAACTTTTTGGTTTTGTTTGTATTCTACCCTGATGTTTTATTTTAAGTTTCGGGACGAAACTTATTTTTTGTGAGATAGAATGTAATATCCGGTATCCTCGTTTTTCGTTATCCTGAATTGTTTGTGTTTTGACGTCGAACATTTTCTTGTTGATGAGGATCGGAGTGATTTCTATCATGATACTCTATTGGTTTCTATCGCATAGCCGTTTTAGTCGGGTTCGACTTGTTGTCGCGTGCGTTTCTTTGATTAAATGATGTGGTATGTGATGTGTCATTAATTGCTCGTTATTGTTTTGAATCATTGCCGGTGGCGTTGTGTTAGTCGTCGTGGGGCGTGTTTTCACGCTGTATATTCTTTTGCGTTGCTTATAACGTTTCGCCAATGGGTGAAAGTTACGCATTTCTTATGTATCTCGTTGAGTTTTCCTGTCGAGATATTGCTTCTCCCTACTTGTTTTAAGTTTCGGGACGAAACTTCTTTTAAGGAGGGTAGTATGTAATATCCGCAATTTCGATTTTCGGTAATTTTCTTTTTTCGGCGGAGGTATGTTTCGACGACTCTCTCATGACTGTATCGTCATTCTGAGAATGATTAATTCTGCACTTTTTGTCATTCGAGTTCGTTTCGGTGTCGTTTTGTTGAGTTCCGCATTCTTAAGCGGCTTTTCCGCACTTGAGTTCGATTCTTGCGAATCTCGTCCGAAACTGTTGTTTCGAGTTTATAGTAAGTTCATTTAATGTTATTATTCATGTTGCGAGCGTTGGTTTGGTGTTTCGATCGTGTATCGTGTATTTCGGACGTTTTGGGCCGTTTTCGTAATTTCCCAAAGTTTGGGGTAATTACTTCCATTGTCGAATTCCGACACTTCGAGTGGTCGGAATCGTGTGTTCTCTTAGATCTTAGATTCGTCTTTGCGATTACTTCGTAACCGTATCTTCGATTCGTATTCAGGTTCGGGTTTCGGGGTCATTCGGATTGTCGTTGTGGTCCTGTCGTAATTTTCGGTTTGTGTCGGAATCATTTTGCAACTGGAGGTTGCTGGCCGGACCTGTGCGAAACGGCGCTGAAAATGGCGCTGCCGAGCGCCGTGTCTTGCGTCGGGTCGGCCAGGACCAGCAAGTCTGCCGAGACACGGCCGAGTGCCCGCGCAAGATTTGCGCCGGGTGATGCGCCGTGTCGGATACGGCCGAGTCATACGCGCGGGCACCTTGCGCCAGGTGTTGCGCCGTGTCGGTCAGGTTGCGCACTGACCCGCAACCCGGCGATAGACACGGCGCTTGTGTGGGCCGTTTGCTGCGCCGTGTTCGGCATGAGTATATATATGGCAGGACAGTCGGGTTTACACCCATTTTTCCCATTTCTTCACTTCCTTTCCGCGGCTGGGACTTGGGGGGCACGAGGAGATATTGTTCCACTGTAAATCCATGAAGTTCCTGAGTCCATAATATCGATTAATCATTCCATAACTTGCTCCGATCGGACGAATAAGGGTAAGTTTTCTTAAAATCTAGTTTTGGGGATTTTGTTCGATTTGTCCGTTTAATCCGTTTTAACTCAGAATAGTGATGGATTGATGATTGTTAAGCTATATTTTATCGAATTCCTTGTTATTTCATGATTGGATTGTATTGATTCGTCGTTTTGGTTGAGTTCTTAGTCGACGCCTTATTAGTGTCCGACAAAAGGTCTTAGAGGGGGGATTGGGCGTTGTGCGATTATTATTCATCGTACGATTGTTGATTTATCATTGATTTGACTTAGGGACTAAATCCTTGTGAAGAACTTGAGTCGGAACCCTTCCGTTCGTTGTCTTCTTCGTGGTACAAGCTTCTCGGCCGAACCGTGTTCTTCGGGGTATTTGGTAACGGTTATCGAGGCAAGTATCTTACTTATACATTTTGTACCTTGTGAATATGACTACGCGTTGAAATAAATGAATTGTGGTTATTTGTTATAAACTTGGAAATGTGTCTATATTGGTCGATTGTACACTTGGATGTGTACCGTGTTATAGGTATTGATTGTGAGTTATGTGACATCGATTCATCGAGGATTTGGATGATAATATTGGGTTATATGTGTTTGATTGTGTAAAGCTTGTATTGGTTGTAATGTCGGCTTCGGGCTAAGTATACTAGTTGTGTGAAATTGTAATGGACAAGATGATTGTTTGATTGTGTGCGTGTTGGTGTAATGTGAATGTGAATGTTGTGTGCTGGAATGCTAAGTTCACTCGTGTGGGTTCGATGGGGCCTACGAGGATTCATGGCACAGGTCCATGGGATCAGAACTTAGTGTGTGGTGCTGAGGTCCAATAGTGCAGGTCTGACGAGGCCTACGATGATTCATGGCACAGGTCCATCGAATCAGGACACAATACGTCCAACCGTGCGGGTTCGACGGAACCTACGGTGACACATGACACAGGTTCACGGGTTCAGGACTGGTTGTTATGGTTGATGTGTGACTTCCAACCGTGTGGGTTCGGCGGAACCTACGGTGACACGTGGCACAGGTTCACGGGGTCAGGACTAGTTGTTGTGATCGATGTGTTTGTTTCTTTCCGTGCGGGTTGTCGAACCTACGGAAACTCGTGGCAGGAGATCACGGGGACATGAAAATGTTTTGATCGTCTAAGTTTTGAAAATAAAGTTTCTAGAAAGGAATGTTGGGCCGAGCCCCGCGAGATTTGTGGAAATATTTTCGTACTGTAAATTACCGAAATGCGAATTGTTTTTGGGTTTAAACCCTAAGGATTTTCTAAAAGGATTACCAAATCAGGACTTGAGGTCTTAAAAGTTTTGAATTTCTAAAAATCCCCGAGATGATGAATTCCTTTTCAATATCTCTTGCTCAAGTTCGAAATTTTAAAACTTCTCGGGAACATTTGATAATTGATTTCCGTATTAAATCCATAGTTGCTATTTACTTATTGCATTTCGTATCGTATTATACTTGCACTAGTAAAACAGTGGAGTTTTACTAACCCCCGAGTAATCGGGGGTGGATGTCTGTTTTGCGTCCAGGTACATGCAGGTTTAGGGGAGCAGTCACAGGGTTGGCACAAGTGGATGACGAGCTGCGATACTAATCAAGAGTTGAGAGTTATTCTGATTCTTGTAGTGTTGTCAGAGTTGATTTCAGTCTTCCGCTGTTTTGTGTTTCGACCCCTGTGTGGGTAATGTTGTTTTAGTCAGTTTTGTTGATGGAGTTGCGTGACCTCATCGGTCTATGTATTCATGTGTAAGTGACCTTAACGGTCTGTATTATTATATTGTTTGACCCTGGCAGGGCAAGCATTTGGTTATTTAGGGATGTTAAACCTGGTAGATCCTTGTGGAAAGGGTCTACGGCGTGTAATATTCCCATACGGTTTTGGGGGTGTTGCACATACAATGCCTCAAATGGTGCCAGTTTGATCGAAGCGTGCCAACTGTTGTTGTACATGAACTCGATCAATGGCAAGTGCGATTCCCAATCATCTTTCCAGTCTAAGGCACATGCTCTCAACATATCCTCAACTGTCTTAATCGTCCGCTCCAACTATCCGTCAGTCTGAGGATGGTAGGATGTACTGTGTCTCAATTCAGTCCCCAAAGCCCGATGAACAGCCTGCCAAAAATGCGATACGAACCGGCCATCTCGATCAGAAATAATACTTTTAGGAGTCCCATGCAACCTCACGATCTCTGCAATGAAGACCCGTGCAACTCTCTCCGGTCCCCAAGTATCCTTAATACCCAGAAAATGAGCAGATTTAGTTAGTCAATCGATAATGACCCAAATCACGTTCATTCCAGTCCGAGTCCTAGGAATACTGGTAATGAAATCCATAGAGATATCCTCCCACTTCCACTCCGAAATAGGAAGTGGTCGCAATAACCCTGCGGGTCGCTGATGCTCAATCTTAACCTGCTGACAGGTCAAACACTTTGACAAAAACTCGCTAATGTCCGTCTTTAACTTGCTCCACCAATAGTTACTCCTTACATCCTTGTACATTTTGCTCGTACCAGGATGTATGGAATAAAGCGTAATATAAGCTTCTATCAAGATTTTCTGTCTTAACTCGATATCACTCAGTACACATAATCTGCCTCGAAACTTCATAATTCCATCATCCTAAACCACGAACACAGGGGCTTTCCCCTTCTTCACGTCCCCACTCAACTGGACTAAAAGTGGATCATCATACTGTCTCACCTTGATATCATAAACCAAAGACGAAGTGATTTCTAACGCACATAACTGACCTTGAACCCAAAATTTCGATATTCTGAAAAATCAAATCTCACTGGATCCTGCTTTGAGGTGTAAGTACCTCTAACATCTATAGCGCCATCGGCTTAAGACTCAACGCATATGGCACTACATTGGCCTTGCCCGGATGATAAAGAATCTCGAGTTCGTAATCTTTAATTAACTCCAACCACCTACGCTGTCTCATGTTCAACTCCTTCTAACTGAAGATATACTTCAGACTCTTGTGATCCATGCAAATCTTACATGACGACCCATAGAGATAATGCCTCCAAATTTTTAAAGCGAAGACAACCGCAGCTAACTCCAAATCACGTGTAGGGTAATTTGCTTCATAAGGTTTCAACTGACGAGACACATAAGCAATGACTCTATCTCTCTGCATCAAAACACATCTGAGTCCGAGGCCCAAAGCATCACTATAAACTACAAAATCCTCGTTCCCCTGAGGCAAAGCTAAAACTGTTGCAGTAGTCAACCGTCTCTTCAACTCATAAAAACTATCCTGCCTACCTGCGTTCCACTCGAACTTCTGTGTTTTCTGAAGTAATTGAGTGAGTGGTCGAGGGATCTTGGAAAATCCTTCGACGAACCTACGGTAATAGCCCGCAAGTCCTAGGAAACTCTTCAATTCTTTCACATTCTTAGGCGGTTCCCATGTCAGTACCACCTCTATCTTCTGTGGATCAACCCGAACTCCCTCTGCTGATTCACATGCCCAAGGAACGTTACTTCCTTGAGCCAAAACTCACATTTAAAAAACTTCGCATATAACTTCTCAGCTCTCAAAATGTCTAACACAATACGAAGATATATGGCATGCTCCTTCTGACTCCGGGAATAGATAAGAATGTCGTCGATAAAGACGACTACAAATTTGTCCAGATACTCGATAAAGACATTGTTCATCAATTGTATGAACACTGTTGGAGCATTGGCTAGCCCGAAAGGCATAACCAAAAACTCGTAATGGTCATATCTCGTCCGAAAGGCAGCCTTCGGTATGTCGCTATCTCGAATCCTTAACTGATAATAACCCGATCGTAAATCAATCTTCGAGAAGACTGTCGCTCCCTGAAGTTGATCAAACAAGTCATCAATCCGGGGCAAAGGGTATTTGTTTTTTATAGTCAACTTGTTCAATTCTCGGTAGTGGATGCATAAACAAAGCGATACACCCTTCTTTTTAACAAAAAGCACAAACGCACCCAAGGTGACTGGCTCGGTCGAATATACCCTTTATCTAGCAATTCCCCCAACTGTTTCTTCAACTCCAACATCTCCAACGGTTCCATATGGTACGGTGCTCGAGAAATAGGAGCCGCATTCGGCTCTAGGTCAATAGGAAACTCAACTTCCTGCTGTGGTGGTAAGCCTGGCAAGTCATCCGGAAATATGTCAGGATACTTGTTAACAACTGAAATTGATGACATGTCAACTCCACCATCTTCCGTCTTCAAAGCGTAAAACCAATAGCCTATCTAACCCTGGTTTAGGAGTTTCATCACCTTTAAGGCGCTGATCACATTTCCTGATCTACCCGGCTTACAACCAACAAGAGTATACTCCGTGCCATCCTCGGCCACTATCGAGATAGTACGAGTACGATAGTTCATGATAGCACTGTGACGATCCAGTCAATCGTCCCCGAGGATCAAATCCTCACCCTTAAGGTCTACAACAATGAGGTTCGAGGTCCATCTTAGCTCCCGATCCTCACTGGCAATCTCTAACTTCCCAGTTCCCAACCATACAATCCCCACTAGGTATACCCACTACGAATGGTTCACACTCAAACAAGCATCAATACCGATACGACATACACAATCTGAAGCAATAAAAGAGTGAGTAGCACCCGAATCGAAAAGCACCAAAACTGGATGAGGAAGGATCTGAGTGGTACCTGATGAAACCGGAGCGTCTGTCTCCTCCGTGCATCTCATCTGATATAACTAGGGGTGTACTGAGCCCCAACTCGATACCGCACGGCGATCCGCCTGACCCCGACCCCTACCACGGCCCGAACTCTGAGGGACCTGAGTGACTGGAGTCTTCTGATCAACACTATGCTCTTTCTGAACGGCAGTGGTAGTCGGAGCTCTGGCGGCCCTGGTATCCCTCTTGCAATGAATTGCCCAATGCCCAGTCTGCCAGAAAGTAAAGCAATTAATTAACGGAAATGGACAATCCTTCACCACATGCTCGTACTGACTGCAGTTAAAACAAACTCTGCTGCCAGGTGTAGTGGACTGGACTGAGCGGTTACTCTGAGACCCTCCAGCCTGGTTAAACGGCTTCTTCTCAGATACTGGAGCAGACTAAGACCTCGAAAACCGACCACCCTTACCAGCTGAGAAACTGCCAGTAGTCTTCTATTTCTTAGCCTCGGAACCCGAATCTAACTCCGGGACTGCCATCTCAATCGCTAGAGCGCGATCCTGGTATTCTTTCAATGTGGCACACATGTGTGGTGCCATGATCTGCCTGATATGCGGCTTCATGCGCATATTAAAGTAGCAAATCTTATCAGCCTCGGTCCTCACTTGCTCTTTCATATATCACAACTGCTGGTTATAAGTGATGATGGCCTGAGATATCGGCACATCCTGAGGCGTAGCAGTAAAGAACTCCACGATCCTACGCTCCCGAACTGGCGGTGGGCAGTATTCCGCTTCCATGGCGGTCTTAAACTCCTCCCAAGTGGCTAAATGGTCCCTTGGCATCACGGCCTCCCACCACTCCACAGCTTCCTTATCCAGGAGGTACTGAGCAATAGGTACCCTCCTGTCGTCAGGACAAGCTACGGCATCAAATGTCCTTCCCAACTGAAAAAGCCTATTCTCCCAACCTAGGGAGTCAGTAGAGCCAGCGAAACGAGGGAGGTGCATCTTAGTCACTTTCTGAAGCCATTTACTAGCTTCGTCTTCCGGAGTCGGGGACGGATTCTGACATCCACTCTGAGCTATCTGAGCGAGCTGAGCTACCAACTGCTGAAGTACAGCAGTAGCTCCAGTGTCGGCATTATTACCCGACGGTTGATCCTGACTGACCGATAAATTCTGTTGCCCGTCAGAACTCAAGGGTAGAGTATTCGGCACTGAATGAGAGGCCGAATCTGCAGATGACTGAGAAAGCGGAACTTCCTCACTACTAGCACCACGACCATGGCGTCAGCCGCGTCCCCTAGCTAGTCTACCGCGACCTCTCAACATACTGAAGAAAAGAATTGAGAAGAACAAGATCAGAAAAATTCACAATTTACAATTGGTACCACAACTCACAGTTCCAATCTACACAATAGAAATAAAAATACAGAAATGTAAGAGTTCGAAGAGACTTACAGCCACGGGTCGCACGAAGAGATGGTAGCACGATGATATTAGGCTCAACAACTAACTCTTACGATACAACTGACAGACCCAAAATTAACCAACAACCTAGGTATTCATAACCTAAGGCTCTGATACCATAAATGTAACACCCCAAATCTCATAAGGGACATTACACACCGTAGAACCTTCACAAGGTCTACCAGGCTAACACATGACACACAATCCACAAAAAGAATCCCATATGACACATTAATAATAATAAATAGGGTCGTGGCCTCGGCCAAAGCATTTTAGTTCAATACTAATAAAACATAGAGTGAAATGTATTCAATGCCCACATAGGGGACTTCAACGACATCATTAACCAATCATACATTTACTAGACTACTTCAACCAACAACTGAATAAACATAATAAAAAAACACCAACTCGAGCCTCATCATCATGTTGGGCCATCCTTTGCATGCATGTCCCGTACTTGCTCCTCAGCTCGCCCGATACCTGAAATGCATAAGACGCATTTCCCCCATTTAAGGGGTTAACATTCGAATAGCTAGTGTAAGTATACAATTACACTACATTATATACAGATACGATTCAACCCAATCAATTCTTTTGGAAAACATTTGCAATCAATATTCCGGAATATCACATTTACATCAAAACAGTATATCAACACGTCTCAACATCACAACTATCCACATTTGGTAACCTGCGGTCGTACCCATTAGTATCGACCACCAGAGGCCCCGTCGGACCGTCCCCGGGTGGGAAACCACTTCCGCGGCCGTACCCATTAGTATCGGCCCCAGAGGTCCCGTCGAACCATCCCCGGGTTAAAGAACAACAACACACACATGATATCACAGTTCATCATTTGTATCAAAACCGTAACACACATAATGGAATATAATACATGTACTTGCCTTGAACCACACGATGTGAAGAGAATGGTGAAAAGGAAGGGTTTTGGTCCAACTCCCTTCGAAGGTCCATTCCTAATACACAATGGCACAAGTCGAAGTCAATACTATGAGGAACGAAAGGAATCATCCTAGATTCTAGCCTTTGGGACAATTTGTCGAACACTACGAGTGCATAATGGATCGAAATTGATCAACGGCGGAAATAACGAAATTTCAGTCCACAAAGCAACAAGGAAACCAAGGATTACGAGTATACTATCGAAATCTAAAAACAATATAGGTTAAATCGGATTAATAAGACAAAATCACCACCAAAACCCCCCAAAATCGCAAAACTATGGTTCTATGAAATCTTACCTTGATTCGAAGATGAACAATGGATGATTTGGTGCTAGGGTGATGTTAAGATGCTTGAATAAACCTCCCCAATGGAGTTTGGGTGAAAATTGGATAAACCCTCGACTCTAGAATCACTCCCGTCGCGAAGAGAAGAGAAGAGAGGTGAGGATGTCTAAAAATCGACCGCTGCCAGTTTATAAACCGACCGATGTTACGGCCATATCATCACATACATATGGCCGTAACTTACGTATATTACGGCCGTAAGTAGATGTCTTTACGGCCGTAACTGGCTCTATGGAAAAATCTGGACAACAATTACGAAGCCCACTTACAGCCGTATAACTATAAGGTTACGGCCGTAACATTTCTTACGGCCGTAACTTGTACATCATACGCCCATAAGTTGCTTACTGGATCCAATGCAGAAAAATGAAGTTGGGTTACGGCCGTACAATGAAGAATATACGGCCGTAACTCTCGAACATTACGGCCATAACGGTCATGGCTTACGGCGTAACCTGCTTCTGGCAGCAGATATGAGTGAAACGACGACTCGTCGACAATCGAACGGAGAGTACAAAGGTATACCAATGGATACACAACGATTTTATTCTGACGAGACAATTACGACACTCATCACATGACCCCGGCCGTCCGGAGGTCGGAATAAATGAATATCAACATTAACGCCCAATAAAATAGGAATTTACAAAACGACCCCAACCTTCGAAAATCTAGATTCGAGGTTAAAGCATCAATCTCAGAAAGTGGTAACATATCCAGAAATATTAAAGGAACTCGTAGGAGTAATGAAACGTCAGATTAGAACGAGATTCACGAGAATCGAGCCACAACGCGGAAAAATTACACAATAAGTAAAATCTCATAAAAACAACTCTGAAAGGATGGTCATGGAGGCAGAAAAAAATAGATTCAGAATACAACAACACTTACAAGCGAGTCGACCGAAATGAAAATATACTAAAATAGAAATTTCTAAAAATAGAAAGTGCGGATATTACAACTATAACAACTTACATTTTGTTATTTAATTGTATAAATTAAATATATTGAGTAATTAGAGGATATTATTGTAACACCCCCAAAATCGTATGGGAATATAACACGCCGTAGACCCTTTCCACAAGGATCTACCAGGCTAAACATCCATAAACAACTAAATGCTTGCCCGGCCAGGGTCAAACAACATAATAATACAGACCGTTAAGGTCACTTACACATGAATACACAGACCGATGAGGTCACACAACTCCATCAACAGAACTGACTGAAACAAAATTACCCACGCAGGGGTCGAAATACAATACAACGGAAGACTATAATCAACTCTGACAACACAACAAAAATCTAAACAACTCTCGACTCTTGATTAGTATCGCAGCTCGTCATCCTCTTGTGCCAATCCTGTGACTGCTCCCTTGAACTTGTATGTACCTGGACGCAAAACAGACATCCACCCCCCGATTACTCGAAAGTTAGTAAAACTCCACTGTTTTACTAGTGCAAGTATCAAATCATATGAAAAGTAACAAGCAAACATTAATCAAGAATCAAACACAATATTCAAGAATCAATTTATTCCCGGGGGTTTTAATAAGGGAATTTAAGCTATGAAGCATTTCGAAAATAAGTTCATCACCTCGGGAATTTTTGGAATTTCAAAACCTTTAAAACTCTGAGTCCTGGTTCACTAAACATTTCAAAAGAAGAGTTGAGGGTTTTAACCCAAATCTCGTTTCATTAAACCAACAGCTCACAATATGGAAAAATACATTTACTCAAAGCTTAGGACTCGGTCCAGCATTCATTTTCATAAAACTTTTCCTTGCAAAACTTTGATTTAAAAATAATCATGTTCATGACACCGTGACCCACTGTCACGTGTTTCCGTAGGTTCAACAATCCGCACGGACTACACTACGCACAATTAAACAAACATAATCAATTCCTACACTGTGATCCACTGTCACGTATCTCCGTAGGTTCAACAACCCACACGGACTATTAACCAAATATAACCAATTCCGACACCGTGATCCACTGTCACGTGTCTACGTAGGCTCAACGACCCACACGAACTATATCAATCACAACAATCACACACACAGTCCTGACACCGTAGTCCACTGCCATGTGTCACCGTAAGCCCCGTCGAGCTCACCCGGTTGGACGTACTGTGTCCGAAATCCATGGTCCACTGCCATGCGTTATCGTAGGCCTCGTCAGACCAGCACGATTGGACCTCAGTACCTCACTAAGTTCTGACCCCGTAGTCCACTGCCACGAATCCTCGTAGGTCCCGTCGAACCCACACGAGTGAACTTAGCGGTCACACACATATTCACGTTCACATTCACATTACATACGGAAATAAGCACAGTTAATCAATCACGTTGATCACCACGAAATCGTACATCACACCCACATAACACAATCTCAACACTCGCAACAACTATCATCAATCAACGACACACAACCAACATAACACACGATCGGTACGCAAAACATTTCACAACCAAGTGTACGACCATCCATATGTACGTCGCAATCCTGCACAAATGGCACAACACCTAACACGTATACCAATATAACACTATTATCACAAAGTCTTCAAATTGCGGAATGCACAACCAATTCAAACAGAACATATTTACGAAGGCAAGCAAATACAAGTCGTATAATAAGATACTTGCCTTAATAACCGTTACCGAATACCCCGAAGAACACGGTTCGATCGGGAAGCTTGTACCACGAAGAAGACAATGAACGGAAGGGTTCCGACTCGAGTTCTTCACAAGGAATCTGACCCTAACATCATACCATCAATAAATTAACGAACGAACGAGGAAGAATAATCGTAGAATGCTCAGATTCTCTTTGTGACATTTTATCGAACACCTTCAAGGCGTCGATAAGATACTCAATAAAATGACAAATCCATGGCAATCCAACCGTGGAATAACAAGGAATTTGATATAATACAACATAACAATCATCAATCTATCATTATTCTAAGTTATTCGGATTAAACGGACAAATCGAACAAAATCTCCAAAACTAAATTTTAAGAAAACTTGCCTTGATTCGCTTGATTGAAGGATGTTATGTGATGATCAATCGATGATATGAACTCCAAAACTTCGTGGATTCATAGTATAACAACATGTCTTAGACTTCCCAAAGACTCCATCCACAGACAGGAAGATAGGAAATGAAAACGAGTGAAAAAAAATGACTGCTCGGCCATATTTATACGCCTGCCGAACACGGCGCAGCAACCGGCCCAGACCAGCGCCGTGTGTCTCGGTCGTGTCTCGGCAGGCTGCCAGTCCTGGCCGACCCAACGCAGGACACGGCACTCGACAGCACCGTTTTCAGGGCCGTTTCGCACAGGTCCGGCCAGCCACCTCCAGACACAAACTGAAAATTTCGACCGAACCACAACGACGATCCGAACGACCCCGAAACCCAAACCTGAATACGAATTGGAGATTCGGTTACGAAGTACTCGCAAAGACGAATTCAAGCACTAAGAGAACACACGATTCCGACCACCCGAAGGCTCGAAATTCGACAACAGAAGGTAATTACTCCAAACTTTGGGAAATTACGAAAATGGCCCAAAACATCCGAAAATCACGATACGTGATCGAATAACCAAACCGAAATTCACAACACGTCTAACAAAGTTAAACGGACTTACGGGAAACTCGAAACAGTAATTTCGAACGAGATTCACAAGAATCGAACTCGAGTGCGGAAAAGTCGATAAGAAACATGGAACTCAACAAAACAATACCGAAACGAACTCGGATGACAAAAAGTGCAGAATTAATCATTCTCAGAATGACGATACGGTCATGAGCGAGTCGTCAAAATGGACTACCGCCGAAAAAAAAAAATTACCGGAAATCGAAATTGCGGATATTACAATTATATAGGTCTGGGATATATATGGGTAATAAATATATATTTTAATCGAGTTTGTGATGAACATGGGTATATAGATTTTAAATGGGTTTAAGTAGTTGAACAATACTCTCATTGTTTTATGTGTTACTATATGAGTTTTGAACTGGAATAAGTAGTAAAATTATCTCTCAAACGGGCTTGGAATGAGTGCAAGTACATAAATTCTAAATGAGTTCGGGTGGCTGAATCTCATCTTTATCATTTTTGTTTATTGGTGTGTTGCGGTTCGGTACGATTCCGAGTGGCTAAACCCTAACAAAGTATTAAATTATTTTTAAATTTTACTTATAAATTACAATGTAAAATGATTATCCATCGAGTTTCGATGAACTATACATTAGTTGGCTATTAAATTCAAAAAGTTCGTGTGTTTTTTTGCCTTATATTAATATAAAGATAATAATGCTTCTCTACCAACAAAAAGGGATAACAAGTCAAAAGGGCCATTCATTCAAATTCTCGTTATCTGATAAGGTTTCCAATCCAATCAATGAGAACTCATCTTTTGAGTCCCTATTTTACGAAATAATAGCTTTTTTTTTCAATTTTTTTTCTCTCCCTGCCACATAAGCAATTTGAAGGATTATTTAAAATTTTATCTCCCTGCCACTTAAGCAATTTTTTTCTCTCCCTGCCGCTTAAGTATGGCACCGAGTCTTGGGATGTAAAACAGTGTCACGTTCAAAAGATAAATGTGGCGGAGATGCGTATGCTACGATAGATGTGTGGTCATACAAAAAAAAGATCGGCTCAGAAATGAGGTGATTAGAGAGAAGGTAAGAGTTGCGTCTATAGAAGACAAGATGATGGAGAATCGATTACGATGGTTTGGTCATGTGAGAAGAAGACCTGTTGATGCCCCAGTGAGGAGGCTAGAAAGTTGGGGAACAAGTAATATTGTGAAAGGTAGAGGAAGACCCAAGAAAACTTGGATAAAGATGATTGAAAATGATATGCGGTTTCTTGGAATTGGAGAATGTATGTCGATGGAGAGGCAAATGTGGCGGCAAAGAATACGGATGGTGGATGGAATATAATTTTTTTTAATCTGTATTTTTATTTCTATTTTCTTTTATTTCATGTTATCTTTTAATTTATTTTTCAGGATTTTTTTTATTTTTTTTTCTTTTTTTAACATTCATTCTCTTTTTTTTTATTTGGTTTTTTCTCAAATTTTTTCTCTTTTTTTTTCCTTTTATGTTATTTATGTAACGATCATTGATGCTTTCAAAGTTTGATTCATGTTAGCAGACCTCAAATCATTTTGGGACTAAGGCTTAGATATTGTTGTTTTTGTTGTAGGTTTTAAATTAAATATCACAATTAGTTATTTAATGAAAATTATTTTATTTGCCAAGAAGTTAAATTATTTTGTTGAATGTAATTATGGATTACTTAATACATTTCATTGAATTTAACTAAAGTATGCTTTACAAACAACCTTAGAATATATAAAAAATAATTAAACTACTTAGTTAAAAATAAATAATTATAATAATTCATTAATTAAATAAGAGTATTATAAATAATTATTTAACAAAATATAATTTTTTTTCTATTTTTAGGTTGTCATATGATGATTTTTATTAATTTTCTATTTTTAATATTTTGTACTTTGATTTAGATATGATTTAGTATGTGTATTCGGGCTGGGACCGGTTCGTTTCTTGGTAAAAAAATTAAAGAACCGGAACCTGTTTTTAAATACATAAACCGATTAGATTTTTGACCACTTTTTTTTCTGGAATCGGATTAGGAACCGAAACCGAAAAAACCGATTTTTTCTTCATGAACCGAATTAGGAATCGGAACCGAATTTAATGTGTAAAAACCGGGTTTTTCGGTTCTTTTAGGAACCGAATTGTGCAAAAAAACCGAATTGTGTAAAAAAAACCCCGAATTTTGAGTAGAAACCGAATTTAATGTGTAATATTTTGAACAAAATATATTTAATTTGCTTTATTTAATACCTAAGGCTAAAGGGGAGGCTTACAATGACATGTACAAGCGCCTAGACACCAAAGCAGGAGCGAATGCTATTTTTAAACTAGCGAAAGCTAGGGAAAGAGGGCGGCGCGACCTGGGTCCCGTTAAGTTTATTAAGGATGATTTGGGCCAAGTTTTAGTGAACGATGTGGCTATTAAGGAGAGGTGGAATAGGTATTTTTTGAACTTTTCAATGAAGCTAGGGGTAGTGACTCGGTGGTGCAAGGAGTTAGTCTATCTTCTGCCTGTTCGTTTAGTTCCTGTGAGAGCATCAGCATGGAGGAAGTTAAGGGTGCTCTTATGAAGATGGGTAGAGCTAAGGCGGTAGGCCCGGATCAGATCCCTATTGAAGTTTGGCTTTGTCTGGGGGAAGTCGGAGTTCAGTGGCTAGCAAAGCTCTTCAACATCCTCCTCAGAGGTTCTAAGATGCCGACGGAGTGGAGGCATAGTATTGTCGTGCCGTTTTTCAAGAACAAAGGCGATGCTCAGAGTTGTAGTAACTATAGGGGTATTAAACTCCTTAGTCATACTATGAAACTTTGGGAAAGAGTGGTGGAATGCAGGGTTAGAAGAGAAGTTGAGATTTCAGAGAACCAATTTGGCTTCATGCCGGGGAGGTCCACGACTGAGGCCATTCATCTCGTCAGACGCCTTATGGAGAAGTTTAGAGAGCGGCGTAAGGACCTTCATATGGTGTTCATAGCTTATGATAGCATTCCGCGCGATGTTATTTGGAGGAGCCTAGTAGAGAGGAGGGTGTCGTTGCCGTTCGTTAGGGCGATCCAAGACATGTATTCCCAAGCTAGGACGTGCGTTAGGACCCCAGCTGGTGACACCCAGTATTTTCCGGTTGAGATAGGGCTACACCAGAGGTCGGCGCTAAGCCCTCTTCTCTTCGCTCTGATCCTTGACGTCATTTCGCGGGGGATACAAGATGGCGTCCCGTGGTGCATGCTTTTTGCTGACGACATTATGTTAGTGGCGGAGTCGAGAAGGGAGGTGAACTCGAAGTTGGAACTATGGAGGTCTAAGTTAGAATCCCAGGGCTTGCGTGTGAGCCGGTCTAAGACAGAGTATCTCTGGTGTAACTTTAGTGGTGAGGCCAACGAGGAAGATTTAGAGGTAATGATTGCGGATCAGATCGTTCCCCGTACGGATAAGTTCAAGTATTTGGGTTCGATCATTCAGAAGGAAGGTGAGTGTGAAGATGATGTCACTCATCGCATCAAGGCGGGGTGGCTAAGGTGGAGAGCAGCGACAGGGGTCCTGTGCGACAAGAAAGTCCCTCTAAAGTTGAAGGGTAAATTCTATAGAGCGGCAATCCGATCTGCAATATTGTATGGCTCTGAATGTTGGCCGATGAAGAAGTCGCTTGAGAGCAAGTTGGAAGCGGCTGAAATGAGAATGTTACGCTGGTCGTGTGGTCGCACAATGTTAGATAGAATCTCGAACGGTGTCTTCAGGAACGCGCTAGAAGTGGCGCCCATTTCAGCGAAAGTTAGGGAAGGGAGATTGAGATGGTTTGGCTATGTCCGCAGGAGGCAGGCATCTGCTCCGGTGAGGAGGGTCGAGAGTTTAGTAGTTGTTGGGGAGAGGAGGAGAGGCAGACCAAGGAGGACGTGGGAGGAGCAACTGAGATTAGATTTGAAGGCCTTAAACCTTTCCGAGACCATGACTGTTGATAGGCGCGCTTGGAGGCGCCAGATCAGAGTTGTGGATTCTTTAGTTGGGAGTGGTGCTGTAGTTGAGAGCCTCAGGGTTGGGTGCTCTCGGTTAGCTTTGACCTAGAGCATTGCATTTTTACATTTATTGTATATTTTATCCTATTGCCTTTTGCGTGTGGTGTATTTTTGACAGGGAGCTGTGCGCGGAGTCAACCTCTCTTCTGTTTGAGCAGCGTTCATCGGGAGTGATGTAGCCAAATTCCTCTTAGGTAAGTCCCATGTGGATTAAGTCATGGGCTCAGGTATGGTTTTGAGTTTTTTTTCGTATCATATGCTTCCCTTTGTATTTTTCACTCAATATGTTGTTGTGCACTAAGCTGAGGGTCTTCACGGAAACAGCCTCCCTACCGTAATAGGTAGGGGCATGGTCTGCGTACATCTTACCCTCCCCAGACCCTGCTCTGAGCGGGATATACCGGGTATGTTTGGTTTGGTTTGGTTTTTAATACCTATATTATGTAAAAAATTATATATAATATTATTTTTGTTATTATATATATTTAATATATATAGAACCGGTTTCAAACCGGTTTTTTCTAACATCATAAAACAGGAACCGGAACCGGAACCGAATTATTAAAAGAGAACCGAATTAAGAACCGGAACCGGTTAATAATAAAAAAACCGGAACCGGAACCAAATTTTTCAGTTCGATTCTTATTAAAATTTGGTTTTTCGGGTAAAAATTGCAGCCCTAATGTGTATCACAAAATTATGGTATGCCATTATCATGTCACTGATTTCGTTCTGGGCGGTGAAAATTTGTGCGAGTTAGTTGAATATTATCACATGGAGTTTAAATTATGCAGCTGCTTACGATTGTTTTGGTTTATTATCTCCCCTATATACTAATGCAGAATATGTTGAGCCTAAGCGGCAGATTGTCATGCTTCGGCTGTCACATATTTTTTGCTGGTGCTTCACGTGCTTATGTGTCAGCCTCTCGTGCTTCAACTGACACATAATCAATTACTGGCCTAATTCTCATTGCAGTAATTACATTATATTATACCTCAAATAACTCCTACCTACCTTATTAATTTTTACGAATTAAGGAATATGAATTATGAATAAGTAGCAATTTGATTATATTTGCAAAAATATTTCATATTTTTATTAATTACAAAATATAAATCCCAAACAAAGAGAAATTTAATAAAATAGTGTGCACTATATATTAAAAACTTAAACCTAAAATTTCGCAGAAATATGATATATTCCACTAATTAATTAGTTTATATTAATTAGTCACTATAGTTAGGTATATCAATAAAAGAAATATCAACTCAAATGAAAGATATTTGGGAGTATTGCAAAAGAAGTGTTGAATATATATAATTAAAAAGGTACTTGAAGTCCTAATCAATTAAATAAAATAATCTTATAAAAAATATTATTGAAAGTGTAGAAACAATGGATTTAATTATTATTTATAAATAAAAAAACTATGGAATAAATCAATTAGTCTATTTTAGTTTCAAATCTTATTTAATTAATATAATATAACAAAATAAATGAAAAAATTTATATTTACTTAGTTATATAATTACTGATTTTATGAATTCTCAAAGAGATATTTCTAAATATATAAGAAAATTAATTTAATAATAATATACTAATCCGTAGATTCATCTTTGTACAAATAGAATTTCAGAAAATAAAAATTGATCGTTTTAAGTGATTTTGTTATTTTTTTTAGTTTTAAAAGATTTGTTAATTTATCTACTTTTGAAATCAACTATATATTTCAAAATTTTTGGATTTACTTTTGTATTTTAAATTATATCCAAATAATTTATGTAATTTCTTTTTCAAATATAAGGATTAAATTATCTCATTTTTGGTCATTTAACAAAAACCGTTAAATACTTAATGATTTTGACCATTTTGACAAAAAAAGACAAAAAAAGAACGTGGAACTAATATTTCATCAAATACAGTTTAACACAATCAGATATGAATTGAGTTTTCTTCAAATACGATTTTTCGAAATTACTAAAACTGCCCAACTATTTCTATAATTTCTTAGTAAAGCAAATAGTTTTTATCCATGATGTTGGTCAGCCGGAGATCCTATTCAACTCTAAATTATATATAATTTCGTGGTAAATTTCACTCCAGTTCCCACTTATTATGAGCTTTGCCATGACTATATTTAAGAGTCAACGACAAACGCTCTCTCATGTCGGTATGTATCTTCCAAGACGTATTCGGTCATGGTTGCCATGAGAATGGGGTGTATCATAAGCATAACAAATAGTGTCGTTTATAAAGATTTATTATGAAATTTATAATGAACGATTTACATATTATATATTTACATAAGAGTTCTTTTTTGTGTTCTTGTGTAATTACACACGGGTATTATACTAGTTATGATTACTTGTGAATGATGTGTTAAGTGCATAGGCGGACACCTGTGAAGCATGGTGGTGCAAGTGCACCACCAAATTATTTGGACCAAAACCAAAACGACGTCGTTATGGTTTTGGCCAAAAAACGACGTCGCTTTGTGTGAAATCGAAAACGACGTCGTTTTGGGACGCATTTTGTCTAAGTGTATTAAATAAAATTAAAAACTCATGACCCACAATAATTATATCATTTCTTCTTTCTTCCCCGCTTCACTCCTCCTCAAACTACCCGCCCGCCCGCCAACCTCCAGCCGTCTCTCGCCCGCCCGGGTGCCCGCCAACCTCCAGCCGTACGGTTTGTATCTTTCATATGAATTTAGGGCCTTGATGAATCCCCGTACGATACAATTAATTAACACAATACCTTGAACAATTCAAAACTCGTTTTTTTTAAAACTCGTTTTTTTTTCAATTCAGGAATAAGAAAACTACATGTTCAGGAAAACAACCGATATGTGTATTTATGGTTATGGTTTACGGTTTGTATTCAGAAATGTATTTATGGTTATGGTTTACGGTTTGTATTTAGTCATGATGTTATTTTAGTACATTTTTAGGAAATGGACGGTAAATGTAGGCAATTTTCTTTGTAAATGTACGGATCCTTTGTTATTTTATTTGTTATCTTTAATATAATTTTAATATATATCGTTCGATATTTTTCCGTGGAACGGTCGGTACATCAGTGGTTTTTTGGTTCTGGATCCGCCTATAGCTAAGTGTTAACCGACACACATGAATTTGACACGTAAATATTTAGGACACTAAAATAAAACATATCAGAGACGAAGTATGAGAAAAAAATATTTAAACTAAACATATATATTAGTATAAAGAAGAAATAAACCATGCACGCGTGAAAAGAAAAAGTGAAAATAAGATTTTTTTTTTGTGTGTGTGTGTCTTTAAACGATATCCATTTTCTTTTTTGGGTTACATAAATAAATACGTATTTCTTTTTCAGTTTTAGTCTCTTTCAGATCTAAGAACAATGAGTTCTGAATCTAAGAATATATGGTTTCAGTATATTTCTTTTCTCAGTATGTCAACATGTCTGTTTCTTTTTCAGATAGACTTATATAAAAGTTTAAAAAGTGATTATTTACTATCACTTTGTCAATTATTTCCATCCATTACATTAAAGAATTTAAACCAAAAATTTTAAAATAACCTTATTATATTAATTTATGAAATTTATAGATTATCATTGTGTTGAAAATTGAAATAATCGAACAAAATAACTTAATAATTTTACGCCCGGCATACCTCCGGCGACCAACCAGTTTCTTTTAATTAACTTTTTTTTATGCCCTGCCATCTGCCTGCTTTTTGGTGGGCCACCGTCGGTGGCCGACGGACCTCCAGCGACCGGCCTTTTTTTTCACTTGAGCAAATTGAGTCATTTCGTTGACTAATTGACGAAGTATGTCGGGAATAGCAGGATTGTCATTCGCCTCCACAGTTTGCTCTCGATTATTGTTGATGGATTCCTGTTGCTCGTCAGAACTGAAGTTAGCCTGATTTGACAGCGAATCAGGGGAAGAGGGTGAAGCTTCCCACTCAGCATGTCCACGTCTGCGTCCACAACCGCGACCACATCCACGACCTCTTCTCAACATACTGTAGGCATACATACTCAATATACGAGGAACAATATCGTTCTAACATTTAATTATCATAACGGGCATAACATTAAAGGACAATAATAGAGTTTTAGGAAACTTACAACCACAGCTTACATGAAAACGTACAGTGATGATATTCGCGGCCGGTCAACCAAAAGACACATCTGGACCCTAAATTAACTCGACTGCCAAGATATCCATAAATCTTACTTCTGATACCATATTCTGTAACACCCCGAGATGTTCAGGATTATTACAGCGTCGTAAATCCTTTATATAAGGATTTACTTTGCTAAAAAATAAAAACAACATTAATAAATACCAACAGTGAAAATTATTATTACATACCGAGTTTCAAACGTACGAAAAGACAAATACCGAACAGTAAACATCAATACAATACAATCCAAACAACACAAAGAAACGGCATACTCGAGTACTTATTAAAGACACAAAACAACTGAAAGGACTCTCCGGACCGTTAACATCACTCTGCACCCTCGTCGTCATGTAACTTCTGTGGTTGTTTTCCAGTTCTCCTCGACCCTGAAAATAAAACAAATGTCCACCCCCGAAGGGGTTAGCAAAACGATGCTAGTACAAGTACGGTAATTATTCAACAATTCATGAAGGATAACAATAAAAATATCAACAATGACAACAACAAGCCTCTTCTACGAGAAGACCAACAATGCATGACATAACATGTCAACCTCAACATACTCATGGTATTCCAACGATCCAGCCCGCACAGCATAGATTCCCACGATGATCCCGTCGGACCAACACGTGGTGGAAAACCCGTCCAACGATCCAGCGCACACAACATAGATCCTAAGATGATCTCGTCGGACCAACACGTGGTGGACAAACAACTACAATACATATGCATGACAACATAAATGACATTAAAACGGATAAATACAATAAAATTACTTGCCTTAGAAAGACGATAGGTATTCACTCTGGTGAATGTTCGCACACTCGAAGGACGTTCTCCAATAGTCCTTTTGCAACACCCGAACCTTAATTAACAAGTTAACACCAAAAATCACTATTGGTTCGTATAATAAACTTACAACCTATCTTACCACATTCCGGTACAAATCATGAGCATGATTACTGTAATACCCGAGATCTTCGTTCCAGTTTCGTCGAATTTTGTTTTCTCTTCGGTCGAACGGGTTGATGTCGTCCGCGTCTTTTGGAATTTTGTGCTTGCACTGTGGTTCGTTGAGTTTCGTAGCCTACTCGTTATTGTTTTGGATCTTAGCCGGTGCGTTCGCGTGATCGAGACGTCGTCGAGTATCGAGCCGGGCAGTCGGAGGGCTGGTTGGGCCGATTACGGCCATAAGGCGTCCGCACACCCTGGTCTGGGAGGACTCGGTTACGGACGTAAGGTCCATCAAGTTACGGCCGTAAGGCTTTGTTACGGCCGCTAAGCGCTGGCCGGTTACGGCCATAGTGACTCAGCAGATTTCAGTCAGTGGCCTTTGGGAGTTCTGTTACGGTCGTAAGGACATACCGAGTACGACCGTAAGTGGTGTTTGTTGCGTACGCTAGGAGTCGGCCGTTACGTACGCTATAGGCGTTGACTGAGTTACGGCCGTAAGGCCCTACCGGTTACGGCCGTAACGCTATCGGCATATATAGGCCTGGGCTTCGGCCAGACCTCATGTTTACCCATTTCTTCATCCTTTTGGCGGCTGGCAACGGGAGAAGACGAGGAGAGGAGTCCTTGGCCGGTTCCGACCAATTCCAAGGCGTTTTGGAAGACCCTTGTCGATTATACCATCGTCGAATCCTTGTTCTTCGTCGAATCAAGGTAATTTCTTCCGTAGAACCCTAGTTGTGTGATTTTTGGGGGTTTTTCTTAATGATTCATTGATTTTGTCCGTTATTGATGAATTGTTCATGGTAATCCCGTTGTATTGGTCACGATCTTCAGATTTTGTAACTTTTTTAACGATTTTTACCACCCGGGACTTGAATTCCGATTTTCTCGAAGAAACCCTCGGATCCTAATTGTTTTTTTGGGTTGTTTCAGATTCCGTTTAGCGTTATTGATTTGTGATGATATTATTTTCGTAGTTTTCGTGAAGCTGTCAAGTTCTTGTTCGTTCTTGGAAGTTTGAGGGCTACCCAACCGTGTCCATTCGTCGTTTCATTGCTCGTGGTATCGAGGCAAGTATCTTGCCTATAAATTTCGTGTTTCGTAGACGTATTCGTTGGTATTGGAACCAAATTACAATTTGAATGTTTTAATGAAGTTTTAAAAGGATCGGTATGTTCTCGATAATTGTTGTCTTTCAAAAGATAACTCGTATGCTTCGTGGATTAATGTACTTTCGGAATATGTGTATTAGTTCCGTATGTTGGAAGATGTTTAACATATTTAGTGAATTTAGTAGACCGTAATTATTTGCCGAGGATTATGTATTGATATGTGTAATTGTTCGGTGAATTTGTGACGTTGTGTGATATTAGTTGTAACTCCTTCATAAGGAGGTTGTTGTAACACCCCGAGATATTCAGAATAATTACAGTGCCGTAAACCCTTTAAGTAAGGATTTACAAGGCTAATTTGAAGAAATGTAAATATAATACAACAGTGCCATAAAAGTTCAAAACACAAAACCGGTTTCAACAGATCAAATGAGTTTATTAATACAACCATCTCGAAATATAAATAAAACACACGTACTCGAGTACTGAAAATAATCCAAAAGACAAGTCACAATACTAATAAACATCACTGAGCCCCTTCGTCGTCACGTCGGTACTGTGGCTGTTTTCCCGCTCCTCGGCTACCTGAACATCAAAACAAATGTACACCCCCAAAGGGGTTAGCAAAACGATGCTAGTACAAGTATCATATTAAACAAATCGAATATGCAGCAACAATGCATAACAAGATACACAACACGAACTTCCGCTACTGAAATCCAACAATGCGAATCCACAAGATTCCATTAACACAATATGGGTATTCCAATGATCCAGTGCCCTCAGCATAGATCCCAAGATGATCCCGTCGGACCATTACAAGGTGGAAAAAACCGTCCAATGATCCAGCGCCCTCAACATAGATCCCAATATGATCCCGTCGGACCAACACGAGGTGGACATCCGATCCAGCGCCCTCAGCATAGATCGCACAACATACACAAACACAACTCATGCATAAATATATGCAAAATCGCTATGTCCATCAACATGAACATATAAACACTCGATAATGAATATCATACAATTCAACGAAATAAATCCCATGTTCAACAACATGAATAAACCACATGCATGCTCAAAATACAAACATTAACACATTACGATACTTGCCTTAAAATGGCGATAAGGGTTGTTACTACGAAGAAGAAATCTTCAACCAACTCGAAGAACTCTCACTCGATCAATCCACCAAAACCCGAACCTTCAACGAATAATAACACCGGTATAACTAACGGTTCCGAATAATCGGTTTAATCATCAAGAACATCAAAAAGAGCTTGATATACTCAAACATATGAGCTTACTACGCTGCCCTATATCAATTTGGATTTGAATCAACATTAGGATACTAACCCGACAAAAACACGTAGTATCCTACCTAAGATCAAATGTGTCCTACGGTCGGATTCTTCAATACATCACAGGATAATTCTTCGTACAATGATTCTAATCATGTTCTTCATTTATCCAAACCAATCAATAAATCGAAATTACTCTGTCGAACACCGCAAGAACTTGATTACTAGGTTTACTTGATACATCATCTTCATTTTCAAGAAAAAATATCCTAAGTTCAATCCATTCAATGTTCCAATACGTATAATTCCATTATGTAATACATAAGAACTTGATAATCTCCATAAACTGGACATAATCGGTTTTGTAGCTTCATGATTGTGCTAGGAGTTTGTTGTGTCGAGAATTATACGCCTCGACCGGCGATCGCCTCAGAGACCGGGCGACCTAGCCATAACCCAGCAGCCAAGGCAGGACTGCCGACCGAAGGCCCCAGGACAAGTCCCGATGCCGAGCGATCGACATCTAAGACGATCGTTTCTCGGTACTTGGCGATCGACCCCTGATGGCCGACCAGCCGATGACGATGCTCGTCTAGTCGGCAAGGGCCGATGCACGAAGCAAGAGCCCACGTGCAGTTCCGAGACAAGATCCGCATTTCGTGGATCATTGACCACAGCCTGTCAGCATCTTTCTACCAACCGACAGGCCCGCCGAAAGGTGTCCGTGGGACCGCCCGTGACATCAACTCAGGACGCGTGCCGGCTCCTCATTGGACCGCGCAGCTGGCTGCCAGCAGCAGCCTTGGACTTTAGGCAGACAACCCATGTGACTTAAAGACGATCACCCCATTATTATATTGGACGAAAGGCGATCGCCCGCCAGGAAACAAGGCATCTGAGCCCCTATAAATAGAAGGCTCCCTGCACTCGGCCATCTCTCGGTCTTTTGCGATTTCAGCACACGACTTGGCTTTCTCACTCTTGGCAACAGGTATCTCTCGATTCTTTCTTCTCTCTCAGTCTCTCTCACACAGAAGACGATCGGCTGAGAGCAAGAACACCAAAGCTTCGCTCAAGAGTTAGATAAATAGGATCTTTTACACTCATTGTATTTAGATTCTTACATTAATACTTGTATCCACGAATATTTGTATTAATAACATCTCGCGAGAGCATTCAAGCCCGGGCCTAACAAACCCCGCAAATCTTGTGTTATTCACACCCCCACGGAAGTGCTCCCGCAACTTTGTTTGTTGTTCGTCCATTCCAGCAATATTTATCTTCGGATAATATTTCGGGCAACAACAATTGGCGCTAGAGGAAGGGCAATCTAACTCTCAATTTTATTCCTACCGTCTCGAAGAACACTCACTGTTCTCCGGGGCATATACCTGAAGAAACACTCACTGTTCTTCAGAGAAAGCCTCCAGAATCATGTCTTCCGCCTCCGCATCGAAGAAAGCCGCTGGCCGATCCGCCAGACGCCTCCTTCCATCTCAGTCCGAGCCACAGCCGATGGCGGAGGGTAGCCGCCGCGGTCCGAGACGCTCGATCCCGCCCCTGGGGGGCGGCCCAAGTCTCTCGCTCGATCAGTTCCAAACCGCGGAACAGATCGAAGAGGCCATGGCCGTCCTACAGAAGCGACGGAGTGCTCTCGACGCGCCTCCCGCTATCACCCCCTCGGCCATCCGCCGGATGACCAAACGGAAGTACAAGGCGTTGCTGACCGAGCAATCGCCAGGAGGCTCCCAGTCGCAAGAAGAGGCGCCGCGGCTGGGCACCTCTGCTGATCGCCTGGCGCGACACTGTCATGGCGGCAAGGCGATCCGGCCCCAGCCACGAGACGACGGAGCTCGAGTCCGTCACCAGGAGCTCGGCGTATCCAGCTCCCAGAACCGACCAGCCGTCTGGATCCCCCTCGCCAAAGAGCCGAGGTCGGCAGCAGCGGAGTCAGGAGATCGGTACACGATCGCCTTGGCTCCCGCTCCAAAAGCCGATCCACGAGCGACCAAGCTGCAACGATTGCCGCGATGCAACGCCAGCTAGACGACATGAAGGTGATCCTGGAATCTGGGGTAGGCGCCAAGAGAAAGATCGCCGGGCCGAGCGAACCGCTCGCGGTCCACATCGAGCTCGCCCCCGTGCAGCATAAGATCGCTCCTCCACAAACACCTTTGTACGAAGGGAGATCAGACCCCGGAACTCACCTGAGCAAGTTCAACATCTACATGACTGGGTGTGGGGCATCAGACGTGACCAGGTGTCGAATGTTCCCACTGACGCTGGACAACCTAGCCCACAGGTGGTACACCTCATTGCCGCCTCGATCCATCGGCTCCTTTAACCAACTGGCGAACGACTTCACAGCGTACTTCGCCACCAGGGTCGCTCGGCCAGAAGGTCCCCATCTCATGATGCAGATCAGGCAAGGGTACGAAGAGTCTGACTCGGACTACATCAGCCGGGTAGACGAGATCATCCTCAACGGCGAGCCCATAAGCGATGAGATCGCCCTCTACGCGGTCCTAGGAGGATTCCATGGCCTTTCGCCTATGTTCAGGTATCTTACGAAAGACCAACCCTCGACCTACGCGATCTTCCGGGCTAAGGCCACAGACTTTCTGGCCAGGCAAAGGTTTCTTCTTAGCCTATGAGCAGCGCGATCGGCGCCCGAACGACGATCTCCAGTCTTCCAGCCCGATCGCCGGTATCAGGCAACATCACCAAAACCGGAGGACTCGTTCGCCATCTGCAGTTCACCATATAACATGATGGACTAAGGCACGAGATCGCCTCCACCGCACAACGTACATTGTCGAAGGTCAGCATCTACATGACGATCCGAGGTGGAACAGTGCAGCCATGGTCCTGGTAGTCGATGGAACCGGCTGCTTCGGCCATGCAAGGTCCCTTTGGGCCAAGATCGCCCTCCCTTCGTTTAAATACGAGGCCGGCATAGTCTGAGGGCCCTCCAAAGCTAATCAGTGGACACGATTGCCCGCCCTCAAAGGTTCATCATCTAACATGGCGAACCCGAACAATGCGACGCGTCACTACCCCCATCTCAATGTACACCGTCGAGGTTCGCCATCTTCATGGCGGGCCGAGGTGGAAGCAGAGCTAACAAGCCGCGGAAGTGGAGTTGATTAATCCGACGACGCCCCGCGCAAGGACTCCTCTAGACCAAGACCGCACGCCCTTCGTTTAAATACGAGGCGAGGCGCAGCCTAACAGAGGACCCTCACAATAAAATGAGTCACGAGATAGACAGTGTCGTTTGCACATAAGACACGGTCATGGAGTCGGTCCATCGAACTCCGCGACTGTGCACGGTTCCTCAACGACGAACTAATCAAGTTTCTATGAGGGATCGGCCAATTTTGTTTTTTGCAGGTACACGACCGAAGATAGCTAGCCAATCGACAAGATCACCCAAATCCGAAACCAAAGTCCGCTCAACGGATCGCCCGTCTTCATCCTACACGATCGCCAGCAAGAACCAGCTCACCCCATGTCTTCAACATCGGAGCAAGCTGGGGGCAATTGTTGTGTCGAGAATTATTCGTCTCAACAGGCGATCGTCTCAGAGACCGGACGACCAAGCCAGAGCCCAGCAGCCAAGGCAGATCGGACGACCGAAGGTCCCAGGACAAGTCCCGGTGCCAAGCGATCGACATCTAAGGCGATCGTCTATCGGTACTTGGCGATCGACCCCTAGCGACCAACCAAATGACGACCGTCTCATGCCACGCGAAGACATCGATCGTCCAATCGGCAAGGGCCGAAGCTCGAAGCAAGTGACCCACGTGCAGATCCGGAGAAGGCGCCACAGCACATGGAGCGTTGACCACAGGCTGTCAGCATCCTTCCACCAACCGACAGACCCGCCGAAAGTGGTACAGTGGGACCGCCCGTGACAGCAACTCAGGACTCGTGCTGGCTCCTTATTGGACCGCACAACCGCCTGCAAACAGCAGCCGCGGACTTTAGGCAGACAGCCCATGTGACATAAAGACGATCACCCCTTTATTATATTACACAAAAGACGATCGCCCGCCAGTAAACAGAGCATCTCAGCTCCTATAAATAGAAGGCTGCCTTCACGTGGAAATCTCTCAGATTTTATGTCCAGTTCAGAACCTCAACTCAGAACTTGGCCTTCTCACTCTTGGCAACAGCTTCTCTCTCGGTTCTTTCTTCTCTCTCAGCACCTCTCACACGAGAGACGGTCGGCAGAGACGAAGAACACGCAAGCTTCGCTCAAGAGCTAGATAAATAGGATCTTTTACACTCATTGTAATCGCATTCTTACATTAATACTTGTATCCACGAATATTTGTATTAATAACATCTCGCGAGAGCATTCAAGCACGGGCTTAACAAACCCGGAAAATCTTGTGTTATTCACACCCCCACGGAAGTGCTCCCGCAACCTTGTTTGCTGTCCGTCCATTCCAGCAATATCTATCTTCGGATAATATTTCGGGCAGCAACAGAGTTCAAACACTACAAGGTTCAATGTTCTATACGATGAAGAAGTACCGAAACATCGAAAATATCCTTCTAACAACATGATATTCGACCATGCACGAATTTAACTGAATAGATAATCTCAAAACATGTTCAAAACATCCTTAAGAATACTTAATCCAGTTGGTGAAGAATCACCTACCTCAAAATAGTGAAGAACAATGAGGAACTTGAAGAAATTCAACACCGAGAGCTTGAACCCCATCTCCAATGGTCCAAAATCTTCAAAATCGAGCTAGGATGATGATATGAGAGGTTTAGGATGGAGAGAGTAACTCTCTAAGTCTCAGAAATCGAGTATGGGAAGTGGTGAAATCTGAAAAATGAAGAAGGGTGCTGTCATATATATAGAAAATGGTTATTAGCGCGCGCTACGGCTCTATCCCTAGCGTGCGCTAACGGGCTTGCAGCCTACTGACTCTAACGGGTCACGGCATAGCGTACGCTAAACAGCCTTACGTGCGCTAAAATCGACAATTAGCGTACGTTAACAACTATTATTAGCGTGCGCTAACGGCTGAACGAAAGTTCACTGACCTCACTGTACTAGACTTAGCGTGCGCTAGCCTCATAACATTAGTGTGCGTTAAGCACCATTGACTCGACTTTTCCAAAAGCCATCCAGATTCATCCCGACATGTCCCGACCAAAAATCCGTGGCTGATCTCACCTACCACCCTGTCTTAATCAAGTTGACTACGTGTAGCGCGCGCTACAACTCATTCGTAGCGTGCGCTAGCTAACTCAATTAGCGCGCGTTAATGCTAAGATGTTAGCGTGCGCTACAAGTGCACAAAAATGCAAGTATGAACAACATGCATGAAATCATATGCTCAACAACACAGGATCATGAAATATGGAGGAAAATACTCAGATCAAAATGAAGTAAATACAGTATCACGAGGTTCAAATACACAACATAAATCTCGGGTATTACAGTTGTGGCGCTTGGTGTTGTTTGGTATTGGTATTTGCTTGTTGTTGTGTGACATTAGTTGTGAGTATACGTCGAATAAAGTGGCCATTCTAGCAAAGTATTTTGCATTTGTTTGCGTATTCTAGTATTTGAATTATGGCTTCCCGTGTAGTTGTGGATGTTTGTGTATGTTCACCTAGGGATGGTCCGACGGGGCCTCTAGGGATACGTATTGCCGTGTGTGTGCGTATCGCAAACTAGGTTAACCACCCAAGGATGTCCGACGGGGCTCTGCGGGGTGGGGCGGCCGTGAGTCTCGTACCAACGGTTAACTTTGAAATGTTTTGTTGGAGAACTTTGATTTTTGGCGCATGGTTCATCTGATTAGAATGGCAGTTCAAATGATATTGTACTTGGCTGGAATAGCACCAGTAAATGTATTGTGTGTGATTCGTCCCTTGACTGTGATAATTTGGTTTGGGTACGTGAGTCCTGTGGTTGCTCTGTGGTGTGTCGAGTTCAACCGTATGGTTAAGTTGCAATGTTGTGCTCTCTGGTGTCGTTCTGTGAGACTGTTGCCACGGTAATGGTTGACACGGTGTGGTTTCCGTCGGGTTATTCTTGCGAGTATGTGATGTGGATAATTTGTATCGTGGACCCCTGTGTTTGTGATTGGAATGTTATGATTGGGTCATGGACCCCGCATTTTGTTATCGGAATCTTATTTTGAAATAAATGAATTTTGGGCTGTGTCCCTAAGTGTTTCGAAAGGCTTGAGAATTCTTAAACCCCATATGTTTTTAAAACTCCCGAGATCGTAAAATGTTTTGTAAGTTGTAAAATGGTTTTATTCCTATCTTTCATAATTCAAACTGTTTTGATCAAGTGAATTATCTCGGGAAGTATATTCACGATTTCTATGTTCTTGGAGTATGATATGTATGGCTTGTCTTTGTATTTTTACTTGCACTAGCAAAACAGTGGAGTTTTGCTAATCCCCGAGTATTCGGGGGTGGATGTTTGTATTGTGTCTAGGTATTTGCAGGTTGCTGGGGAGTGATTCACAGGATCGTTACGAAGGATGATGGAAGACGACGATACTAATTTTAATACCCGTAATTTCGATTTCCGGTAATTTCTTTTTTTCGGCAAAAGTCCATTTTGATGACTCATTCATGACCGTTTCGTCATTCCGAGAATGATTAATTCTGCACTTTTTGTCATCCGAGTTCGTTTCGGTGTCGTTTTGTTGGGTTCCGTGTTTTTTGGCGACTTTTCCGCACTTGAGTTCGATTCTTGCGAATCTCGTTCGAAACTACTGTTTCGAGTTTCCCGTAAGTCCGTTTAACTTTGTTAGACGTGTTGTGAACTTTGGTTTGGTTATTCTATCACGTATCGTGATTTTCGGACGTTTTGGGCCATTTTCGTAATTTCCCAAAGTTTGGGGTAATTACTTCCGTTGTCGAATTTTGACACTTTGGGTGGTCGGAATCGTGTGTTCTATTAGCGCTTAGATTCGTCTTTGCGATTACTTCGTAACCATATCTTCGATTCATACTCAGGTTCGGGTTTCGGGTCGTCCGGGTCGTCGGAGTGGCCACGGCCGAGTCACGGCCAGAGCAGGGCCTGGCCTGGCCGAGTTACGGCCGTAAGATGCCGGTTACGGCCGTACGTGCTCGGAAGACTTGGCGGGACGAATGCCAGTTACGTCCGTAAGGCGTGATCGGGTACGGCCGTACGAGCGCTGGACATCTTCCGGACGAAGGCCGGTTACGACCGTAATGTGTGCCAGTTACGGCCGTAAGTGTCCGACAAGTGCTGGGCAAATTTTTTGACGAATGCCGATTACGACTGTAAGGGCCTGCCGAGTACGGCCCTATGGGCCGAGTTACGGCCGTAAGGTACTGCCGGTTACGGCCGTAAGTGTCCGGCAGTGTCCGGCTATATAAGGCCTGGCAGCCCGGTTTTGTTCATTTCTTCACTTTTCTTGCGGCTATCGGACGGGTGCGATGGGAAATCGAGTTCTTGGACGATTCTAATCAATTCCAAGATGTTTTGGAAGATTCTTGTTGATCATATCATCATCCAATCCGTGTATTTCGTCGAATCAAGGTATATTTCTTGATTTTCCTTCAAGTTGCCTTTTCGGAGAATTTGTTCTTGATTTCGATTCTAGTCCGATTTTTATACATCGGTTGGTGTAGTATGATGTTATTAATCGTGTTCTATGGGTTGTATATCCATATTTCGAGTTTGTTCAACTCGATTAGTGATTCGAGTGTTCTTGAGAGTTATCGAACATTGAGTGTTTGATTAAATGTCCCAATGAGTTCCCTTCGATAGTTTGTTGGGATTTCCGTTGTTTTGGCCTTGATTCTCATCGTAGCCATGTGTTATTGTTCCTTCCGGAGGTTTATAGGTGCTCGAGGATTCCGATGTTGAATCTCGTTGGTGATTGAAGATTCGTGTGGTGTTTTCCCGTAGTAATTTTGGTGCTATCGCGTTCTTGATAGTGTTCGGAAGTTCAGAGCCGTTCGAACGTATTTCATCCATCATATTGTTGCGATTGTGGTTTCGAGGCAAGTACCTTGTTCATACACTTCTCTTTTTGGTGGACATTATGATCGGTGATCGTCTTGGTGTGTTTGTTTGATTATTTGTAATGAATTTTCAAAAGATTTGTTTTGGTCTCGTTAAAGGCTCTCTTTCAAAATGCGTGTGTGTTTTGTGAACGGTGTGTTTTGGGAATTGGTTATGATTTAATTATTTTGAACGTTGAAGGCTTTGATGATACCCCTGTTGTTAAAGTTATGGAATCGTGTATTCCGTGTCTAATCTTGTTATTGTGTTTTGAAGAGTTTGATAATGGTGTCGGATTAGTGGCCATCCCTAGTGAGTATTCTTGATGAGCTTACATTCTTAGCATATTAGTATTGCATGAGTAACGTGTGTGTGTGTGTGTATGCTCACTACGGGTTAGATCCGACGGGGTCTCGGTAGGGGTCCACAGAGACGTGGATCGACGAGCTTGCTTTTAACCAATACGGGTTAGATCCGACGGGTCTCGGTAGGGGTCCACAGAGACGTGGATCGATGGTTAATTGTGGTGCATTTTGCAACTGTGTTTTGAGATTGGCGTTTCCGAAAACGAGTATTTTTGAACGGCTTCCATGATTGCATGCATTGACTAAGTGTGTAAGAGGTAAGTTGTTCGTTTGGCCTACTTGGCTAGGATGGCACTAGAGTATTTTGTTGTTTGTGTTAAATCCTTTAATTGTGGATTTTGATGTTGATAGACGAACCTGGTTGTCGTTCTCGTGTACTGTGAGTTGATGAGATTTGGGGCTAAAATTCCAACGGTTTTGTAAAGATCATTTTACGGATTTGGGGCTAAAATCCCAACGGTTTGGTAAAGGTCGTTTTACGGAAAGTAAACCTTTGGGGCGGTGACCCCTTTCCTCTTTTGGGTTTTGAAAAGTAGGATTTGATAATCCTAAATTGTTTTCTATTAAAACTCTCGATGGCATTTTAAACTGTTTAATAAATTATTTCCATTGATCTGTGATCTTTCGGTTTTGGAATGTTTTCTCAAACTCTTGCCTCGGGAAGTACTTTTCGTTTCGTTTGGATCTTTGAGGATTCCTGGTTATTATAATTCGTGGAATGTGAATTGTATGACTCGTATTTTTGCACTTGTACTTGCACTAGCAAAACAGTGGAGTTTTGCTAACCCCCGAGTATTCGGGGGGTGGATGTCTATATTGCATTCAAGTTTTGGAGCATAGCACAGGGTCGGCATGAAGGATGATGAAAGATAAACAATACTAATCACATGAGGACCCATTTGATGTTATATTAGTTCAGTTGTACTTTATTTTTCCGCTGCAGTAATTTTTCCCCGTTGTACGGGAGTTATTGTACTTTGACCCCTACGTGGGCATGAGTTGTATATTTGTATTGAAAGACCAAGTCGGTCTACTGAGTTATTGTGGCCTTAAAGGCATCGTCGAGTTGATTGTTTGTTGTTAACAGCCTGGTAGATCCTTGAGGGAAGGTTCTACTGCGTGTAATATCCCTGAGCGGATTGGGGGTGTTACAAAAATGGTATCAGAGCTTAGGTTGTGGAAACCTAGGCTGTCGGGTCAGTGGTGTTTGTTGAGTTTTGTCTCGTTGGATTTTATCTGACTAAGTCGTGTCGCGACGCGTCGTCTGAGTTTGTTGGTCGTGATTAGTATCGTGGGGCGATCATCATCTTCGTGCGGCCTGTGGATGTAAGTCTCCCTTCTTTGTGTTGTGCCTCATGTGACACGAGCTATTTTTATGATTATTTGTTAAGTGACGGAATCCTCTTATGGATTTTGATTTCTTGATATGCGGTTATTTGACCCTCATATTTCGTTCATATGAGGAGTAGTGTTGCTGGATTGTGCATGTTTGACTTTATTTCTTTTATCCGCTGCGTGAGTTCTTTTGTAATGGCTTTCGGTATTTTACCGACTGAGTTCTATTTCGAAAACCGATTCCCTTAACCGAGTTTGTGGCATTATGGCCTTGATCGTTTTGGCGAAATTCTTATGACGGTATTTAGTATTTTGTAAATGGCTTTTGTAAGTTTTTGAAATATTACCGTCATCCTTCTTTTTGACGTTGTAAATGGTATTTAGCCTGGTGAGTTCCGGCGCGGGACCCACGGCGCTATAATGTTTCGTGTAATTACCTGAAATTTTTGGGCATTCTAGCCCATTGAATTATCTTTGAAAACCTTGAGTATCTTACAAAATAAATTTCGAGACGTACTTTTAAAATGAATTATTTTCTCGTGGTACATCCAAGGTGCCACAATATGTTTCAAAATTCTTCTACCTCGAGGACCAAAATATTTTGAGATATTTTCAATATTTTAGGAACACTTTTACTTAGACCCGAGGGTCGAATATTCTGAAAGTTTTCACTAAGAGAAAGTGTCCTCAGTTTTATCAAATGCGAAATGGTTCTCCAAAGTCTCGATAACGATGTTTCACGTTTGTATTTTTTGAAAGGTGATACTCAAGATCAACCGGTGTTCTTCTAAATTATTTTCAAAATGAGGTTTTCGGTTTTAAAACCTATCCATTCCCGTTTGAGGGCTGGGTATGTATGTATGATGTTCGCGTTGTCATTATGATGTTTGCTCCCGAGTATGATCGAATTGGTGGTGTGAGCGTTGAGTCGTTTTCCACACATTTGTTGTGTTAGCCCTCTGTGAGAGGTGGGATGTTGGTGTTGAATGTTGCCGCCTCGTAGTGATTTTTGTGTTGTCGCGCATGTGCGAGCTGTTAGAGCTTGGTTTGGTATGACTGTGTGCATCGGTGATTGTTCCGTTATGTGTCCGTTGCTTAATGTCTTGTTACCTTGCTCCCGTTGTTGTGAGTTGCGGGAACGACATTTCTTTTATAAGAGGTCGAATGTAATGCCCGTATTGTTTTTGGACTTCTGCATTTCCTCTTTCTCAAGACTATCGACTCGCTCGTGTTCGTTGATACTTTCTGAACTTGTTCTGTGTTTCGGTTTCATCATTCGAACGAGATGTGCTCTTGTTTTGGGTCGATCTGGTTATCGCTGTGACTTTTCCGAGTTCGGTTCGATTCTTGTGAACCTTGTTCGGAAGTAACATCTTTTGGTTCTACTAGTTCTTTTATTCGAAGTGGATCGAATTTTGAACTTCCGTATTTTTGACTCTGTCGACTCGTTTATGTTCGTTGACATTTTCTGAGCTTGTCCTGCCCCTTGCTTTTGTTGATCGAACGAGTGTGGTATTGTTTCGGAATAACTCGTTTGTCGTTGTGACTTTTCAAGTGCTATTCCCTTTCCTGTGGATCTTATGTGAATGCACATCTTGTTGTTTTCACCGGATCATATATTGTCTCGAGTCGAGATGTGAACCTTGGAGTTGTTTGAATTTTATTGTTCTTCGTGATTCAAACATGATTGTTCGATTTTTGTTGTCTCGATCGTTGTGGACCGATCATTTGGTTGTTCAGTTTTTGTTGATCTCATTTCGTGATTGTTGAACGTTCAGACTCCTTCGTAATCTCCTTAAGTTCGGGAAATTAGTCTCGTTTTCGATCTTCCAACCCTTGGGCGGTGAAATTTCGTATTTGTTCAGCGACTGGCTCGCGTTTTGATTGATGTACCGTTGGGTTGGTCAATCATATTGATTTTCGTTCATTGTGTTTTGTGATTGTTCGGATAATCGACTCGATTGTATTATCTGTTTGATGACGCTTGTCACTTGTTGATTTTATTATGTCTCTACCGGTGGCGTTAGGTTAGCCGTCGTGGAGCGTGTTTTCACGTCGTATATTCCTTTGCGTTGCTTGTAACGTTTCGCCGATGGGCGTAAGTTACGCGTTTCTTGTGTATCTCATTGAGTTTTCTGGCGGGGCATTGCTTCTCCCTACTTGTTTTAAGTTTCGGGACGAAACTTCTTTTAAGGAGGGTAGTGTGTAATACCCGTAATTTCGATTTCTGGTAATTTCTTTTTTTCGGCGATAGTCCGTTTTGACGACTCGCTCATGACCGTTTCGTCATTCCGAGAATGATTAATTCTGCACTTTTTGTCATCCGAGTTCGTTTCGGTGTCGTTTTGTTAGGTTCCGTGCTTTTTGGCAACTTTTCCGCACTTGAGTTTGATTCTTGCGAATCTCGTTCGAAACTGCTGTTTCGAGTTTCCCGTAAGTCCGTTTAACTTTGTTAGACGTGTTGTGAACTTAGGTTTGGTTATTCGATCACGTATCGTGATTTTCGGACGTTGTGGGCCATTTTCGTAATTTCCCAAAGTTTGGGGTAATTACTTCCGTTGTCGAATTTTGACACTTTGGGTGGTCGGAATCGTGTGTTCTCTTAGCGCTTATATTCGTCTTTGCGAGTACTTCGTAACCATATCTTCGATTCATACTCAGGTTCGGGTTTCGGGGTCGTGTGGGCCGTCGGAGTGGCCACGGTCGAGTCACGGCCGGAGCAGGGCCTTGCCTGGCCGAGTTACGGCCGTAAGGTGCCGGTTACGGCCGTACGTGCTCGGAAGACTTGGCGGGACGAATTCCAGTTACGACCGTAAGGCGTGATCGGGTACGGCCGTACGGGCGCTGGGCATCTTCCGGACGAAGGCCGGTTACGGCCGTAATGTGTGCCAGTTACGGCCGTAAGTGTCCGACAGGTGCTGGGCAGATTTTTTAATGAATGGCGATTATGGCCGTAAGGGCCTTCCGAGTACGGCCTTATGGGCCGAGTTACGGCCGTAAGGCACTGCCGGTTACGGCCGTAAGTGTTCGGCAGTGTTCGGCTATATAAGGCTTGGCAGCCCGTTTTTGTTCATTTCTTCACTTTTCTTGCGGCTATCGGACGGGTGCGATGGGAAATCGAGTTCTTGGACGATTCTAATCAATTCCAAGATGTTTGGGAAGATTCTTGTTGATCATATCATCATCCAATCCGTGTATTTCGTCGAATCAAGGTATATTTCTTGATTTTCCTTCAAGTTGACTTTTCGGAGAATTTGTTCTTGATTTCAATTCTAGTCCGATTTTGATACATCAGTTGGTGCAGTATGATGTTATTAATCGTGTTCTATGGGTTGTATATCCATATTTCGAGTTTGTTCAACTCGATTAGTGATTCGAGTGTTCTTGGGAGTTATCGAACATTGAGTGTTTGATTAAATGTCCCAATGAGTTCCCTTCGATAGTTTGTTGGGATTTCCGTTGTTTTGGCCTTGATTCTCGTCGTAACCATGTGTTATTGTTCCTTCCGGAGGTTTATAGGTGCTCGAGGATTCCGATGTTGAATCTCGTTGGTGATTGACGATTCGTGTGGTGTTTTCCCGTAGTAATTTCGGTGCTATCGCGTTCTTGATAGTGTTCGAGAGTTCAGAGCCATTCGACCGTATTTCATCCATCGTATTGTTGCGATTGTGGTTTCGAGGCAAGTACCTTGTTCATACACTTCTCATTTTGGTGGACATTATGATCGGTGATCGTCTTGGTGTGTTTGTTTGATTATTTGTAATGAATTTTCAAAAGATTTGTTTTGGCCTCGTTAAAGGCTCTCTTTCAAAATACGTGTGTGTTTTGTGAACGGTGTGTTTTGGGAATTGATTATGATTTGATTATTTTGAACGTTGAAGGCTTTGATGATACCCCTGTTGTTAAATTTATGGAATCGTGTATTCCGTGTTTAATCTTGTTATTGTGTTTTGAAGAGTTTGATAATGGTGTCGGATTAGTGGCCATCCCTAGTGAGTATTCTTGATGAGCTTACATTCTTAGCATTTTAGTATTGCATGAGTAACGTGTGTGTGTGTATGCTCACTATGGGTTAGATCCGACGGGGTCTCGGTAGGGGTCCACAGAGATGTGGATCGACGATCTTACTTTTAACCACTACGGGTTAGATCCGACGGGGTCTCGGTAGGGGTCCACAGAGACGTGTGTTGTACGGCGATTAATACGCCTCGAAGGCGATCGGCATAACGACCATAGAGTCTACCATAAAAGACATACTCTGGGCAAACACCCAACAGTCGGCACCCACGACGACCGTCTTTCGGTATCCGGCGATCGTCTTTTGTTAATTGGCGATCATCTATGATGTCCAACCAGAGACGATCGTCTCGTGCCACGTATGAATCCAACATCCGTCAAAGTCGTCGAAGACCGAATCTTAGATGGTGGCCCACGTGCAGATCCATAAAGGGCGCCGACAGATAAGACATTTGACCCCAGCCTGTCACCTACCCCACCTACCGACAGGGCCGCCGAAAGGTACAAAGTGGGTCCTCCCCGGACAGCAACTCAGGACGCGTGCAGGCTTCCCATTGGCTCGCACAGCTGGCCGCCAACAGCAGCCCCAGACTTTAAGGGAACAGCCTCACGTGACGGGACGATCGTCCATCTTATTATAATAGAGAAAACGGCGCTCGCCCGCGATCGCCGGAGAGGTCCCAACAACCTTGTCTCCTATAAGTAGGAGGCTCACTACAGTGGCTAAGAGATGTTGTCATTACCGTGAATACAAGTGCAAAACATACAGAGAGAGAATCATAGACTCATCTGGCAATTACTTACACATTCATAGTGATATTCATACATACTTACAATACATCCCAAGCAAGAACTTACAGATCTTCATATCTGGTTCTTCCGGCAATCTACACGCTCTACAGCTTAGATAACTAGAAGTCTTTACACTCATTGTAATAGATTCTAACATTAATATTTGTACTCCACAGTATATTTATTAATAACATCTCGCGAGAGCATTCAAGCCCGGGATTAACAACCCCGGCAAATCTTGTGTTATTTATTTTCCCGCGGAAGTGTTCTCGCATTTGTTTGTTACTCGATCATTCCAGCAATACTATCTCCGGATAATATTTTGGGTAACAACAATTGGTGCTAGAGGAAGGGGCACCTATACCTTCATTTTTACTCCTACCGTCTCGAAGAACACTCACTGTTCTCCGGACATATACTTGAAGAAACACTCGCTGTTCTTCAAAAGAAAAGCCTTCAGAAAAATGACATCTGCAACGACCTCCAAGAGAGCCACCCTGAGATCTTCCGGAAATCTCATTCCGGCCCGGACCGAATCCCAGCCCACGGCGGACGGCGACCGCGGTGACGCCAGGCTCTCACTCCCGCCCCCGAGGGACGGTTCTAGCCTCTCACTCGATCAGTTCCAGACCGCGGAACAGATTGAGGAGGCTATAGCCATCCTCAGGGAACGACGGAGGGCATGCGACTCGCCCACCATCACTCCGGCGGCCATCCGCCGGGCAGGCAAGCGGAAGCTTAAGGGGATCTAGGTTGAGAAATCAACAGAAAGCCCCGAGCCGCAGGAGAAGGCTCTCGTGAGGCGGGACGATTCCGTCTTCAGCCGCCTAGGGAGCGATCCCTCGTGGCGACCCGGGCACTCAGGCCCCAGCCGGGAGACATCGGAGTCCGAATCCTTTACCAGGAGTTCGGCATATCCGACTCCCAGGAGACAAGCCGGTCAGCGAGCCCCCGCTCGCCCAAGAAATGAACCCACTGGCAGGGAGCTCATCGTACACCATGGAGCCAGGGGATCTGTGCACGATCGCCTTGGCTCGTGCTCCGGGAGCCAATCAGCGAGCAGTCAGGCGACGACGATGGCCGCCATGCAGCGCCAGCTCGACGAGATGAAGGCGCTCCTAGAAACTGGGGCAGGCGCCAGGAGATCGATCGCTGGGCTAAGTGAACCACTCGTGGTTCAGATCGAGCTCGCCCCAGTTCAACCAAAGATCGCTCCCCCACAAACACCTATATATGAGGGGAGATCAGATCCGGAGACCCACTTGAGCAAATTCTGGATCTACATGACCGGATGCGGAGCATCAGATGCGACGGAGTGTCGAATGTTCCCATTAACTCTGGGCGACCTCGCCCACAGTTGGTACATCTCACTACCACCTCGCTCAATCAACTTCTTCGAGAAGTTGGCGAACGACTTCACGTCGTACTTCGCCACCAAAGTCGCTCGCCCAGAAGGCCCCCACCGCATGATGAAAATCAGGCAGGGGAAGGACGAATCAGATGAAGATTACATCGACCGGATAGACGAGATAATCCTCACCGGCGAGCCCATCAGCGACGAGCTCGCACTTTACTCGGTCCTGGGGGGATTCTGTGGCCACTCACCCATGTTGAGGCACCTCACAAAGGACATCCCCCCGGCCTACTCGGTCTTCCACGTCAGAGCCGCCGATTTCCTGGCCAGGCAAAGGATGCTCTCCCTCCGCTTGGGCGAGGGACCCTCCGGGGAAGGGAAGGCGCCGTCCCACGTCCAAAAGAAGGCGGTCGCCAAGCCCAGAAAGGCGGTCGCAAAGCCACCTGGTGAGTTCAAAGCCTTCGAAGATGTGGAGGTCCACCTTCTCCACAACCTCAACTTATCTCCGGCCCATATCTTCAACGCAATCAAGGGCCGCGAATGGCTATCCAAACCAAAGCCGATAAGGGACCACGATCATCTAGACCGTAGCAAATTCTGTGTCTACCACAAGAGTCCCGGCCACAACACCATCCAATGCCGCGACCTCCTCAGACAACTCTGGCGACTGTTTGAGGAAGGCAAATTGGACAACTTGGTCACCAAGCCAGAACCGAGGACCGGAGGGCGCGAGCGCCGACCAAACGAAAGAACCCCTCCCAATCCGGTCGCCAGGATCGAGCATGAGCCGGAGTACTCTGATGAATCGATCCCTCCGATTAATCCTGGCGGTCGGATCAATATGCTTCAAGCAGGAGGTGGAAACCTCGGGGGCCTTTCCCCGGTTTCCACCATGTCAAACAGGAAGCGAAAAGCCGAACTGAGGGCGTTCGCCGGGGTCCATGTCGTGGTACCTCCAGAGCCGACCATCTCTAAAGACGCGCTCATCACCTTCTCTAACAAGGACAGGGAGGGAGTTCATTGCCCCAAAGAGGATGCATTGGTGATCTCCGCGTGTATCCTTGGGAAGATGGTCGATCGAGTGCTGGTTGACAATGGGAGCTTCTGCAACATCATATTCAATTCCGCCATGGACCAGATCGGAAACTTGACCAAGTTCATCAAGCCGTTCGACACCGTGCTCCAAGGGTTCGGCGACAGCACAGTCCAAGCCTACGGAAGGATCAAGCTCTCTGTCGAGCTAATATGCTTTTACGATCCCAAGGTTAGGATTACTAGGAACCTAAATTTTGTAATCATAGACAGGCCCAGCATCTATAATGGGTTCCTAGGTCGTCCATTTCTAGAGACCTTGGAGGCGGTCGCCTCATCTTTCTTTTACTGTATCAAATTCCCCACTACCGATGGGACGGTCGGTACTGTAAAAGGAGATCAGCTAATGGCAAAGAAATGCTTGAATTACTCCTATGTCGTAACTTCTTTCAATACTTCTCATGCTATGTGTAACATTGGAACGATCGACGATCAACCCATGGAGATCGACGAGCCAAGCACATCGTTCCAACCCGACTCAAGGGACGCCATCTCACATCGATTAATGGACGACATCGAGCCAAGGATCAGTTTCGAGCCAAGTCTCGACATCGATCCTAGGAACGAGTCCAAAAATCGCTCCAAACGAGAGGCGACCATCCCCGTCGAAGAGTTGGAGAATATAACGATAGATCCGGCTCGCCCGAAGCGCGAAGTACAGATCGGCGCAAGCATCGATCGTGAATTAAAGGAGGGTCTGATCAATTTACTACGTAAGAACATCGGAGTCTTTGCCGGGTCGCATCAAGATATGGTTGGCATAAATCGTGAACATGCTTCCCACTATCTAAAGATCGATCCGGCAAGGAAGCCTGTTCACCAGAAACGTAGAAAATTTGGTCCTGAGAAGTACGCAGCGCTCGACATAGAGGTCAAAAAGCTACTCAACAACAAATTAATCGGAGTAGATACAGACGAACCACAATGGGTCGCCAAAGCGGTTCTCGTCAAAAAGTCAAACGGCTCCTGGAGGTTATGCATCGACTTCACCAACCTCAACGCGGCAAGTCCAAAAGATCACTTTCCGATGCCTCATATCGATCATCTGGTCGATAGTACAACAGGTTGCGAAATGATGTCGTTCATGGATGCCTTCGCCGGATACCATCAAATCCCAATGGTGGAGAAAGACATAAGGCACACATCTTTCCACACAGAAAAAGACATATACTTTTGGGTCCGAATGCCTTTCGGCTTGAAGAATGCGGGGGAAACCTACCAGCATTAGTCAACGGAATGTTCGCCAATCAGATCGGCAAGACCATGGAGGTCTACATTGACGACATCGTGGTCAAAAGCCTCAAGAAGGAAGATCACCTCAATGATCTTGCCGAGACGTTCGCCATCCTCGAGAAGTTCAACATGAAACTGAACCCCAAGAAATGTAACTTCGGGGTGAGCTCCGGAAAATTCCTGGGGCACATCTTGAGCCAAAGGGGGATCGAAGCGAACCCCACCAAGATTCAAGCGATCCTCGACATGCAGGAGCCACGGAACGTCAAACAGGTGCAACGCCTCACAGGTTGTCTAGCCGCCCTCAACCGTTTCATATCTCGACTCGGCGATAAAAGCAAGCATTTCTTTGCGACCATAAAGAACAAGAAGTTCGCATGGACGAAGGAGAGTCAGGTAGCGTTCACCAAAATCAAGGAATACCTATCTAACCCCCAGATTCTGGCAAAGCCGATCCCCGGTGAGAAATTATTCCTTTACCTCGCAGCCTCGGAGGTCGCACTGAGTGCCGTTTTGGTACGAGCGGAGGAACAAGTCCACTTGCCGATCTACTATGTTAGTCAAGCGCTCCACGATACTGAGACACGTTATACTCCATTGGAGAAGATAGCCTACGCTCTAGTCATGAGTGTTCGCAAGCTAAGGGCTTACTTCTTCGAACATCAAGTGGAGGTTCTGACGACTCTCCCTCTAAGGCAAGTTCTACACCGACCGGACACCAACGAGCGACTCCTCAAGTGGTCACTGGAGATCGCCCAATACGGTATCACGTATGCTCCTCGCACAGCGATCAAAGGCCAAGCTCTGGCAGACTTCGTGGTGGAATTAACATTCCCTCACAGTCCGACCCAGATCGGCCGACCGGCCTGGAAGCTATACGTGGATGGCTCGGCGACCAACTCACGAGCAGGGTCTGGGATTGTCCTCATTAGCCCCGACGGATAAAGTTTCACAAATGCCGTGCATTTCGGGTTTCGTGCGACCAACAATGAAGCAGAATACGAAGCCTTGGTAGGCGGGCTCGATCTAGTCCTCGCCCTCGTTGTTTGTCGCCTCCATATCTTCATGGACTCCCTCTTGGTCATGAACCAAATCAAGGGAGAATATGAGGCGCGCGGAGAACAGATGGTCAAATACCAAGAGCTGGTCGCCGAAATGTGCACAAAATTTGAGGAAGTGCTACTCGAACAGGTCCCGAGAGAGCACAACTCGCAGGCCGATGCTCTATCCAAACTAGCGTCATCAGATGGGGCAGCCGATTTCTCTAATATCCAAATTACAAAATCAGCAAGGCCGGCGATCGGCGAAGCTTTGGTTACCACGATTCTTTGTTGAGGAAAACTGGATGACTCCGTTCATCAAATACTTAAAGGACGGAACGGTCCCTGACGACCGTATCAAAGCTCGCCAACTCCAACTCCGTGCGACCAGATACACCCTACTGGACGACCGGCTTTACAAGCGAGCTTTCAGCCTTCTCCTCAAGTGTATTACACTGGAGGAAGTTCGGCTCGTCTTGGCCGAGATCCATGACGGGATCTGTGGAAACCATGCTGGCGAACGAGCTCTCATCCATAAAACAACCAGACAAGGTTTTTCTGGCCGTCACTTTAGAAGGATGCGATCGCCTATGCCAGATCGTGTCATAGGTGTCAAGTAATGGGAACAAACATCAAACTCTTCCCCGAGCAACTCACTTCAATGTACAGCCCTTGGCCTTTCACCCAATGGGGCATCGACCTTATAGGTCCCTTGCCGACGGCGCCAGGGGGCTGTAAGTTTGCCATCGTAGGGGTCGACTATTTCACCAAATGGGCTGAAGCCGAACCGCTAAACAATATCGTCCAAGGGCAAGTAATCAAGTTCATCTGGAAAAACATCATATGCCGGTTCGGTCTGCCCCAGGCCATCATCTCCGACAACGGAAAGCAGTTCGATGGTTTAGAAGTCATGCAATTCTGTGAGAAGTGGGGAATCAAGAGATTGTTCTCGGCCCCCTACCACCCTCAGATGAACGGGCAGGTAGAAGCCGTAAACAAAATCCTCAAACACACGATTAAAGCACGACTCGAATCCAGGCAATGACGGTGGGCGAGCGAGCTCCCTGACGTTTTGTGGTCTTATCGAACAACGACCCGTAACTCAACCGGCGAAACCCCATTCGCCCTCGCCTTCGGAACAGAAGCGGTGATCCCCTCGGAGATCGCCGTCCTCAGCCATCGAACCGAACAAGAGATGACGACCGACAATGATGTGGCCTGGCGAATCGACCTTGACATGCTCGAAGAACGACGACTGACCTCAGAAATGAAGAACACGATCCACAAAAGAAGATCTGAGAAGTTCTTCAATTTGAAGGTCAAGGAAAGAAGGTTTCAGGTGGGCGATCTCGTCCTCAAAAAGATCCAGACCCACACAGGTCTCTTTGGTCCGAACTGGGAAGGCCCCTTCAGGATATCTAAATGGCTAACTAAAGGAGCCTACGAACTTGAACACCCTGACGGTACTCCAGACCAATATCCCTGGAACGCCGTGCATCTGAAGAAGTACTGCCAATGAAAAATTTTGTATTCAGTTTCAACTACCCAGTGTACAAGGAATATAATGAGATTTCTTCCTATTTCATCTATTCTAACGATCGCCCCACCAGGCATATCGTATACCGACGAGGATAGTCGTTCAAACATGGTGATCCGAGGTAGAAACAATGCATCCATGGTCCTGGAAGTCGATGGAACTGACAGATTCGCCCATGCAAGGTTCCTTTGGGCTGAGATCGCCTGCCCTTCGTTTAAATATGAGGCCGGCGTAGCCGAAGGACCCTACAAACTAATCCGCGGACACGTTCGCACGCCCTCAAGATACATCATCTAACATGATGTACCCGGACAAGGCGACGCGTCCCTACCCCATCACAACGTATACCATCGAGGGTCGTCATCTAACATGCCGACCCAAGGTAGAAATGTGCTTACAAAGCCGCGGATGTGGAGTCGAATAAACCGACGACGCCCCGTGCAAGGACTCCTCCAGACCAAGATCGCCCGCCTTTCGTTTAAATACAAGGCAGGCGCAGCCTAACGGAGGACTCTCACAATAAATTGAGTCACGGGATAGACAATGTCCCTCGCACACAAAGACACGGTTGTGGAGGTCGGTCCATCGAACTCTGTGACCGTGCACGATTCCTCATAGTCGGCAAAACTGAAGATAGCTCACCAAACATACTATTTTTGTTCCCTTACTTACAATAAGTAAACAAAAACAAGGGGGCAGAGAAGGGGAGCTAATCCTAAAGGCGATCGAACAGAAGGAACCGTACTCGATCGGCTTCGTTCAAGCATACGCTGGACGATCAGTTTTGTTCGACAACATTTACAAGTAAGAATTTCCAAACATGGCAATACATTCAAACATTCAGACAATCGGTCGGGTGAACAAGACATCGAAAGCAATCATATGCATACTTGTAAAAATTCGCATGCAAACATTCAAATGCGATCGTACAAGTAAAGACATATATGCAAAAAAGGGAATATTTTATTCATTTTCAAGGAGTTCGTACAATACAGAGCCCGAAGGCAATACAAAGAAAGAGCAAAAAAATTACAAGTAAAAGAAGACAGAAATCTCTCAGGGCCCCTCCGGATGGTCTTCGCCCCCAGGTGGCGGATCGGCATGCGCTCCCCCATCGGCCTCAGGATAGATGAGTTTATCCGGGAAAGGATACCAACTCAAGTCGATCCCAAAGTCGACGAGGTCAAGGATCGGCAAGGAAAACTCTGGATGCAAAGGGTGCTCGAGTGCATAGGCCTTGAAGCTCTCCATCAAGGGATCGATCTCGATCCCTACCTTTTTGGCGGCTCGGACAGCGTCGGCGTAGGACACATAATAGGCGAACTCGCCGACGAGTGCCACATTGAGGTAGGGATCGGTCTCGATCGCCTTTAGCTGCCCTCTCAGCTCAGTGGTCGTCTTCTCAACTTCTGCCAGTTCGACCACCTTAGCGGCCGTTTCCCCCTTAGCCCTCTCCAGCTCTCCCTTCGCCGCCTCCAGCTCGCGGTTAAGCCGATCCACCGTCGCCTTCAGCTCGGCCGTCTCCTCCTTCGAGGCCATGTGCATCCGAAGAGCCTCCTTCTCCTGGTCGCAGAACCGATCGGCCACTTCCTTGGAGCGGCTCAGCTCCTGCTTCATCCGGTCGACGTCCTGCTTAGCTCGTTTGACCGTCTCTATATATTCCTTCTCCATAGCCTGGATCCGGTTGGCGAATTCAACGTTTTTGTTCCAGGCGGCCTCGAGGTCGCTATGGAGACGAGCATTAGAGGGTCGCCCCTCGTAATCCCTTGCATCTTGGACGGCCATCGTCGCCGTCTGGAGAGCTAGGGCAAGGGTCGCCCGCATGGCATCTCCAGATCGCCGACGAGCGATCACATCAAGATCAGTCGTCCAAGCCTTGGGCAGAGAGGTGATGGCCTTCTGGACGTAAGTAGGGACATCGAGGGACTTCTTCGGAGACTTGCTCGCCAGGAAATCCAGCACTATCGGCGAGACGTTCGGATCAGCAAGACGGACCCTGCAACACAAACGAAAGAGACAAAAGAGTTAGAATATACCTAACTAAATTTTCCAACTCGGAAAGTTCAATCCGATCTCACCTGTTGACCAGCTCAGGATCGCGGCCAAAATAGGGCTTTCCCCGAGAAGTTTCAGCTTCAGCGATCGCCACTCTTTTCAAGAAGCCGGCCGATGACCTGGAGCCAGACGCCGAGGGCCTGGAACCTGATCCCTCCACCATCGGAACAGCATAGATAGGAGCTGTGGCAACCGGAGGCTCCAAGATAGACACGTCCGCCTCAGTAGTCGGCAGGGACTCCTCCGGCCTCTGCCTCTTGCGGTTGCGCTGGAGTTGTTCCTCCTCTTGAATTTCCGGTTCGGCGACCGGCACCACAGCGGGCCTCACCACAGGGACGGGGCGAGACGTCGTCGCAGGAACGCGACCCGTCTTCTTTCCCTGGTGAAGACGGCCGATAAGACCAGGATTAGACATGGCGATCTCCTGCGGTGGCTCTACGAAGTGGGGAAAATGAATCTCTGACAAAGAACAAATTCAAACAAGTTAAACACCTCTTTCAATCAGACGATCGTCAAGCAAGGAAGAAGTAAAATTTATACCTGGAACTTTCAGATGACGAGGGAAACGAAACAATCGAGCCCCCAACCGATGAAGTTCGTCACCGAGTGAGCGAACGTCTATGTAGGAATCCGGCAAGGCACGAATTCGCTCCCAAACGATCAAGAAGTCGAAGGGGAGATCGCCGATCACCGGAACAATGGATCCTGCAAAAAGGAAACAAAATTAGATCAGTCCAAGACGTATCCAATCAAAGGGAGAGTTAAAACTCTTACTCGGATTCCTCTCCCGGAAATTGGTGGGAACCTCCAACTCTTCCTCCGGCCTTTCACTCGACGCCGACCTCCACGCTTCGCCAACCCAGCACCATTTTGCCAGATCGCCCCGAGACTTGTTCGGCACCCCGATGACCACTCTTCCCATTCGGCCTTGAATGTGATTACCGCCGACCGACCCTTTCTGCGCATCCAGTTTGAAGAGATAGTTCATTTCCATCGCAGAAAGGAGACGGAACAACCGGTGACCGCCGAAAAGTGTCTGAGTGCAGATGATCTGTAGCCAGGCATTCGGCGTCAGTTGGAGCGGCACCAAATTCCAGGCGATCAACAAATAGGATACGGCGAACGGCAAGGGGAACCGCAGGCCGGCCTCCATAATCATCTCATTGACGGCGACGAGACCCTCGGGAGGTTGATCGGCACGCTTGTTTTCCGAGGGCACGTGCAGGGAAACATCAGAAGGAATGTGATATTTCGCCCTCCAGCGTTTCAAGTCTTTCCAGGTCGCCGAACTCCGGATCTGACCAAGGGTCCACTGAGACGGGTCGGCGGCCCGAAACGCCGTCCGCTTCACATGTTCATAAGGATGAGCGGCGAAGTAAGCATCGAAATCAAATTCTGGACAGGGTCCGGCGATCCCCTCCATATGCTTAGCGAAAGCCATATAGGCGGGGCCAAATACATTGTCCCGCTCCCAATACAGCCGCACCAGTTCGTCCTCATCCGCTGGCGAGCCCCCCTTCTCCACCGCCGCCTCCGTTCTTGCCACCTCGGCCTCGTTGAAGAGCTCCTCGAGTTCCGCGGGCCCAATCCCCACATGAATGGCTTCAACGGCTGTTTCCATGTGAAATCCCGTGGGAATTTCCTCCCGGTTAGGCGAAGCTGCGGCGGCGGAGGTGCTTCCGGTCTCGAAGGTCTTAGATCCTCCAGACATATTATAAAAAGTAAAGGGAGAAAGAAGATTGGTTTTCTTACCTAAAAAGAAAAAGGAGGACAATCGGCACAAGATGCTTCGAAAATTTCTGCAGAGTTTCAGCAAGAAGGCAAGGACGCGTGAAGAGTAAAAATGAAGTAGCCCTAGCCCCTTTTATAGGCGGGAGCAGGGGTCTCCGTGCAAATAGGCAAAATTCCGAGGGCTGGAGTGCAACCGTCGGAGGGGGGACACATTAAATGCAGCCCTCGAATCCCGCGTACGCGTCTTTTCAAGGGCACGCCAGGCGACAAGTCTGACAAACCGTCGGACTCCCCCAATGGTGGCGCGACGCGTGTCCTTGCAACGTTTCGAGAGCCCGCCTTCCTTTCCCACTGCTCCCAGCGCAAAGGAGATCGTCCAAATTTGAAATCAGATCGCCTGATCGTATAAACACTGGCGATCGCCAACAGTGCCACCTCACCCCGTGTTTTCAACATCGAAGCGAGCTGGGGGGCAATTGTTGTGCGGCGATTAATACGCCTCGAAGGCGATCGGCATAACAATCAGAGAGTCTACCATAGAAGACATACTCTGGGCAAACACCCAGCAGTCGGCACCCACGGCGACCGTCTTTCGGTATCCAGCGATCGTCATTTGTTAATTGGCGATCGTCTATGATGTCCAACCAGAGACGATCGTCTCGTGCCACGTATGAATCCAACATCCGTCAAAGTCGTCGAAGACCGGATCTTAGATGGTGGCCCACGTGCAGATCCACAAAGGGCGCCGACAGATAAGACATTTGACCCCAGCCTGTCACCTACCTCACCTACCGACAGGGCCGCCGAAAGGTACAAAGTGGGTCCTCCCCGGACAGCGACTCAGGACGCGTGCAGGCTTCCCATTGGCTCGCACAGCTGGCCGCGGCAGCCCGGACTTTAAGGGAACAGCCTCACGTGACGGGACGATCGGCCATCTTATTATAATATAGAAAACGGCGGTCGCCCGCGATCGCCGGAGAGGTCCCAGCAACCTTGTCTCCTATAAATAGGAGGCTCACTACAGTGGCTAAGAGATGCTGTCATTACCATGAATACAAGTGGAAAACATACAGAGAGAGAATCATAGACTCATCTGGCAATTACTTACACATTCATAGTGATATTCATACATTCTTACAATACATCCCAAGCAATAACTCACAGATCTTCATATCTGGTTCTTCCGGCAATCTACACGCTCTACAACTTAGATAACTAAAAGTCTTTACATTCATTGTAATAGATTCTAACATTAATATTTGTACTCCACAGTAAATTTATTAATAACATCTCGCGAGAGCATTCAAGCCCGGGATTAACAACCCAGGCAAATCTTGTGTTATTTATTTTCTCGCGGAAGTGTTCTCGCATTTGTTTGTTACTCGATCATTCCAGCAATACTATCTCCGGATAATATTTTGGGTAACAACAACGTGGATCGATGGTTAATTGTGGTGCATTTTGCAACTGTGTTTTGAGATTGGCGTTTCCGGAAACGAGTATTTTTGAACGACTTTCATGATTGCATGCATTGACTAAGTGTGTAAGAGGTAAGTTGTTCGTTTGGCCTACTTGGCTAGGATGGCACTAGAGTATTTTGTTGTTTGTGTTAAATCCTTTAATTGTGGATTTTGATGTTGATAGACGAATCTGGTTGTCGTTCTCGTGTACTGTGAGTTGATGAGATTTGGGGCTAAAATCCCAACGGTTTTGTAAAGATCATTTTATGGATTTGCGGCTAAAATCCCAACGGTTTGGTAAAGGTCATTTTACGGAAAGTAAACCTTTGGGGCGCTGACCCCTTTCGTCTTTTGGGTTTTGAAAAGTAGGATTTGATAATCCTAAATTGTTTTCTATTAAAACTCTCGATGGCATTTTAAACTGTTTAATAAATTATTTCCATTGATCTGTGATCTTTCGGTTTTGGAATGTTTTCTCAAACTCTTACCTCGGGAAGTACTTTTCGTTTCGTTTGGATCTTTGAGGATTCCTGGTTATTGTTATTCGTGGAATGTGAATTGTATGACTCATATTTTTGCACTTGTACTTGCACTAGCAAAACAGTAGAGTTTTGCTAACCCCCGAGTATTCGGGGGGTGAATGTCTATATTGCATTCCGGTTTTGGAGCATAGCACAGGGTCGGCATGAAGGATGATGAAAGATGAACAATACTAATCACACGAGGACCCGTTTGATGTTATATTGGTTCAGTTGTACTTTATTTTTCCACTGCAGTAATTTTTCCCCGTTGTACGGGAGTTATTGTATTTTGACCCCTGCGTGGGCATGAGTTGTATGTTTGTATTGAAAGACCAAGTCGGTCTACTGAGTTATTGTGGCCTTAAAGGCATCGTCGAGTTGATTGTTTGTTGTTACCAGCCTGGTAGATCCTTGAGGGAAGGTTCTACGGCGTGTAATATCCCTGAGCGGATTGGGGGTGTTACACTAATCACATGGAGACCGGTGTTGAGTATTTGGCAATGTCTTGTTGTTTTGTCCTTCCGTTGTGTTTATTTTTTCCATTTTATGGGAATGTTGATTTATGTTAACCCCTGCGTGGGTATGAGTTGCGAGAAAGAGTAATGTATGGTTGATGTGTATGTTGTGGTAAAAGACCAAATCGGTCTAATGGTTCGTTAATTACCCATGTTGGTATGTTTTGAATTGTGGTGTTTTCTGTATATAGCCTAGTAGATCCTCACGGAGGGGGTTTACGGTGCTATAATATTCCCGAGTGGTTTGGGGGTGTTACAATTATGTGAGTTCCTTCCATACATTTTCAATTCGGTTGTTCTATCAAAACATGATCGTGATAACGTATCCCCGAAACGTCATACAAAGGAATGCATTCATTCGGGTTCTAAGTTCAATTCAAAGCTTGCTAACAACTCCAATCCACGATAAATCCTCCTACAAGAGCGCTATGTTTCGATAATCATCACCAATATATTCATTCATTCTAACAATCAATACTAAATAGGTTATTTAATCAAAATAAGTCCCCAAAGTTCATCCTCTTGAAATCATCTATCATAGGTGATAACCTTAACAAGTCATTGATGTATGAACATTTTCGAAATCATCACCAAAAGTATGTTACGATCTCAGAAAACTTCAGCCTAAGGTTCAACATTATCAAGGCTCAACTCATACATGTCTATGTTTAATCATCTCAACCTTTCTAAAATTATGGTGTTCAGTAATTATGTCGTCAATGGAGTCTAATAATCTCTGAAATACGTTCATAATCATCCTAGAAATATGAACCCAGAGCTGGAGCAACATTAACATACCTTATACGGAGGAAAAACTACGAAACAATTGGTAGAACTCAATACCGGAAGCTTCAACACCAATCCAAGATACCTATGATCTTCAAAAATCCAGTTGAGAGGCTTATTTAGAGGTTTTGTAAAGGTTGGAAGGTCTGAGAGGTGGGTAGAGTTCGGACAAGACAAGTGAAAGAAATGAAAGGGTTGATGTCCTATTTATAGGAAATAATGTTTAATGTACGCTATTCTTACTCTTTAGCGTAAGCTAACGGACTCCGCAACTCACTGCCTCAATCTGTCCTCGGTCTTACGTACGTTACCAAGCCCTTACCTACGTTAAGTGCTGTCTTTAGCGTATGCTAACCCGTAACATTGCGTACGCTTACGATCTCACAAAGCTTACTGCCTCTCTGTCCTCGACTTAGCGTACGTTACCTCTATCATGTAGCGTAAGCTAAACACCGTTGGCTTAATTTTTTTCAAAAGTTGTCCAGGTTCATTCAAGCATCTCCCACAATATCCGCAATCTGGTTCTCGCTCACCTACCACGTCCCCATCCGGTTGAGTGCACATTACGTACGCTAAATGTCTAGCTTAACGTATGCTAGTTAACATATTTAGCGTATGCTAGGTTCATACGCTAGCGTATGTTAATTGCATGCAGACACTTGCATGAATTAACGTCTTCTACATTATACTCTCATGAATACTATGTTTCAAATACGAAAAAAGCATACTTGGATTGATTACATGACATAGTCAAATAACACAAGATTCAAATACAGGTGAAAATGCATAGCAATTATCCGAGTATTACAGTGATAATATCCTTTCCACGAACAAACGTCCCTGAACGAATAACTAATTATTTGAATAACCTAGAATGAAGTGTGGTCCATTCCATATCAATAAACCATTATCCTAATATCAAAATCATTACGATAGACTCTGCTTGATACCCGACAATCCGTAACACATACCAAATATACTCATATCTCATGTCTTCCCCAACTGTATAGTTAATGCTCAAGTATACTAACAATAGATTTAAATAACATTATGATCTAATCCAAATCAAGTGCAACATATAAACTTTTACCTCCACAATTCACATTTATAATATCATTGCTATATGAATTATTATAACAACTTATATTTGATTGTTTAGATTTTATATGTTTTAATATTTGGATAATTAGTTCATATAGCTCTATAGATTTGCAAGGGGAACATGTACTAAAATTATCTTTTAATTGAGTTTGATACGGGTATAGGTATATAATATCTAAATGGGTTTCAGATGGCTGAATCCTAGCTGTATTGTTTGGGGTATCGCTATGTTTGGGATGAAATACGTAGCAAATTCACTTTTACGTCAGATTTCGGACGGGTACAGTTATGTAAATTATAAACGGGTTCGAGTGGTTGAATCCTTGCCTCATTTTTTTGGTTTTTAGTTGTGTTTTGCCATAGTGAGGATCTGTGAATGGCTGAATCTAACTAATAAGTATAACTAGTGAGTTTTTTGCATTAATAAATTTGATTAGTAAATATAATTATTAATATATATAAAAATAATACCGTTACACATCTGGAGCACCATGAAACTATATCATATGTGGTAGTTTTATTTTTTAGATTCTTATTTATTTAAATATTTTGTATCTCCTTGATTTTCAATACCACTCCACTGATTGGGTAACTAACTAAATATTTAAAATAAATATGTATTTACCACCCCATAATTATATTCCATCATCACTTTAATTTGGTCATCAATTGAGTTGGCCAAATAAATTATTTTATTCTTATTAAAAAATTTAATCTGGCGAATTATTAAGTAAACTTCAATGGCACAAATATGTACATATTTATTTTTTAATATCTAATTTATATATGCACAAATATTATTTTTATATTTTTATATTTTTTCAATAAACTCGATTATCTTTTCTTTCAAATAAATATATAAAGTAGGCTAAATAGCCATTTTCGTCCTTTATCTTTGGCCGAAGTTTCATTTTCGTCCTTTATCTTTCAATTAATTCGTTTTGACCCTCCACGTTTCATATATGTCCCTGCCGTTAGTTTTTTTGACAGATGCCACGATTGCAGTTAACTGGTGACATGGCGTCTTACACGTCATTGTTGATGTGTCAGTTTTTAATGACGTGGCACACCATGTCAGCATTAATTTAATTAAAAACCCACCTCAAGAACAGGAACACCACTGCACCTTCATCACCTTCAATAATGGCGGCACTGTTCACCTTCATCTTCAACGTCACTGTTCATCTTCTTTGCGCTCAACAACCTCATCTCTCTCACTCTGTTCACACGAAATCACTCATCTTCAACAACAACACATATTACATGAACAAAATCACAAATCAATGGCATCTGGAAGTTCGTATTCGAACACAGCAGGATCTAATGCACGAAGCTCAGCCCAACCTCCTGAGTGTTATTGTGGATCAGGATGTGTTATTCGAACGCTGAAGAAAGAAACCCCAAAGAAGGGAAGGAAGTTCTTGTTGGAATATAAAACGCAGCGGAAGCGATTTGGAATAAGATGAATTGATTTGGTTTTATAAACTAACCAACATAAATAGCGGATCTATTTAGGCTTGTCAACTAATTAATTAAACAGATTAATAGGCAATTTAAATACACCTATTTACGCAGTACAATTGATAATTCATACATTTGACGTGAAGTGGTAGTACTATTCCTTTGAGTCGATCGAGATCCCCTTCTTGTTCCTAGTTGATCTACTTGTATTTCTACTTTTAGATCTTCTAGAGTATATCCCGCCTAAGATCCAGATGTTGTGTGGGCAATAATCTACCGGATCAAAATTTGGATTGCAGTATGGGATCAGACGAATTCCTCCAAGAAATAACTCATGAGTTTTTCTCTCTATTTTTCTTGAATATTTGTGTATTTAGAAAAATATTGTGTTAGCTAAATTATGGAATCCAAGACACAAGTCAAGATCCACAATTAAACACAAAGTAGGAAAAATCGAAAATTCTTGTTCAAGAAGAGTGAAAAATCGGCCAACCCCATTGTCCTATTTACAGGTGTTATGAGCTACTCTAGAGACCTTAAGGAGGATAAGGTAAGGACTCCCAATAGATCTCATCTTACCATATTAGGAATCCTCCTAATATTATGAGTCTATTAATATCAACTTAGTCCACTAAAAAGTTGATATTGCACTTCCTACCAAAATCTCAAATTACAAAATTGAGCTCCTTTTTGAATTAATTATTTCCCATGTTTAAGATTTTCCATATCCATTGATTAATTTAAATTACTGACAACTTTTAATTAATTAATATATTATAAACAAAGTCAGATGAGGAGCTGGCTTCCCTCAAAGTTGCTCTGGCTGACTTGCCCGTTCCGCTTCTCTCCCGCTTTTTGGCCCTCCAGCAGCCTATTCTTTCTAGAGGTGCCCAAAACGACCCAACCCACTGGGTTGACCCGCCGACCGGACCGGTGACCGTGCGGGACCGGACCGGTGACCGGATCGGACCGTCGACCCGGACCCGTGGTATACACGGGTGGGGTCCGGGTCTAGGTTTTGCCAACCCGGCGGAAATGTAAAACAAAAAAATTGAAAATTGGCTGTTAGACCCGGCGGGTCGGACCCATGACCCGGCGGGTCTAACGGCTAGTGCAGATTTTTTTTAAAATTTTTTTTCCTATCTATAAATACCTCCCTCCTCTACACATTTTTTTCACACCTTCAATATTATCTATCTCTCAAACTCTCATTGCTAATTGCTATACTACTTAATCTCTCTCTTTTTTTCGCATTTAATCATTATGTCGAGTTCTGACAAGGGAATGAGTATTGCTACATCTCCCAAAAAATCCAAAATGTCCAAGTTCGAGCGAATGGGTCATTGAGGCAAATCGAAGAAACCATGTGGAATAATTATTCGGGAGCCCCAAAACCAAACTCCACCCGGTTTTGAAAATGAAAGTCAAGAAGCTGAATATGATGCTATACATGAAAGTAACTATTACGGTAGTACAACAACTACCAGTGAAGAAGAAGTTGATCTCCGGGGATTTCGACGTGTCCCGAATCGTCAACAACTGCAAAACATTGACGACGAAATGGACCATGAAATCGATGAAGCTATGTTAAATCAAACATATGCAACATTCGAGTGCACTCTTCATGGCGTACCAACTCCGACGCAAAAATTAAAGTCGAAGCGTCCTGCGGCAAGCCAAACTAAAGAAGAAGCAACTTATGTTGAGGAGTTATCGTCCGAGGAGGAAGAAAATGTGAAAGGCAGAGGAAGCAAGAAAACTAAAGTAAGAAAGAAGCCTGCCCCTGTTGCAGAAAAGAAACCGGTATCCGAACTTTTTTCCAAACACTTTAAAAAGGAAAAAATGTCGGATGGTTCGATGAAGGTATCTTGCAACTACTGCTCGAAAGAGTATCCGTATAAAGCCGGGGATGGATATGGAAATTTTAAAAGGCATTTTGAGAATAACCATGCCTCGGTCCACGGAGAACAAAAGTCACAAAGTCAACTCAACTTCCAACCTTCTCTTTGGAGCCGATCGGCAATCAAGGTATGTCTGAATCTCAACTTTATAAATATAATGAAAAAATTGCTAGAGAACAAATGGCAAAATTATGTGCACAAGAATCTTTACCTTTTAATTTTGCGGATAGTACGGGTTGGGAATACAGTGTGCGAAATGCCTATAATCCTGCTATTAAAAGAATTCCACGTACCAGAATAACTAGACAAGTAGTATACTTAGCCAAACAACATAAACTAGCACTATGAGCTTATTTTAGATCTATAAATCATAGAGTTTCTTTAGCTGCAGATACTTGGGCAGATTTTAAACAAAAAAAATGATTATATGGGAATAACTATACACTGGATTGATGAAAATTGGAACTTAAACAAAAGATTACTTGCGTTAAAAAAATTTAATTGTGCACATAGTGCAGATAATATAGCTAGAGCAATTATTAAAATTTTAATTTTTTATTGCTTAAAAGATAAAATTTTCACAATTGGTTTTGATAATGCTAGTTCTAATACTGCAAGTGTACCAGCTTTAATACAAACTTGCAATCCTGTTTTAGCGGGTCGATTATTTCATACTAGATGTATATGTCATATTCTAAATTTATGTGTACAAGATGCATTAAAATTTGTAGATGAGGCAATAGAACCAATTAGAAAATGTGTCTTATTTTTACATAATCGTACTAAGTTAGCTAGACAATGGGTAAAATTTTTAAAGTCAAAACAAATGCAACCCAAATTTTTTACTCCAAATGTAAAACATAGATGGAACTCAAGTTATGAGATGTTAAATTCAACTAATGAATATAAAGAATTATTGTGTGAATTTTTTGATACGTATTTTCGCGTATAAGGATTTTATTTATTGCCAACATATTGGGATGAAACTAAAGATTTAATAAAACTATTAAGGGTTTTTGAAAATGCAACTAAAGATTTAAGTGGTTGTTATTATCCCACGTCTCCTAAAGTTTTATTTCATTGTTGTTTTATTGTATCTGTAATATCCGCAATTTCGATTTCCGATAATTTCTTTTTTTTCGGCGGAAGTCCATTTTGACGACTCCTCATGACCGTATCATCATTCTGAGAATGATTAATTCTGCACTTTTTGTCATTCGAGTTTGTTTCGGTGTCGTTTTATTGAGTTCCGCGTTCTTAAGCGGCTTTTCCCCACTTGAGTTCGATTCTTGCGAATCTCGTCCGAAACTGTTGTTTCGAGTTTCTCGTAAGTTCATTTAATGTTATTATTCATGTTGCGATCTTTGGTTTGGTGTTTCGATCGTGTATCGTGTTTTTCGGACGTTTTGGGCCGTTTTCATTATTTCCCAAAGTTTGGGGTACTTACTTCCGTTGTCGAATTTCGACACTTCGGGTGGTCGGAATCGTGTGTTCTCTTAGCTCTTAGATTCGTATTTGCGAGTACTTCGTAACCGTATCTTTGATTCGTATTCAGGTTCGGGTTTCGGGGTCGTTCGGATCGTCGTTGTGGTTCTGTCATAATTTTCAGTTTGTGTCGGAATCATTTTGCAGCTGGAGGTTCTTTGGCGGACTGTGCAAAGCAGCGCGCGGCGCCGTGTCTTGCGCCGGGTCGGCCAGGACCAGCAAGTCTGCCGAGACACGGCCGAGAACCCGCGTAAGATTTGCGTCGGGTGATGCGCCGTGTCGGATATGGCCGAGTCATACGCGCGGGCACCTTACGCCGGTTGTTGCGCCGTGTCGGTCAGGTCGCGCACTGACCCGCAACCCGGAGATAAACACGGTGCTGGTTTGGACCGTTTGTTGCGCTGTGTTCGGCAGGGGTATAAATATGGCAGAGCAGTCGGGTTTCACTCATTTTCCCATTTTGTTTTCAATCCTTCTGCAGCCAAGTCTTAGGGAAACCAAAGACATGTTGTTAATCTATCCAAAACACGAAATTCCCGAGCCCATAACTGTAATATCCGTGTTTTCTATTTTTGGTAATTTCTATTTTTGGTGTATGTTCGTTTCGGACAACTCGCTTAGCACTGTTTTGGAATTCTGAATCTATTTTGTTCTTGGAGTTTTTCCGTCTGGATGAGTTTCGAGGATATTTTTGCATAATTTCATCTTAATTTATATCTTGTCGTATGTACGTTCGATTCTCGTAAAACTTGTTCGTTTCCGTTGTTTCTTGATTTGTATAAGTTTGTATGGTTGAATTGGTCGTGTTGAAATTTTCGGTTTGTTAATCCGACGTTGCATCGTGATTTTCGGGCTCTTGGGCGTTTTGTAATTTTCATAAGTTTGGGAATTTCGCTTCATTTGCTTCATTTGAGACTCTCTAGTGATCGGGATTATATTTTCTTTCAAAACTCAGCTTCGTTGTTTTGGATACCCCATGTTTATACTTTTGATTCTATCCTTGTGTTGCGTTTCGTTGTTGTATCATTGTCTTGAGCTAAGTGTTTAGCTTGATCTTTGACTGCTGCATGCATAACGTCGTTATGCATGCTCCTTTAAATGCGTTATATAGGTATCATAACGTCGTTATACCCATTGGTCACGTACGTTATGGTTTCGAGAAAGTGTCCAGATTGTTCGTTACGTCGTTAACTGAGAGGGTTACGTCGTAACCTTCATAACGTCGTTAACAATAGGCGTTAACGTCGTAACTGCCGTCAGTCTTTTAATTCGACTTATTTCCGTCGACTTATTTCACTCCTTTTCTTTCTTTCTCGCGTGAGTTTCCTTTGGGCGATTTCAAGCGATTCATCCGGTGCGATCCGTAGGAACCTTCTAAAGATCGATTTTGCGTCCCAAGCAAGATTTATCATCATCATAATCATCCTCCATCCGTCCGAATCGAGGTATACATCGATGAACCCTAGTTTTGGGGATTTGGGATTTTGGCATAATTCTTCCTTTTAATCCGTTTTGGCTTCGACGACTTGTTAGATTACGATTGTGTAGTCGTAAATCCCTTGTTTCCAGTATAGTTTAATGGATTTAACCTAGTAATTTCTTCATTGTTAGATTATAGCCATCGTGGACTTCGTATTTTCCGACAAATTGTTCCAAGGGGTAGAATTAGGATTAATTCTTACCTTTCCGCATTATTGAGACTTATGTATACCGTTATTGTGTTAGGAACGGATTTGGGAAGATTGTTCGGACCGAAACCTATTCCTTCGTCGTTTCCTTCGTTTCGTTTCTTTCAAGGCAAGTACATGTATTACATTTCGTTATGTATGTTGTGATTTTCGAAATGAATGATGAATTGTGATTTTCGGGTGCGTGAGTTGTGTTCCTTCCACCCGGAGTGTCCGACGGGATGTCCGGGGTCGATACTAAGGGGTACGGCCGCGGAAGGGAACTTGGGTGCGTGTGTGATTGAACTTCCACCGGAGTGTCCGACGGGATGTCTCGGGTCGATACTAAGGGGTACGGCCGCGGAAGTGGTATCCCACCGGAGTGTTCGACGGGATGTCTGGGGTCGATACTAAGGGTACGGCCACGGGATACGATTGTGATTTTGTGATATCGTGATGATTGGGCTGATTTGATTGCCAATGTAGTATTAGGAATATATATATATATGGCAAATGATTTGATTGAGATGATTGTGCTAAAAACCGTATTTTGTATATAATGTTGTGTAATTGTGTACTTGCACTAGCTATTCGAATGCTAACCCCTTAAATGGGGAAATGCGTCTTATGCATTTAGTCTGGGAGAGCTGAGGAGCAGGCACGGGACACGCACGTAAAGGATGGGCTGGCTTGATGATGTGGCTCGAGTCTGTAATTTTATGTTTTGTCATTGCATTTGTCGAGTACTGGAATTAAACTGTCTACTTTTAAACTTGGTTTAAGTCCCCTGTGTGGGCAACGGATTGGTATTTATTTTATGTTCATGTACTCCGTTAAAATTGTTTTGGCCGAGGCCACGGCCTTATTTACTTTTGAGTGCATTGTTTGGAATTACATTGTGGGTTATGTGTCATGTGTTAGCCTGGTAGACCTCACGAGGGTTCTACGGCGTGTAATGTCCCATTTGCGAATTGGGGTGTTACAATAACATCGATTAATCCTTCCATAACTTGCTCCGATCGACCGAATCAGGGTAAGTTTTCTTAAAATCTAGATTTGGGGATTTTGTTCGAGTTGTCCGTTTAATCCGTTTTAACTCAGAATAGTGATGGATTGATGATTGTTAAGCTATATTTTATCGAATTCCTTGTTATTCCACGGTTGGGTTGTATTGATTCGTCATTTTGGTTGAGTTCTTAGTCGACGCCTTGAAAGTGTCCGACAAAAGGTCTTAGAGGGGTGTTGCGATATTTCTTGAACGCAAGTGCACGTTATCGTATACAAGTAATAAAGTGATGAGTGAGTATCGTTCCCACGAGGACTGAATCACTAACTACCGATTTTTGTGTATTCCAGTTTTATTTGAACAATCGAATTTTGGGTGGCAATTAATTACTAAAGAAAATTAATAAAAAACTAAACAGTAAAAACGATCGCTTGAAGAAAGAGAATCAAGTGATGAATAAGTCTAGGATTCTGAATCCACCTCGGTTTATCCGAATTTAATCTTGATTATCTGAAGTTAGTGATTTTCCCAATTTATTGAAGGCGAAGATTGCTAATATACTCTACCGCCTCTCCCGAGGTTAATAGATTTTTCTAAAGGCGAATAACGCACTCTATCCCTAGGTGAATTAATTCGTCAATAGGCAAAAAGCATAAAATCTCCAAAAGGCCACGTAGTTCCTATGAGTATATTCCTATCTCATAAGATAAAACGGTCCTCACCAATAGTTCCTCACCAACTCTCATCTCCCGATTCGAATTGAATGATTAAAACAATACAACTATTGGCCAGATAATTGAAAGCATTAAACACGATTGGGAAAACTCAACAAAAAGGGAATTAAATAGATAATCTCAAGCAAATCCGTCAAAACATAGGTTTCATCAAAATCCTAGATTAGGGTTTTAGCCTGACATGCTAAATAATGAAAATACAGAAGTAATAAATAGAAGCATGAAAATCAAATGCAGATGAAGAGCTCGGATTCCTCCATTCTTCTGGCTCCCGCCCTCTGCCCTTGATGTCTTCTGCTTCTCTCGTCTGCGATAGTCTTCTGTGATCCTCCTTTTCCCAAGCCTCCAAGATGATTAATTAGGGTCTTAAACCCTTATTTATAGCTCTCAACAGTCTCCAAATCGCGTCCGTGTGAGTAGGTCGAGAACTGGCTTCAAAATGGCCCAAATCCGCGCGGAGCACACCAAAACCGCCCTGTGTGCCGCGGCTCACTTAATCTGTGCCGCGGCACATAGCGTGTAATTTAAAACCTGGGCGCTGGGTGTTTCTTCTGGGCCGCGGCTCACCTGGACTGTGCCGCGGCACAGAGTACAGATTACTCTGGTGCCTACTGGTTGCCTTCCTGTGCCGCGGCCCACTTGCCTTGTGCCGCGGCCCACTGCCAAAATTCGCCATTTTCGCCCGTTTTGCCTCGTTTTAGCTTCCAGACTACAATCTCCTGTCAAACATACAAGAATAAGACATTAAAAGCTCATTTATGCAATTTTACTCACCAAAATAATACTAAATTATGATAAATAAGCGTATAAAAATACGCCTAACAAATACCCCCAAACTTGAGCCTTTGCTTGTCCTCAAGCAAAAAGAATTAATTTCAACAAAAGAATATCGTGAATAATCGTGCAACTTATAGTGCTCAACCTAATCAATACTATCCTGAAATTCTCTCTGAATAATACGAGTATCGTAATAGCGAGCTACACTCAGAACACTGATTCTACAAAGTAACCAAGTTCAGTCCTAATCACTCGTTCATGAAGAAAATCCAGCTCAAAGATTAACAAACGTGAATCAAGTCGACCGTCAATATGAAAGGTTAAAATAAACAAGCTAGTTCGCCCCGTTCCACAGTCTAATGGCAAAATTTTCACGAGTTTCATCAAAAATAACCCTCAGACAGCATTCCCTTATATATATATGCTTAAGAAATTGATTCGAGCTGACCACAAGGTTCGGATCTCGGGATGTTTCATCGGGATAATCCTAGGGTGGAACTTCCATTCTCATGTATTGGGAAACCGTTTGACGTAAAAGACATTCATGGGGCACATGGATGCTTCTAGTTACTAAGTTCCCCTCCACAGCGGAGAAACAACTCGAATAGCTAATTCCCGCATGTCCGAATCAAGGTCGATATTTTACGCGAGAGTAAACAACGGGTCACGTGAATACCCCCGGTTACTAGGCTTCCTATCATTGGCATATGCGAAATTTCTAAATTACTAGTCTAATTAGGGTCGTCGTTTTACGCGAGAGTAAACAACGGGTCACGTGAATACCCCCGGTTACTAGACTTCCCATCATAGAACAAATATTATCTCGACTTTTGGGAAAAACTGACCGACTCTAAACTCAATCTAAGTGCCATCACGACTTATGTAACTAGACGACTAGCTAACCGAAAAATGTAACCAAATGTATCGACGGTGATTTTAAAACACGTATGTCTCCTCTCTTATCCGCTAAGATCTCTACAAAAAACTAAAAAATTTCGGACCTAATTGAAGACTTAGAAGAAACAGAAATCACTGACTACAACTCGACTAAAACTCGACCGTTTCTTCAGAGAGAAAAACAGTGTTGTAACATCAGTATTACACAAATAGAAGCACGAAAAATTCACGAGTAATAGTAAAATCATGACAAGCAAGGCTATCGACAAAAAGATAACTAAAAATAATTAAAAGTGCAACGAAATAAGTACAGCAGTAAATGTAGCAACAGAAATAGACCCCCCCCCCAAACTTAGGACGTACATTGACCTCAATGGACAAAATATAATATGCAATAAAAAGTGAGGGGTCAAGTACTCCCCTCCAGTCCTCTCACGAGCTGGTGCCGGCATCATCCGGTGAGGAGGGTGGTGTGGCTGGCCGAGCAGGTGCAATAAATGGCCCGTCCGGATGCAAAATGTGGGCCGTCCATGCGGAAAGGTGCTCCTGATGGTAGGTGTCCCTCGCTGCCAGACGCCTCGCCTCACGCCGGTTGGCCCGGCGGGCCTGCTCTCGCATCTCATCCCTGACGGCAGCAATGAAGCTCTCCCTCTCCGTCCGCTGCTCCTCTCTCATGGAAGCCAGCATACTCTCCCTCTCTCTCCTCATCTCCTCTCTCTCTCTCCTCATATCCTCCCTCTCTCTCCTCATATCCTCCCTCAGCCCGTCGAACATCGCCTGCAATCTCTCTCTGCCGGGCGGCGGGCCGGCATCTGCCTGCCCCTGTGTCAGCAGAAGAGGCTTGGGGGATCCCTCGTGGGCCTCATCTAGTAGAAATTCTCTCCCCCGAGCGTGCGCCGACGCTCCTCCCCACTGGTCAAAATGTGAGATGATGCGGTGGTCGATCGGGGCCTGGGGAGCTAGCATCGACTTGTCGTCCGACCACGTCAGCCCCGACTGCCGGCACAGAGCACAGATAAGAGAGGGGTGTTTCAACCCCGTCTTGGCCCCTCCCTGAATGCACTGGAATATAGATCGGACCAAGAGAGGGGCCACATCGAATCGCAGCCCGGATGTGATAGCATATAGTGTCCGGGCTCGGGAGAGAAAAACAGTGCGGATCTGAGAAGTGGGGTCTATACGAGCGCAGATAAAATATAGCCAGGCACGGCCGAGCCGACTGAGGCGCGAGCTCTTGAAGTGGAAAGTGGAAGAACCCGGTGCGCGTCGCTCCCAGTCGGAGTCGGGCTGCGTAATAGTCTCGAGCAGAGCCTCCTTCGTGAGGCTATCCATAACTCGGTCATAAGCTGTCTCATCTACCACCGGCAGCCCAAACAACCTCCGAATAGCAGATACAGAATAATCAACCGTAATACCTCGGACATCGACCTGAGTCCGAGTGTCTGACTGCTGCAACATCTGGCCTGCCCGAATGTGCTTCAATAACGCGCTGGCATAGAACTCATGCACTATCGAGATCACCGCTGGCTCGGGGGGTGCAGCAAAACGGGACCACCCCATCTCATCTATCATGGTCAACAGTTCCCCGTCTTGGGGGGCTGGAGTGAATCCCCTCTCCGGGATCAGAGGTCGCGGCCGAATCTTCTCGTTGAAGATTTTGTGGATCTCCGGGTCAGAAAACTGGTGCGCCTCCGACTCGGCGCGACCACGAGAAGTTTCCCCTCGAGTGGGGGATGACTGAGTCCTGGCCCTCTTGCTCAGCTTCTTAGTCCTAGCCATAGCGAGTCCTGAAAAAATTAAACACCAGAGTTTACTTACTCAAACAATAACGAGAATAATCATCACTCGGCTAAGGATATCCAGCCGTAAATCAGAAATTTAATGAGATAGCACATCCGTGAGAGAAAAATGAAATTGAATCATAACGTTTAAACTAGACGTAGGGGTTGGGGTTTCTGTAATTCCAGAACGAATACGTTGCACATAGATTCAAAATATTGCCTTAACTAAGAAAATTTTTCATTCAGACATTTCATCAAACACTTAAAGGGCATGAGTTCAATTGAAGAACAAATATGGCAATAGCTCGATTAAATCCCCAAGAACAAAAACACGACTCATTCGTCATGACAGATGACACATTCAACTCATTCATAATCGAAAATAATCATGAAAAATCAACCAAAAACCATCATATCCTCCACTTAACCATCATAGAACTTTTGAAAGAAGAAATAAACATATTCAACCATCAAATGCATAACACAACTTCACATTTAAATTCATAGAACAATTTGAGATTAGAGATTTAGACTTACCTTGCTTGGATTGTGAAAAGTGCAAGAAAATTGCAAGAAGAAGAAGGGAGATGAAGGTTGGCCGATCGCGCGCGCAAGGGAGAGGGAAGGGGAATGGAAGCGTACCTGGGTAGTCGGCCGAATGAGATTTATAAACTACCTGGGCTGTTCAAATTCCGCAAGGTGTGCCGCGGCACAGCTCAAGTGAGCCGCGGCACAGAGTACAGTCCCTTTTTGCCTGCTCGTATGTTTTGTCGTGGGCCGCGGCTCAGCTTCCGTGTGCCGCGGCTCAGGGCTCAAGTGTGTCGCGGCTCAATAATGTTGTGCCGCGGCACATAGTACAGAAAGTTTAGCTCTCCCTTCGATTTGTGTGTGCCGCGGCTCACAAGCCTTGTGCCGCGGCTCAGGCATAAATTTCTCCCCTGGGACTTTTTCTGCACAGAATTTTAAGAAGAATACGTCAAGAGCGAGAGGTAAAAGCAAATCAAAGCACAAAATGATGAAAAATAAAAATTCAAAAATGCAAGAAAAATACAGAAACTCAAAAATCTACAACTACGAACTCGGGTTGCCTCCCGAGAAGCGCTAAGTTTATAGTCTTCAGCCGGACCTATTTAAAAATCAGTTCGCTTTTCGCAAACTCCATTTGATCTTCGCCCCGTTCATCGAACCGTTAATATGTTTTTTAAAATTTTGACCATCGGTCATTAACGATTCGATTTTCGGTTCGGACACCCAATGTTGGTTGCGGAAAGGTTTTGACGAGAACAACTTTCCGAAACACCCATTTTTCTCATGACTAGACGTCCTTTTGACTTCCGGCTTATTTTCCTCTTTCACGAACGAACTTATGACAGCAGCAGACTTTTCCGATTGTGGCTGGTCAGATGGTGATGATTGCATGTTCACATGCTCGAGAAATGCTACTCGTTCTACATCTTTCTTAAAAGTTGGACCATCTGAAATGGAATCTGAATTTTTCGACCGACGATTTTTTCGGTGTCTATCTTTCGCAACGGCCTCCACACTTTCACTTTGTGAGCTCTTATCAACACCTCCCGGACATGAAAAGGATTTGAACACTTGGAACGTAACATGCTCGTCTTGAACCCGCAGAGTTAATTCCCCTTTTTCCACGTCTATAAGAGTTCTGCCGGTCGCTAAAAATGGTCGTCCCAAGATAATCGGGATATCTTGATCTTCCTCCATGTCGAGAATAATGAAATCCGCTGGAAAGATAAATTTATCCACTTTTACTAACACGTCCTCAATCACTCCCCTCGGATACTTAATAGATCGATCCGCTAATTGCAAGGAGACCGTCGTCGGCTTTGCTTCTCCAATTCCCAGCTTCTTGAAAATAGACAGAGGCATGAGGTTAACACTAGCACCGAGATCGCACAATGCCTTATTAAAAGAGAGATTCCCCATGGTGCACGGTATGTTGAAACTTCCCGGATCTTTCAATTTTGGTGGAAGCTTCTTCTGAAGAATCGCGCTGCACTCCTCCGTCAAGGAGACTGTCTCAAACTCCTCGAGTTTTCTTTTCTTTGACAAGATCTCTTTCATGAATTTAACGTAGCTTGGCATTTGTTCCAACGCGTCGGCAAATGGAATGTTAATATGAAGCTTCTTAAACACGTCGAGGAACTTAGAGAATTGCTTGTCCGCCTTTTTCTGCTGTAATCTCTGCGGAAACGGGACGGATGGTACATATGCCTTCAGGTTATCCGGAAACGTTATCGAGGGTCTCCAATCTTGTGATTCCTCCGTCGCTAAATTTTTCTTCTCCTCAATTTCACTTCTCTTTTCACTTCTTTCGGGCTGGTCACACGCCTCCTTCCCGCTTCTCAAACTGATCGCATTTAGACTTTCTCTAGGATTTGTCTCGGTCATACTTGGCAATGCTCCCTCCGGGCGGGCTGTCAACACATTAGCAATCTGGCCCAGCTGGACTTCCAAGTTGCGAATGGAGGCGGAATGATTTTGCAATGTTGCTTCAGTACGGGTCATGAATTGACTCGTATTCGCTGCCAATTTCACAATTGCTTCCTCGAGAGAAACTTTTGGAGCGGGAGGAGGCTGCTGTTGGTTTTGAGCGAACGGAGGCTGGTTCGAGTTCTGTCCGTTTCTCCATGAGAAGTTGGGATGATTACGCCATCCCGGATTATACGTGTTGGAGTACGGATTATTTTGCCGGTTTCCGTTTCCTACGAACTGAGCTTGTTCAATTTGGGGCTGCTCGAACGGGTTTCCGACTTGGCACTCCGCGCTAGGGTGAGATCCGTTACACCAATTGCAAGACTAAATGGTAACGGGGGAAGGAGCATGCGAAAATGCTTGAAGCTGCTGCGTTAAGGCGGCGACTTGAGCTGTCAATGTAGATATCGGGTCATTACTCGAAATTTCCATAACTCGCTTCGGCGTTATTCGTTCGGATGGCCATTGATAAGCATTAGCGGCCATAGCTTCCAACAACGAGTGTGCTTCAGTCATCGTCTTTCCCATCAAAGCTCCACCTGCGGCTGCATCCACGAGAGTGCGTGTAGAGGCACTCAATCCATTGTAGAACGTCTGAATTTGAAGCCAGTCTGGAAGGCCGTGATGTGGGCATCTCCTTAACAAATCTTTGTATCGCTCCCACGCCTCGTGAAGCGATTCCATATCATACTGACCAAAGGTAGTGATCTCGTTTCTCAGTCTCGCCGTCTTAGAATGTGGGAAGAATTTAGTAAGGAAGGCTTGCGCTAACTCTGCCCATGTCGTGATCGAGCCCGGCGGTAAAGAATTCAGCCAAAATTTCGCTTTATCCCTCAAAGAGAAAGGGAAAATCCGTAATCAGATAGCATCGTCGGTGACACCATTGTTCTTGAACGTGTCACAAATCTCGAGAAAAGAAGCAATATGTGCGTTGGGGTCATCGTTCGGGAATCCACAAAACTGGCTAGCCTGCACCATCTGAATGATCGCAGGCTTGATTTCGAAATTGTTGGCTTAGATTGTTGGACGCCGGATCCCCGAAAAGTTCGCGTTGATTTGCGGCATAGCATAATCTTGAAGAGCCAGTGCCGGTTGAACTTGCTGCACATGGTTATCTCCTCCTTGAATTTTGATATTTTCAGCCATAGTGACTGTTGTCGGTAGCTCTCGTTTCTCCTTCTTCTTTCTCCTAAGAGTGCGCTCGAGTTCGGTATTCAAAGGTAGTAGGCCTTTGTTACCGAGTTTTCTCATGCACTACCCGAACAATTCCTGAAAGGAAAAACAAATAAATAAATAAAATTAAATACACGAAAATAAGTAAATAAAAACGTTCAAACTAAGACTAGAAATACTGAAATCGATATTAGCAAAAATTTCAATCCCCGGCAACGGCGCCAAAAACTTGTTGCGATATTTCTTGAACGCAAGTGCACGTTATCGTATACAAGTAATAAAGTGATGAGTGAGTATCGTTCCCACGAGGACTGAATCACTAACTACCGATTTTTGTGTATTCCAGTTTTATTTGAACAATCGAATTTTGGGTGGCAATTAATTACTAAAGAAAATTAATAAAAGACTAAACAGTAAAAACGATCGCTTGAAGAAAGAGAATCAAGTGATGAATAAGTCTAGGATTCTGAATCCACCTCGGTTTATCCAAATTTACTCTCGATTATCTGAAGTTAGTGATTTTCCCAATTTATTGAAGGCGAAGATTGCTAATATACTCTACCGCCTCTCCCGAGGTCAATAGATTTTTCTAAAGGCGAATAACGCACTCTATCCCTAGGTGAATTAATTCGTCAATAGGCAAAAAGCACAAAATCTCCAAAAGGCCACGTAGTTCCTATGAGTATATTCCTATCTCATAAGATAAAACGGTCCTCACCAATAGTTCCTCACCAACTCTCCTCTCCCGATTCGAATTGAATGATTAAAACAATACAACTATTGGCCAGATAATTGAAAGCATTAAACACGATTGAGAAAACTCAAAAAAAAAGGGAATTAAATAGATAATCTCAAGCAAATCCGTCAAAACGTAGGTTTCATCAAAATCCTAGATTAGGGTTTTAGCCTGACATGCTAAATAATGAAAATACAGAAGTAATAAATAGAAGCATGAAAATCAAACGCAGATGAAGAGCTCGGATTCCTCCGTTCTTCTGGCTCCCGCCCTCTGCCCTTGATGTCTTCTGCTTCTCTCGTCTGCGATAGTCTTCTGTGATCCTCCTTTTCCCAAGCCTCCAAGATGATTAATTAGGGTCTTAAACCCTTATTTATAGCTCTCAACAGTCTCCAAATCGCGTCCGTGTGAGTAGGTCGAGAACTGGCTTCAAAACGGCCTAAATCCGCGCGGAGCACACCAAAACCGCCCTGTGTGCCGCGGCTCACTTAATCTGTGCCGCGGCACATAGCGTGTAATTTAAAACCTGGGCGCTGGGTGTTTCTTCTGGGTCGCGGCTCACACGGGTGCGCGGCCTGCAGTCTGATTACTGGTGCTGCTGGTTGCCTTCTGCGCCGCGGCCCACTTGCCTTGTGCCACGGCCCACGGCCAAAATTCGCCGTTTTCGCCTGTTTTGCCTCGTTTTAGCTTCCAGACTACAATCTCCTGTCAAACATACAAGAATAAGACATTAAAAGCTCATTTATGCAATTTTACTCACCAAAATAATACTAAATAATGATAAATAAGCATATAAAAATACGCCTAACAAGGGGGGATTGGGCGTTGTGCGATTATTATTCATCGTACGATTGTTGATTTATCATTGATATGACTTAGGGATGAAATCCTTGTGAAGAACTTGAGTCGGAACCCTTCCGTTCGTTGTCTTCTTCGTGGTACAAGCTTCCCGGTCGAACCGTGTTCTTCGGGGTATTTGGTAACGGTTATCGAGGCAAGTATCTTATTATACGACTTGTATCTTGCGACTAGTAATCACGTATGAGATTTATGATGATTTTGCTTGCCTTCGTAAATATGTTCCGTTTGAATTGGTTGTGTATTCCGCAATTTGAAGGCTTTGTGATAATAGTGTTATATTGGTATACGTGTTAGGTGTTGTGCCATTTGTGCAGGATTGCGACGTACATATGGATGGTTGTACACTTGGTTGTGCAATGTATTGTCTACCGATCGTGTGTTATGTTGGTTGTGTGTCGTTGATTGATGATAGTTGTTGCGAGTGTTGAGATTGTGTTATGTGAGTGTGATGTACGATTTTGTGGTGATCAACGTGATTGATTAACTGTGCTCATTGTCGTATGTAATGTGAATGTGAACGTGAATATGTGTGTGACCGCTAAGTTCACTTGTGTGGGTTCGACGGGACCTACGAGGATTCGTGGCAGTGGACTATGGGGTCAGAACTTAGTGAGGTACTGAGGTCCAATCGTGCTAGTCTGACGAGGCCTACGATAACGCATGGCAGTGGACCATGAGTTTCGGACACAGTACGTCCAACCGGGTGAGCTCGATGGGGCTTACGGTGACACGTGGCAGTGGACTACGGTGTCAGGACTGTGTGTGTGATTGTTGTGATTGCTATAGTCCGTGTGGGTTGTTGAGCCTACGGAGACACGTGACAGTGGATCACGGTGTCGGAATTGATTATGTTTGTTTAATTGTGCGTGGTGTAGTCCGTGCGGGTTGTTGAACCCGCGGAGACACGTGACAGTAGATCACGGTGTCATGAGCATGATTATTCTCAAATCAAAGCTTTGATAGGAAAAGTTTTATGAAAATGAATGTTGGACCGAGTCCTAAGCTTGAGTAAATGTTTTCTGTATTGTGAACTGTTGATTTATGAAACAAGATTTGGGTTAAAGCCCTCAACCCTTCTTTTGAAAGGCATGGTGAACCAGGACTCAGAGTTTTAAAGGTTTTGAAATTCCAAAATTCCCGAGGTGATGAACTTATTTTCGAAATGCTTCATAGCTTAAATTCCCTTATTAAAACCCCCGGGAATAATTTGATACTTGAATATTGTGTTTGATTCTTGATTAATGTTTGCTCGTTACTTTTCATATGATTTGATACTTGCACTAGTAAAACAGTGGAGTTTTACTAACCCCCGAGTAATCGGGGGTGGATGTCTGTTTTGCGTCCATGTACATGCAGGTTCGGGGGAGCAGTCACAGGATTGGCATAAGAGGATGACGAGCTGCGATACTAATCAAGAGTCGAGAGTTGTTTAGATTTTTGTTGTGTTGTCAAAGTTGATTTCAGTCTTCCGCTGTATTGTACTTCGACCCCTGTGTGGGTAACGTTGTTTTATTCGGTTCTGTTGATGGAGTTGTGTGACCTCATCGGTCTGTGTATTCATGTGTAAGTGACCTTAACGGTCTGTATTATTATATTGTTTGACCCTGGACGGGCAAGCATTTGGTTTTTTATGGATGTTTAGCCTGGTAGATCCTTGTGGAAAGGGTCTACGACGTGTAATATTCCCATACGGTTTTGGGGGTGTTACAGTATCTGAAATGGATGCTTGTAGTAAATCCGAAAGATTATCGAATGCTATTTACAATATGTGTTTAAAATGGCTAAAATACTTTAATCGTATTCATGATGTTTTCTTGATTAGTGCAGTTTTATCTCCCGATTTGAATTTAGCTCAAGTAGAACAGTTACTTGAAATATATTATAATTCCTAATATTGTGGATAGTGTTGTCAAACTTTATTTGAAAATATTCCTGACGTTGAACAAGTAAAAAATGATTTGAAAAATAGTTTAGAAACTGTTTTTTCTGAATATTCTTCTAAATATGGTGATAAGATTCAAACTCAAAAAAACAAGAACTAGAACTACAAATACATTTAACATGGAATTCGACAGAACTCCCACTAACCCATTTCAACAACTCTATAATATAGCGAGAAATAGGGGTGGTAGTAACGTCGGTCAAAGAAATGACCTTAGTAGATATTATGCAACTAGTTTTGTGCCGGAGGATGACAATGCAGGTACATTTGATCTGTTGGATTGGTGGAAGAGAAGGGGAACCGAATTTCCCATACTTTCCATTATGGCACAAGAAATTCTTGCAGTGCCCGCATCCATGATCCGTTGAGAGTGCTTTTAGTGAAGGAGGCTATATGTTGGACGAGCGGAGATCCCGAATGACGCCAAAAAATCTCGAGGCTCAAATGATACTTAAAGACGCAACAAAAGCCGAGTTACGAGATCAAGAAAATAAGTGGAATGACCTATTAGCGGACCAAGATGCCTATCAAGAAGGCACTACTGAAGGAGAGTCTAGTCAAATGAGTCAAACTGATGATCAAGACGACGACGACATCGACTTCGACTAAAGGTAAGTAAGGTAAGTCAGGTAAGTAAAGAACTACGTAGGGCTTTGATTCCTCACGAGGATACGTAGGAAATTTAATTTTAAGTGAAAACTTAAAATTAAATACAAGCCCATTTTTTTAACTCTTCTCAAGTAAAAGAACTACGTGGAGCTTTGATTCCTCATGAGGATACGTAGACAATTTAATTTTAAGTAAAAACTTAAAATTAAATACAAGCTAATTTTTTCAAAAGATTTCCTTGTTCACTTATAGTTATTTTTCGTGTATAAAATGATAACAAATAAAAATTTTAGATAACTTAAAAAAAAAATTGAGACGGGTCGGACCCGTGACCCGACGGGTCGGATCCAGACCCGGACCCGTGGCCGACCCGTCGACCCGCCAACCCGTACATTTCATATATACGGGTGGGGTCCGGGTCCTGTCCTGCCGACCCGGCGACCCGGTGGGTCCGACCCGGACCCGGACCCGGCGTTGGGCACGTCTAATTCTTTCACAACTTCTATGCCAAATTATATATATTTGATTATGCATGCCATAAAATTCTTTATGAAAAGAAAGCGCTCTTTAAAATAAGTGCTGATGTGGCGTGTCACGTCATTAAAAATTGACACGCCAATAGTGACGTGTATGACGTCATGTCAGCAGTTAACTGCAAGCGTGACGTCTGTCAAAAAAATTAACGGTAGGAACGTAAATGAAACCTATATGAAACTTGAATGGCCAAAACGAAACAATTGGAAGATAAAAGACGAAAATGAAATTTGGCCAAAGATAAGGGACGAAAATGGCTATTTAGCCTATAAAGTATCTAATAGCAATGCGAATTCGGAGTACCACGTTAACTCTCTCTCCTACATGAATTTCTTTTATTTTTTTAATTCTTATTATCGAAGATCTTGAATCCCACATCAAAGTATAAGTATGTAAATTGTAAATGATTTTTGAAGATTGTATAATTCTAAACTTATACTAGAAATTTAATTTCTAATCCTTTGTCATTTATAATATTTATTCTTAACCTTTACTTTACAAAGTTTGAGTTTTTATTGAGATGAATTAACCAATTACTATAACAACTTATATTTAGTTATTTAATTATATAAATTAAATATGTTGAGTAATTAGCGGATATTATATAGGTTTGGGATATAAACGGGTAATACAGTCATATTTTAATCGAGTTTGTGATGAACATGGGTATATCTTAAACGGGTTTAAGTAACTGAACAATACACTCATTGTTTCATGTGTTACTATACGAGTTTTGAACTGGAATACGTAGTAAATTATCTCTCGATCGGATTTGGAACGAGTGCAAGCACATATATTCTGAATGAGTTCGGGTGGCTGAATTTCATCCTCATCATTTCTGTTTATTGCTGTGTTGCGCTGTATGATTCCGAATGACTAAACTCTAACAAAGTATTAAATTATATTTATATTTTTATTTGTAAATTACAATATAAAGTGATTATCCGTCGAGTTTCGACGAGCTACCCACTAATTGGATATTAAAGTCAAAAAGTTTTTTTTTTTCCTTATATTAAAAGATAATAATGCTTATCTACCAACAAAAAGGGAACTAGTCAGAAAATAATAATGCTTCTCTACCAACACGTACGCACTCATTCCAAACCAGATTCTCTAAGTCACTCCACCACTCCCATTTAATGAGAACTCATCTTTTGAGTTCCTATTCAAAAAAATGATTTTTTTTTTCTTTCCAATATTTTCTCTCCGTGCCACATAAGCAATTTGAAGGATTATATAAATATTATAATTAAATTTAGTCAGATAATTAGTTTATTACTATTATTAGTCTATTCTAATTTATATTTTAGTCCTATAAAATTAAATTATTTTACACATTACAGAAAACGAAACAGGTTAAAAAAGTATTTTCTTATTGTCTATCTTCGTTTGCCGAAAATTTTATTAATATAATTATTGAGTTATGTAATCTAAATAGATCTTATTAAATTATAAATAAAATTTTAATTATTAGGTACAACTATTATTACAAGATAACCTTAACATAAACGAATATTACGACGGATCAGATATAATTAATTTGTTCTTGAGATAATTAAATTTGTATACTAAATTAAATTATGGGGTTGTATGTTATTTACATGGAACAATGTCCAAAGTAGGGCTATGCAATGAGACAAGAATGATCGTGATAAGACTTGTAAACCACGTAACTGAAGCAGCGATCCTCACCGGAAGTAATGAGGGGCACAAAGCGTTGATTCCCAAGATGTCACTCAGGCCTTCTGATCCGAGATTGTCACCGCAGCGCAACACACCAATAAACAGAAATGATGCGGATGAGATTCAGTCGCCCGAACTCATTTAGAATTTATGTACTTGCACTCGTTCTAAACCCGAATGAGAGATAATTTTACTACTTATTTCAGTTCAAAACTCTTATAGTAACATATGAAATAATGAGAATATTGTTCAGCTACTTAAACTCGTTTAGAATCTATATACCCGTGTTAATCACAAACTCGATTAAAATATAACTTTATTACCCGTTTATATCCTAAACCCTATATAATATCCGCTAATTACTCAATATATTTAATTTATACAATTAAATAACTAAATATAAGTTGCTATAGTAATTGGTTAATCCACCTCAATAAAAACTCAAACTTTGTAAAGTAAAGCTTAAGAATAAATATTATAAATGGCAAAAGATTAGAAATTAAATTTCCAGTATATATATTAATAATTATATTATTTTAATCAAATTTATTAATACAAAAAACTCACTAGTAATACTTATTAGTTAGATTCAGCCATTCAGAGTTCCTTACTGCGGCAAAACACAACGAAAAAACAAAAAAATGATACAAGGATTCAACTATTCGAACCCGTTTATAATTTACATAACCGTACCCGTCCGAAATCTGACTTAAAAGTGAATTTACTACGTATTTCATCCCAAACATAGTGATACTCGAAACAATACAGCTAAGATTCAGGCATTCAGCCATCTGAAATCCATTTAGATATTATATACCTATACTCGTCTCAAACTCAATTAGAAGATAATTTTCGTACATGTTCCCCTCGCAAATCTATATAGGTATATGCACCAATTACCTAAATCTATTAAAATATATAAAATCTAAATAATCAAATGTAAGTTGTTATAATAATTGGTTGTTACGTCTGAATTAAAAAAAATCAAATTCGCTCAAATGGTTGTACTAGGTCTGAGCACCGGGCCTGACCCGGCCCGGATCGATACGGTCCGGAATAGACCGGAATATAAATGGCCAGACTCAGACTTTATCGACTTGAAGCCCGGACCTGTTCGGAATGGGCCCGACCCGGTGCAGACCCGGTAAAACCGGGTCGATTCGGGCTGGACCGGTTCTAGCTCGATTTAGTTAATAAAAAATCTTGTTGCATATTAAGTGTCCTGTTATTACATCCCAAATGCTTTTTTTTTTTTTTTTTATACTCCTATAACATTCTCAGAAAATACAGTTATCAATCTTAATATCTTTATTCAGTCACCAAACTCCCAAGTTCAATAATGTTTTAGGATAAACAAACTTAATTAGAACAACATGTTATCATTATTAAGCCATTAATCATCATTATTTCATCACCACCGAGGAAAAATTAGAAAAAAAAATTTTGAATATATTTTTATTTTTATTGGACTGTTCCTGGCTAGACCCAATTTTTCCGAGTTTTGACCCGGTCTGGCCCGGAACTCGGATCTTATAAAAATACAGACCCAGGACCCGGACCTGGTTAACAAGTCCGATTCGGGTTCAGTCCGAGTCCGAATAAAAACCGGGTTCGGTCCATTTATGCTCAACCCTAGGTTAAATTATACGTCAATAAAATAGCCAAATTAATTTTCAATAAAATTATCTATTTGGCCAACTTAATGATTGACCGAATTACATTTTCAATAAAAATAAATACTATTTATTTGGCCAACTCGATAATTGGTCAAATTAATTAGCAATGAGAAATATTATGGTAAAATACACATTGATTATACGAACTAATTACCCAAATCCATTAAAACTTATAAAATCTACATAATTAAATATAAATTATTATATTAATTAGTTGTTATGTCTTACTTTGAAAATTCAAATTCGCTCAAATTATTAGACATCGATAAATTGGACAAACTAAATTTAATTAAAACAAATTAGGCAAATTATTTTTTAATAAAAATAAGATTATTTATTTGGCCAACTCAATGATTTGCCAACTTTCATTGCCAATAAAAATAATACTATTTATTTGGTCAACTCAATAATTGATCAAAACAGTTGCATATGAGAAATGTGATGGTAAGATACACATTGATTATAAGTACTTATTTAGTTCTCTAATCGGTGGAGTCTCATTCAAAATCAATGTGACATGGAATATTTTAGATAAAAAGAAGGCTAAAATGCTCCTGTGGTCCCTTTATTTAATTTCAGATAACGATTTAGTCCTTTATCTTTTTTTTTGTCCCAACTAAGTCCTTTATCTTTCTAATTTTAAGCAAAGTTAGCCTTTTCCGTTAGTCTCCGTTAATTGTTGTCCAGGTGGCTATTAAGTTGCTGACTAGCACCTACGTGCCTATAAACATTCCTACGTGTCAAATCCCTAACCTATGTGTCAAATCTCTAACATATGTGTCAATTTTTTCACCCATGTGCGCTCTTGGTACAACCCTGAGAAGTGCACCTCTTCCCCCCGTCGTGCCTCACGTAGCAATCTGTGATGCACCTCTTCCCCCCTTCGTGCACCCCGAGAAGATGCACCGTCTCCCACCTCCGTGCGCCTTGCAGAACATCGTGCTCCCCTGCGCCCCCTTCAGGCACCCTAGAAACTCACAGCATCGGCCGCCGCCGTGGGAGATGCAACGATGCAGAGGCCGGATCTAAAAATATTGAACCTTAGGATCTAAAAAGATGCAGAGGCCGGATCTAAAAACTCACGTGCTCCCCCCGCTGTGCTTGATGCAGAGTCCGATCTGCCGCGTGCGGCCTTGGTGCACCCATCGGGATGCCCGCACCAACTTCCCCCGCTGTGCGGCTCCGCGCTCTTAGTGCATCCCAAGTGCTGGCACCTCTGCCCGCCTCCATGGGCTTTGTAATAAGTCGTCCGGCTCTCGGCTCCCTTACTGCATCCGGGCTTCTGGCACCTCTGTCCGCCCCAATGGCCGATGCATGCCACATATGTTAGGAAATTGACACATAGGTTAGGGCATTTGACACGTAGGAATGTTTATAGCCACATAGGTGATAGTCAGCAACTTAACAGCCACCTGAACAACAATTAACGGAGACCAACGGAAAAGGCTAACTTTGCTTAAAATTAGAAAGATAAAGGACTTAGTTGGGACAAAAAAAAAAGATAAAGGACTAAATCGTTATCTGAAATTAAGTTAAGGGACCCTAGGAGCATTTTAGCCTAAAAAGAATCTAAAAGTTAGAAAATACCACGTATGAGAGAGTTAAAGTGGTGCTCAACATACTTTCTGATACACACACACACACACACACACACACACACACACACACATATATATATATATATATAGGTCTAATTAATATTAGCCAAATTTATTATGCCTAGACAGAGAAAATATTGATCAAATTAATTTATTCTAATAAAAATAAAACTATTAACTAGTGATGCAAAATAATTGTGAGGTGAAAAAATATATACTGATTCTGCGTATTTATTTAGGTTATTCAATCGATGGAGTCTATTTAAATCAATGTGGGATTCAAATTTATATATATAAACACTATTAATATAAACATAATAATCGGCCAAATTAAATTTCCAATAAAATAAAAATATTCAGTTGGCTTAATAATCGGCCAAATTAATATTAATCAAATTATTTTTCTAAATAAGAACAAAACTATTAAACTCATGGTGCGAAATGATTGTGGAGTAAAAATAATATATTGATTGTTAATATTTATTTAGGTTCCACAATCGGCAGAGCCTCATTTAAGATCGATGTGGTATTCAAAATTTTAGATAAATATGATTAGTGCAAATTTGATAATTGGTCAAATAGATTCTCCAATAAAAATAGAGTAATTTATTTCGCTAACTTAATAATTGATATTATATATATTAACCAAACTAAAATTTTCAATTAAAATAAAACTATGAAATAAAATAAATGTGAGATTAAAATTTTAGATAGTAGAATTAGTATAAATTTAATAATCGATCAAATTAAATTTGCACTAAAAATTAAACTATTTATTTTTTCAAATTAATAACTAGCCAAATTAAACACAATAAAAATAAAATTCTTAATCTTATAACTATGGGGTTGAGAAATGCATATTCAATCCAAAGTATTATTTAGGTTATCCATTGGTGGTGTTCTATTTTAAATCGATCTGGGATTTAAGACATTAAATTCTATTTATTTAAGTTATCGATCGGTTAAGTACCATTTTGAATCGATGTGAAATTCAAGATTTTAGATAAATAAGAATTCAAAATTAAGAAAATGGCACCTAAAAAAGGTTAATGTGATGCTTAATATGTGTAACACTATTATGTATTAAAAAAAAAATGTGTAACACTATTATATATACATAGATTAATTAATTATATCGTCCCTTTCTTTATCCTTCTTTACAGGATTTAAATTTGCCAACCACCACTATTTTGGTGGTCATGAGACCAACAACTAAAATGCTGCCACCGATAATATTCTAAATCATGTTGTAGTGAAAGCACACAAGACAAGAATTAGGGCTGAAGATGTATTCATTCTCATTGATAGGGTCCCTTTAAATAGGGAGAGATTACATGTTCTGGAATATTCTAACAGGCCTAGCGCTATACTAGTTGGGAGAAGCCCAATAGCCCGTAGACTAAGGCACATACTGTGTATTTACTTTAACACTCCCCCTCAACGCATGTCAAGTTGTCTCGTTAAAAACCTCGTCAAGCAAAAACCACGTGGGAAAAATGCCTTGATCGTAGGGGAAAAGAGTACAACATCCAGACATATAGGTTACGCTAATTTCGTTAAGCCAAAACCTCTATTGATCATTTCGTCGATCAATGTGTGCTCAAGAACGTGATCAGTTCGTCGATCAGTGAGCTAAACGTCTAGTTACCTCGTTAAAAACCTTTCCAAGTGATAAAAACCCAGTGGAAAAAAGAATCCTTGGTTAAGGAAAAGAGTGTAACTTGCGACGTGGATGTAAGACTCCCCCTCAAGTCTACATCTCCCCCTGATTAGTTCGTCAATCAAGGAATCTGAAAAACAGTACATGTGACGTTGCCTCGTTAAAAACTTTGCCAAGTAACAAAACCCATTGGGACAAAATAAACGTTGGTCAAAGAAAAGAGTACAACATTGGTGGGTAAAATTCGTTATACCTCACCCTCCCATCAGATCCTTACTTCAATCTCGGGAGTTCGGAAATCCTACGCATTCCGATGTTTCTCACATGTTTTTCAAATACGGCCTTGGGCAATGATTTAGTGAATAAATCAGCCACATTCTCCTCAGACTTCACTTGCTTAATTTGGATGTTGAGGAGGGTCCGTTGTTGCTGATTCCAGAAAAACTTTGGAGAGATATGCTTCGTATTATCCCCCTTGATATACCCAAGCTTCATCTGTTCGATGCAAGTGGCATTATTCTCGTATATGCATGTGGGCGCATCAGTGACATTACTTAGTCCACTGTTACCTCGAATATGTGTGATGATGGCTCTCAACCATATACACTCACATACCGCCTCGTGTAGAGCGATAATCTCAGCGTAATTCGAGGAGGTAGCAATAAGGGTTTGCTTAGTTGATCTTCAAGATATAGCGGTGTTCCCAATGGTGAATACATAACCAGTTTGGGATCGACCTTTATGTGGGTCTAAAAGATACCCAGCATCAGCAAAACCTACCAACACATTCGTCGGGGTAGTTTCCTCGGCATTCACACTTACTTTAATGATTGCACATTCACCGGCAGTTTCGTTAGCCTGATAGGGAAAGAAAAGTCCCGAGTCAATGGTTCCTTTGAGGTATCGAAAGATGTTCTTGATACCATTCCAGTGACGTTGCGTGGGCTCAGAATTATATTTAGCCAACAAGTTCACTGAGAAAGTTATATCGGGTCGAGTATACTGAGCCAAGTACAATAATGCACCTATTGTACTTTAGATAGGGAATTTCGTCTCCAAAAAGCTCTTCGTCACATTCCTTCGGACGAAATGGATCTTTCTTCAAGTCCAAACTACGACCGATCATGGGAGTGCTAACTATATGTGCCTTGTCCATGTTAAAATGCCTGATTTTCTTTTGGACATAGGTAGACGGGTGGATGAGGATTACACTAGCTCGATGTTCTAGCTCAATACCTAGATAAGACCAAGTCTTCCCAGATCATTATCTCAAATCCGGATTTTAGATAGCTGCGGTTTCTCTTAATTCGTCAAGAGTACCGATTATGTTCATATCGTCGACATATACAGCTATAATCGCTAATCCGAAACTTGTTTTCTTAATAAACATGCAGGGACACAGTTCGTCGTTCTTATATCCCCTTCCAATCAGGTAGTCACTTAGGCGGGTATACCACACCCGCCCGGATTGTTTTAATCCGTAAAGTGAGCATTTCAACTGTACTGCAAACGCACTCTGTGGTCTTGAGTCACTTGACTTGGGTAATGAAATGCCATCGAGCACTTTCATATATATCTCTATATTAATGTCCCCATAGAGATATCACTAACCACATTTATAAGCTGTGTTGGGATAAATAATATTGTTTTGATAAATTGCCAAAAGCTTGATACAGCAAGCCCTGTATCGAAAGCCGGTTGAAGTTGCAATCCTGTATCGAAGACCTTATCATAGCGCCAGCATACAGCAAGCTCTCGCGCTACCAAGATACAGCAACAAAAGCGCCAAGTATGGAAGCTGTCTCGAAACCTCAATACAGCACCCTTCCATACAGCGCCTAACTATTCCAATATACCTACAACACTAGTGGATACAGCATTCACATTGGAACAAAACTGAAGACCGTTTTAAAGGAATCTTTAGTATTCACTAAAGTCAAAGTACCGTTTGATAAAGAGGTATTTAAATACTGAAAGGATAAAGTATTTAAATACTGAAGCTGTCAGAGATCTTCAAATCCCGCAATATCCGGATCCCGGTCTATTCAATTTATCACGGAATCTTGCCCAACGGATCTATCTCAACGGATATATTATTCAGAAGACTATATATATCTCATAAGAGCGTTGAAGATCATACACCCAAGTTACCAAGTGAAGAAGCTATCATTATATACATCAGAGCAAAACATATCTCCAGAAGCTTTCTGCAAATCAGATCTAAAGAGATATACAGTGCTCAACATCAAGAACAGTCATCATCAGCTCAAGAACTTCATATTCAAAGCTGTTGTTCTTACCTGGTTACCTACCTTTTACCTTGTGTAAAAACTGAGCTCTGTGTGAACTCAACAAGTTATTCTGACCTGTGTGGGACGAATAAGAGGACGAAGCTTTGGAACTGTGTGTGAAGAAGCAAGTCAATAAGGAAGCTTTAACCAATCTGTGTGAACGGTTGAAAGCAACAGTCTTTGTATCTATCTGTGTGAACGATACAAGGATAGGTTTGATTATAAATACATAGTTGTGTACGCAGTATTTATAATAAACGTTTTACTCCTGTGTGGAGGACCAGTGGACGTAGAGGGGTTTACCTCGAACCACTTAAATACTGTGTTATTTACCTTTCGCCGTTACTGTTTTCATAACTGTGATTTATACAAGTATACACTGCAAAACCCTGTACGCACCAAGCTAACAGGAGAATAGACCGAGTTGTTGTATCGACAGCAACTTACTATATTAAAGACTTCCGCTACGCACTCAGATTCGAAAACCATACAGCCTGTTGCTTAAACATTTCCCAAGCTGTATCGAGTATACTTCAGTAAAGGGACCAACAAGCTGCATTTCCAGTCCTTCGGAAATTACTAAGCTAATGAAGTAGCTTATGGGAGAGTACGTCTCCTCAGTCAATTCCACGACATTCATGAGAACCTTCAAGCCTTGTACTTCAGGACTTCATTCTTCTCATTGTGCTTACTGACAAAGATTTATTTTATGTCATACAGGATTTACACTTGGTGAGGTTAGCACTACCTACCAATTACCTGTCTCTTTGTCAAAGAATCTAGTTCTGCGTGGAATGCTTTATCATTTAAGGCCAATTAACTCAATGTTGATATCATATAACAGAGCGAGGTTCGACATCATCTTGCTCTATGCTTTGAGCAAAGACAGATCATCAAAGTGGGTGAATGATCAGTCCACAATCTCGTGATTCATCGAGATTTCTTGATTTTCTGAATCATATCAATCTTCGGGGTGTCCCCCTCGTCATGACTTATGGACATAGTAAAATCAAGTATGATCTCATGAAACGAGTTCATTAATGACTAATATATAAGTTTGTGCCTTACTCTACCTCCTCCTTAGGTGAGTATTAAATCGAACCAAGTAGCTTCCACCTCTTCCTTTAGGGAGCTACGGCCTAAATCACACATACACCATGTGCGATGGCAGCACTCGATTCGTCGGTGTTGCGCCCCTTACCGAGGACTTTCAACCTTACAGGTTGCAGCTAGTATATATGATCTCGTCACTTTCACGATATCAGTAAATGCATCAGGCATCGAATCTGCGACGTTTCGAAGATCGAGAATTTCACTATCACATAGCGAAATATGGGGATCAATATGAGACAAAGTAGGGATACACCATGACAATTCATGTCGTTCCCTGAGAAAGTTCGTCTTCTCTCCTCCCCCTAACGACGGGAAGGTTGTCTCATCGAAGTGACAATCCACAATCAAGCGGTAAAGAGATCACCTGTCGAAGGTTCTAAATAGCGGATAACCATTGGGGATTCGTATCCAATGTAACTACTTAATCGTCTTTCAAGACCCATGCACTGTGGGAGTGCAGAAGGCACAATACTACATAACCAAATATGCGTAATTGGCACTCAAGCTCGTCTGAGTCCAAAATATAAAAATCAGGGCTTATCCAGTTACCAACTGTTACGCATAAATCGCTTGATTAGTAGAGGGTCTAAAATGAGCGAATAAGTAAAGCTGCATGCAAGACTACATAACCCCAGACAAAAATAGGCAAATTAGTGCATAACCAATGCCCGAGCTACCGTCTGATTCGTTCGATGGTTGCCTTCGCGAGACCATTTTGTGTATGCTCGTGAGGGATGGGATGCTTTTCGTCGCTCCCGATCGACATGCAGTATTCATCAAGTACTTTAGATGTGAACTCTCCAGCATTATCAAGTCTTATAGACCGAACATGGTGGTCAGGGTGGTGAGCCCTTAAACAGATAATCCATGCTAGAAGCATTTCAAAAGCAGCATCTTTAGTGGAAAAGAGGGCGACATGTGACCAGCATGTCGAAACGTCAACCAGAACCATAAAACATCTAAATGGTCCGCACTCTGGTTGAATCGGTCCACAAATATCTATTTGAATCCTATGTAAGAATGGAATTTTCACATCTTTAGCATATGATGGTCTCGCTCCTATGTTGGCTAAAGCGCAGGCTTTGCAGAAGAGACGATGTGCATTCGACAATGTCAAACTTGTAGAATGGGTGGATGTCTCCGTAGCTTTGGATGACAAGCTTGAGGAACACCAACAAAGTTCGTTATGTGGGTTCATTGCCCGCTTCTACTTTGTACGCGAAAGATGTCCGTGCGGATCATCATGTCATGACCTGGATGCCCAATCAGTCATGCCAAAGCCTGTACGAGTCAGCATCCCAAAGTTCGTTATCGGTACTCGCATAGGATTCGACAACCCTAATCATAGTGACGTACAGTCCGTATGATTGACTCGTATGTTTCTCTAAGATGCGCTATCGACCGCATTCACTAGAGGTAATATAGAGATACTCTATTCCACTCTCACAATGGGCTCCAACATGAAGGTTGTTGATACGTATATCCTTGAAGCTTTGTAAGGTTCGAGTTAGTCACTCTCAATGCATATAGAGTGTTGGTGACTGTAAAACTATGCCGTTAGGCACCAAGAACCGGGGGTGCCGCGTCCTTGGATGAAGTGGGATGATCCAATCATCCTAGTCACTAATATGTTATAGGCTATTACCATCAGCCTATCGATCGAGAGTTCCTAGATTCATTCGTCAAACGAGAACATGAGTAATAAAAACTCTGAACCATAAGCGTAGGAACAATATTCGGTACTTCGAATAAAGTCAAATCACTTGTATATGTAAGCAAAAATAATATCTTGTTCGAAACCAAAATACATCAGACCATTATTGAAAAATATTATAACGTCTACCGATAAAATTAGTTATAGAGGGGGGCGTCTAATGACTTTGGCACGTATGGTGTGATACTGCCACCGGTAAATGTAAAAGTGATATTGGGGATCATGTCATGATCGCCTTCCTCTATATATTGAGTTTCCTATTCGTCGGAATCTGAATATCTCTTCTAGTTGGCTCTGAAATAATTGCTTGCATGGCAGTTCGTATACCAATGGCAACAATCTCACATTAGGAGTCAACTCGTTTCTTGGGAATCAGGAGCATCATCTCTTCTCGCTACTTTGGAAGATTGGGAGAGCCTCCGTGACAACGACCACGTCTAGACTGCCACGTCCGTTTCCACCATGTGAATTCATTCCATGTGGTTTGGGATTGGCACGTCCAGTTCCCTATTCGTCGGGGTTCTTTCCACATTTCACTTTTCCATTACTAGCCTCGAGAATTTACTTTGTCTCGGCAGGCCTAGCATTGTCGTACTCTAGCATATACTGATTCGTCAGTATAAGTACTTAAGTAGGGAAATTGGAAAAAATTTCTGGATCATGTTGTAATATCCGCAATTTTCGATTTTCGGTAAATTTCTTTTTTTCGGCGGAAGTCCGTTTTGACGACTCGCTCATGACCGTTTCGTCATTCTGAGAATGATTAATTCTGCACTTTTTGTCATCCGAGCTCGTTTCGGTGTCGTTTTGTTGAATTCCGTGCTTTTTAGCGGTTTTTCCGCACTTGAGTTCGATTCTTGCGAATCTCGTCCGAAACTGTTGTTTCGACTTTCTTGTAAGTTCATTTAATATTATTATTCATGTTGCGAGCTTTGGCTTGGTGTTTCGATCACGTATCGTGATTTTCGGGCGTTTGGGCCATTTTCGTAATTTCCCAAAGTTTGGGGTAATTACTTTCCGTTGTCGAGTTTCGAGCCTTCGGGTAGTCGGAATCGTATGTTCTATTAGTGCTCGGATTCGTCTTTTCGAGTACTTCGTAACCGTATCTTCGATTCGTACTCAGGTTCGGGTTTCGGGGTCGTTCGGGCCGTCGGAGTTGGTCCCGTAGTCATGGCCGGGCATGATCGGGCGCCGACCGGCGAAGTAACGTGCGGTAATGATCGGCCATTACGTCGTAAGGCGATTCGTCACGTAAGGCCTGGCCGTAACGCACGTAATGTTCGGCATTTTCGAGGCGAGTTCGGCCATGGCGATTCGTCGTAAGCCATGGCCGATTACGTCGTAACCGTGATCGGCTATTTAAGGCTGCGGACGGTTTTCTTGACCATTTTCTCCTTCTTTCTCTTCCGTCTGCATTGTGGGTGTGTGAATCTTCTAGAGATGTTGTTGGACAATGAATACATGAAGATTGGACGTTCAAAACAACAATCATACGTCCTATAACAACCTATGATCGATCGAATCGCCGATTTTCTAGAAATCTAATTTTGGGGATTTTGGGTATTTTGTTCGATTTCGTCGTTTAATCCGATTTAACTTAGGATTTTGATGGATTGATGATTATTTAGATGTATTATATCATTTCCCTTGTTATTCCATGGTTGGATCGTATCGATTCGTTATTTTGGTCGAGTTCTTGACCGTCGCCTTGAATGTGTCATGTAATTTGTTATAGTGGGGTTTTCGGGAGTTCTACGTTTATTCTTACTCGTATGATCGATGATTTATTGATTGTATGTTGTTAGGGTCGTGTTTCTTGAGAAGAAACCGTGTTGAACCCTTTCTTTCTTCGTCGTCTTCCGTTTCGATAGGATTTGGCGTTCTATGCTTTCCGGTTGAGACGTGTTCGTCTTAATAATTTCGTGCCGATTTCGAGTCAAGTACATTGTCAATATAATTCTTGTTTTATTTATATGATAATTGGTGATCGTATTTATATGTTTGTTTGATTGTTTGAAACGAGCTTTCAAAAGAATCGGTTTAGCCTTGTTAAAGGCTTGCTTTCAAAACGTGTGTTTTGTGAATGTTGTCTTGTATATGACTATGCGAATCCTATGGATATATTTTGTGTTGATGATGCACTTGGTATTTGCGTGTGGACGTATATTATTTCATTTCGGTGCGTTGTGGTTTGACGTGGTGTTTTGCTAAGTGTTTGATGCCTCTGAGTGAATTGTTTGGATATCTTTGCTGCATTATGTTATTTGTGTGAATGTGTGGATATGGTTGAAGGTCTACGGTGACACATGGCACGCGATCATGTGGTCAGGATGCAACAAGTGATTGATCCAACCGTGAGAGCCTGAGATAATCTACGGTGGCACATGGCATGTGATCATGTGGCCAGGATGCAACAAGCGATTGATCCAACCGTGAGATGTGTGTGATTTGTTTCGCTAGCCAGTGCGGGAGGGTCCTTCGAGGCCTCGTGCGGGAATCTATGATATTACTCTGTTCCCAAGGCGATGCTTATGTTGCGATTTGTTTAGCTAGCCAGTGCGGGAGGGTCCTTCGAGGCCTCGTGCGGGAATCTATGATATTACTCTGTTCCCAAGGCGTTGCTTGTGCATGATTACGTTGTGTTGATTTTATGTCCGTTGAGGACACGTGATGTTGGGCTCTGGCCCTGTGAATTGTTGTTGGTTTTCTATTTGCGAAAACAAAACATTTGGGCTATGACCCTATTGATTTTTGGAAAGATATGGATTTGATAATCCTAATTTATTTTCTATTAAAACTCCCGAGGGTATTTTAAACCATTTTGCAAACCATTCTCGTTATTTGTGATCTTTCGGATTGGGAAAGTTTTTACTCAAATTCTTGCCTCGGGAAGTATTCATTTCGTGGTATTTTAAATCTTTAAGGATTCCTGGTTATTGTTATTCGTGGAACTTGAATTATATGGCTCGTATTTGCACTTTGTATTTGCACTAGCAAAACAGTGGAGTTTTGCTAACCCCCGAGTATTCGGGGGGTGGATGTCTGTTTTTGCATTCAGGTTTTGGAGCATAGCACAGGGTCGGCACGAAGGATGATGAAAGATGAATGATACTAATCACACGAGGATCCGTATGATGTTATTGGTTTAGTTGCATTTTATTTCATTTGCGGTATTCTTTCCGTTATGCGGGAGTGTGTTGTATTCGACCTGCGTGGGCATGCATTGTAATTGAGTTATATGTATTTATTGAAAGGCCAAATCGGTCTCGAGTCTTCTTAGCCTTAAAGGCATTGTCGAGTTGTTCGTTTGTTGTTACTGGCTGGTAGATCCTTGAGGAAAGGTTCTACGTCGTGTAATATCCTGAGCGGATTGGGGTGTTACATAAATGGTATCGAGCTTAGGTTGTGGAAACCTAGTCATCGGTCGATGGTGTCTATTGAGTTTTTATCTCGTCGGATTTTATCCGATCGAGTCGTGTCGCGACGCGTCGTCCGAGTTGGTTTGTTGTGATTAGTATCGTGGGGCGATCATCATCTTCGTGCGACTGTGGATGTAAGTCTCCCTTCTTTGTGTTGTGCCTCGTGTGACACGAGCTATTTTTTTATTATGAGTTAATTGTGGAATCCTCTTATGGATTTTGATTTCGTGATACGTGATTATTTGACTCCCATTTTTTCGTTCATATGAGGAGTAGTGTTCTTTGTCTTATGCATGTTTGACTTTATTTCTTTTATCCGTCGTGAGTTCTTTTGTAATGGCTTTCGGTATTTTACCGACCGAGTTTTATTTGGAAAAACGATTCCCTTAACCGAGTTTTGGCATTATGGCCTTGATCGTTTGGCAAAATTCTTATGACGGTATTTATTATTTTCTAAATGGCTTCGTGAGTTTTGAAATATTACCGTCATCGGCTTTTTGGCATTTTTGTAAAGGGTTTTTAGCTGGTGGGTTCGTAGCGGGACACACGGCGCTATAATGTTCCGTGTAAGTACCTAAACTTTTTGGGGCATTCTAGCCCATTGAATTATTTTTGAAAACCTTGAGTATCTTAGAAAATTAAAATTCGAGACGTACTTTTAAAACGAATTATTTTCTTGCGGTGTTTTCAAGGTGTTTTCTAATGCCGCAATACATTTCAAAAATTTTCCGGTTGAGGACCAAAAATATTTTGAGATATTTTCAAATGCAGTTGCTTAGACCCAAGGGTCGAATATTTTTGAAAAAAATTTTTCACTAAAAGAAAGGTGTCCTCATTTTTGTTCAAACGCAAGATGACTTTCAAAGTCTCGATAATGGTGTTTGTACTACTTTTTGTAAAATGATACTCAAGATCAACTGTTGTTTCCAAACTGTTTTCAAAAGGTGGTTTTTGTTTTTAAAACCTATCATTCTTGTTTGCGGACTGGAAATGCGTGTATGGTTTTCGAACTTTCGTTACGGTGTTAACCCCGAATTGTGATTGAATTGGTGGCGTGAGCGTCGAGTCGTTCGCCACGCATATATTTTGTTAGCCCTTGTGGGAGGTGTGATGACGATCCTTAATGTTGTCATTTCGTGGTGGCTTGCGTGTTAACGCACCTGTGTGAGCTGTTAAAGCTTGGGTTTGTACGTTTGTGTACATATGTGATTGTTTCATAATGTTGTAATTATGTCTTGGTTATTGTTCGGGCCGTTGAGGTCGCGAACGATACCGTCGTTCTTTGTAGTGTTTGTGTGTATTATTTTACGATGATAATCGTTGTATATGATATGTATTATGATTCCTTGTTGTCTTGAGTTGGCATCTCCGCTATGTTGTTTTGCTACGTTATGCCCCATTGTATCTAGCATTTGTATTTTCGGTATGCCGAGGCGTTTCAACCGTGATGTCTTGGGGCATGCACGTGTAATTTGTCCTCCTCGTCGGTAACACATTTCAAGTGTGGACTCGAGGACACCGAATCGATTTGCGAATTGACTCACGAGACTTTCGGAGTTCGCGCTTGACACGATCATCGGAATCGTCTTTGAGAGGCCTTTGAAAGATGTTTTCGATTGCTTATTGTGTTGTCACATTGATTTATTTGTTGTGAGTTGCGGGGCGACCTTCTTTTATAAGAGGTCGAATGTAGTACCGTGTTGTTTTTAGACTCTGCATTTTCTCTTTTTCGATTCTAGCGACTCGCTCGTGTTCGTTGATACTTTACGAACTTGTTACGTATTTCGGTTTAAATCGTTCGAGCAGTGTGATCTTGTTTTGGGTCAATCTGGTTATCATTTGTAACTTTCCGAGTTCGGTTCGATTCTTGTGAACCTTGTTCGGAAGTAACATCTTTAGTTCTACTAGTTCTTTTATTCGAAGTGGTGGATCTTGAACTTTTGTATTTTCGACTCTGCCGACTCGTTTATGTTCGTTGACATTTACGAGCTTGTCACGCCCCTTGTTTTGTTGATCGAACGAGTGTGGTATTATTTGAATAACTCGTTGTCGTTGTGACTTTTCTATTGTTATTCCCTTTCTGTGGATCTTATATGAATGCACATCTGTTGTTTTCACGGATCATATATTGTCTCGAGTCGAGATGTGAACCTTGGGGTTGGTGTTTGAATTTTATTATCCTTAGAAGTTAGGACATGATTGTTCGATGTTTGTTGTCTCGATCATTTGTTTGTTCGGTTTTGTTCTCGTTTGGTGATTGTTGAGCTTTGAGGCTGCTTCCTAATTCCCTTAAGTTCGGGAAATTAGTCTCGTTTCGATCTTCCAACCCTTGAGCGGTGGAATTCGTATTTGTTCGGCCGATTGGCTCGCGTTTTGATTGATGTACCGTTGGGTTGGTCAATCGTATTGATTTTCGTTCGTTGTGTTTTGTGATAGTTCGGATAATTGACTTGAGTGTATTATCCATTTGATGACGCTTGTCACTTGTTGGTTCTATTATATCCCTAACGGCGACGTTGTGTTGGTCGTCGTGGGCGTGTTTTCACACCATATATTCCGTTGCGTTGTTTGTAACGTTTCGCCGTTTGGCATTAGTTACGCATTTCTTGCGTATCTCATTGAGTTTTCTGGCGGGATATTGCTTCTCCCTACTTGTTTTAAGTTTCGGAATGAAACTTCTTTTAAGGAGGGTAGAATGTAATATCCGCAATTTTCGATTTTCGGTAAATTTCTTTTTTAGTGAAGTCCGTTTTGGACGACTTCGCTCATGACCGTTTCGTCATTCCGAGAATGATTAATTCTGCACTTTTTGTCATCCGAGCTCGTTTGGTGTCGTTTTGTTGAATTAGTGCTTTTTAGCGGTTTTCGCACTTGAGTTCGATTCTTGCGAATCTCGTCCAAAGCTGTTGTTTCGACTTTCTTGTAAGTTCATTTAATATTATTATTCATGTTGCGAGCTTTGGCTTGGTGTTTCGATCACGTATCGTGATTTTGGGCGTTTGGGCCATTTTCGTAATTTCCCAAAGTTTGGGGTAATTACTTTAGTTGTCGAGTTTCGAGCCTTCGGGTAGTCGAATCGTATGTTCTATTAGTGCTCGGATTCGTCTTTTCGAGTACTTCGTAACCGTATCTTCGATTCGTACTCAGTTCGGGTTTCGGGGTCGTTCGGGCCGTCGGAGTTGGTCCCGGTAGTCATGGCCGGGCATGATCGGGCGAGCGACCACGGCCGAGTAACGTGCGGTAATGATCGGCCATTACGTACGTAAGGCGATTCGTCGTAAGGCCACGGCCGTAACGCACGTAACGTTCGGCATTTTCCAGCGAGAGTTCGGCCATGGCGATTCGTCGTAAGCCGTGGCCGATTCGTCGTAACGGCCGATCGGCTATTTAAGGCTGCGGACGGTTTTCTTGACCATTTTCTCCTTCTTTCTCTTCCGTCTGCGTTTGTGGGTGTGTGAATCTTCTAGAGATGTTGTTGGACAATGAATACATGAAGTTTTGAGGTTCATATCATCAATCATCCGTCTATAACATCCTTTGATCGAGCGAATCGTCGATTTTCTAGAAATCTAATTTTGGGGATTTTGGGTATTTTGTTCGATTTCGTCCGTTTAATCCGATTTAACTTAGGATTTTGATGGATTGATGATTATTTAGATGTATTATATCATTTCCCTTGTTATTCCATGGTTGGATCGTATCGATTCGTTATTTGGGTCGAGTTCTTGACCGACGCCTTGAAGGTGTCTGGTAAAATGTTATAGAGGGGTTTTCGGGCGTTCTACGATTATTCTTCCTCGTATGATCGATGATTTATTGATTGTATGATGTTAGGGTCGTGTTTCTTGCGAAGAAACCGTGTTGAACCCTTTCGTTCGTCGTCGTCTTCCGTTTCGATAGCATTGGGCGTTTCGAAGATTTACGTTTGAGCCGTGTTCGTCGGGATACTTGCGTGCCGATTTCGAGGCAAGTACCTTGTCCATATAATTCTTGTTTTATGGATATGATAATTGGTGATCGTATTTATATGTTTGTTTGATTGTTTGAAACGAGCTTTCAAAAGAATCGGTTTAGCCTTGTTAAAGGCTTGCTTTCAAAACGCGTGTGTTTTGTGAATGTTGTGTCTTGTATATGACTATGCGAATCCTATGGATATATTTTGTGTTGATGATGCACTTGGTATTTGCGTGTGGACGTATATTATTTCATTTCGGTGCGTTGTGGTTTGACGTGGTGTTTTGCTAAGTGTTTGATGCCTCTGAGTGAATTGTTTGGATATCTTTGCTGCATTATATTATTTGTGTGAATGTGTGGATATGGTTGAAGGTCTACGGTGACACATGGCACGCGATCATGTGGTCAGGATGCAACAAGTGATTGATCCAACCGTGAGAGCCTGAGATAATCTACGGTGGCACATGGCATGTGATCATGTGGCCAGGATGCAACAAGCGATTGATCCAACCGTGAGATGTGTGTGATTTGTTTCGCTAGCCAGTGCGGGAGGGTCCTTCGAGGCCTCGTGCGGGAATCTATGATATTACTCTGTTCCCAAGGCGATGCTTATGTTGCGATTTGTTTAGCTAGCCAGTGCGGGAGGGTCCTTCGAGGCCTCGTGCGGGAATCTATGATATTACTCTGTTCCCAAGGCGTTGCTTGTGCATGATTACGTTGTGTTGATTTTATGTCCGTTGAGGACACGTGATGTTGGGCTCTGGCCCTGTGAATTGTTGTTGGTTTTCTATTTGCGAAAACAAAACATTTGGGCTATGACCCTATTGATTTTTGGAAAGATATGGATTTGATAATCCTAATTTATTTTCTATTAAAACTCCCGAGGGTATTTTAAACCATTTTGCAAACCATTCTCGTTATTTGTGATCTTTCGGATTGGGAAAGTTTTACTCAAATTCTTGCCTCGGGAAGTATTCATTTCGTGGTATTTTAAATCTTTAAGGATTCACAGGTTATTGTTATTCGTGGAACTTGAATTATATGGCTCGTATTTGCACTTTGTATTTGCACTAGCAAAACGGTGGAGTTTGCTAACCCAGTATTCGGGGTGGATGTCTGTTTTTGCATTCAGGTTTTGGAGCATAGCACAGGGTCGGCACGAAGGATGATGAAAGATGAATGATACTAATCACACGAGGATCCGTATGATGTTATTGGTTTAGTTGCATTTTATTTCATTGCAGTATTCTTTCCGTTATGCGGGAGTGTGTTGTATTCGACCCCTGCGTGGGCATGCATTGTAATTGAGTTATATGTATTTATTGAAAGGCCAAATCGGTCTACTGAGTCTTCTTAGCCTTAAAGGCATTGTCGAGTTGTTCGTTTGTTGTTACCAGCCTGGTAGATCCTTGAGGAAAGGTTCTACGGCGTGTAATATCCCTGAGCGGATTGGGGGTGTTACACATGTCGTCTTTTGTGAGTTTATTTTTACAAAAAATAAGACGCACCTTAAGGCGGGGCATATCTTTATTGAAATTTTTGACTCGTTATAATAAAGCAAGTGGATTTCGTCCCACTATACGATCAACTCGAGAAATAGTATTCTCAAAATGGCCTTTAAGGGCATCCCACAGTTCGTTGGGGAATTCAGCTAAAGATATTCCTACCATAAGTTAGGGTCGATATTTCGCCTAAAAACATCATCGTACTTTCTTTCACCTTTTAAAACGGTTCGTCGTCTGTATGAACAGAAAGTGTGGCGCTAACGTCTTAATATCAGAATCTCATCTACGCCACTCAAGTCCTTCTGAGTCCAAGATGCTGAATTTCGGACGAGTTGGATTAGCCATATTCGTAAACAAGAGAAGGAAGCGAATACGTTTCACATAATCATGAGTTCGTCCATGATGAATTATTCAATAATGAGATTATTTTGTTTAGAACCAAGATATAGTCATGATTTCGATGCGATACACATGAAGTTTCGTTATCATGGTATTATTGGTAATAGAAATACAGTCATCTAAACTATGTTAGGAATGTAGCCTAATTGCATGTCATATCTAAATATGCATGCAAATTATATATATATATATATATAATTATATATATATATAAACATATAATTCTTATGTGAAATAACTAGATACACATTATGCAGTCAAATAGATATCTTATGACGCGATAATAGTTAGTTGTATAAATTCAAGGAGTCATGAATTAAAAAATTTAATTCAAGTGGTTAATTAATTTATTTAATTTAATTAGGCATAATTAAACTAAATAAATCATATTATGCAATTAAATCAAATAGAGCATATGAAATAATACATGAAGCAAATAATAGGGTTCGAATTGTACCTTGTTTCGCGATTGGGGTAAAAAATAATTTTTATTGAAATCTGCTTGAACCATCAGCAAATATCCTCAATTCCTCTCCACAATGAAATTAAAAATGTCACCAAATTGGAGCCATGACCGATGGGTGGGAAGAGAGAGGTGCGGTGACGGCCGTTAGATTTTTCATTTTCAGAAAACAGATATAATTAATTTAATTATAGATAATGAAGACGGTAAACACAAAATCGTCCCTTTCTTCTTCCTCGATAACACAACCGAATCTACATCAATCCGACAAGTACAACTGCAAATCTACCCAAACTTCTGCGTTTAGCATCCTCAGCCGATGCAGAAATCGGGAGGCCGACCAACAAGGAGATGAAAGGAGAGAAGCCTGCGGATCGAGGCGGATGAATAAATGGAGGTTGCGGATTTGACGCCTGGTTGCTCGCGGGGAAGACGAAGACGGGTTGACTCCCGCGGAGGCTCGCGGTCGGATCTGGAATCTGATATGAGGTTGTCGATGCGTGGTGAGGCAGGAGACCTGGTCGTTGCGCAGCGTGGTGAGTTTCGGTGGTTGGAAACCTGATTGCTGGTGCAGCGTGGTTCTGCGTGAGGCATGGACGGCGGCCGCGGCGGAGGCGGAGGCGGTAGGCTAGGGTTTTTCGAAGTCCGATGGTTTACTATTTTTTTTTTTCAGAATTTCGGACGGGATTTTTTTTCACTCGGTGGTAGAGTACGTGCTGATAACGTGTTGTAGTGAAAGCACACAAGACAAGAATTAGGGCAGAAGATGTATTCATTCTCATTGATAGGGTCCCTTTAAATAGGAAGAAATTACATGTTCTGGAATATTCTAACAGGCTGTATTATCTTAGTTCGGAGAAGCGATGGCCGTGGTAAGGCGCATCTGTGTATTTACTTTAACAAATCATGAATTAACTGTAGTTATATTGTCTTAATTAAAAATTAGATTACCAATAAAATAATAAGCATTTCAAGATGCTCTCTCACCTTCCTCATTCGTCTTCAACCATCACTACGAAAAAAACTATTTTTACCGACGACAATTACCGACGGTAAAAATAAAATGCCATTGGCAAAAGCGGTTACCGACGCCGTTTTGTCGTTGGTAAAACCTTCAATGGTAAAAAATCCCGATGAAAAAATTCGCCATCGCCAATTTACCGACGACTTACCAACGTCCCGTCCCTCGGTAAATTTTTCCTTATCAAAATTCGGGAACAATTTTACTAAAGGATTACCAACGTAGTGCATTCTTTTTTAATATTTTTTTTTCTAAATAAGGCCATCACTTATTGATACTACTTGTTTTCATTTTCTATGTCGTACACACCTTATATATATATATATATATATATATATATTAGTAAAACCCGTCGTGCGTTGCTTAAATTGTAATATAAGTTATAAAAAAACAAATCTATTCTAATTTGTGTGTGTTAAAAGATTAAGCGAAGAAAAAATGAATAGAGTGATCAATAATTTATGAAATAAAAAAATATATATGTACAATTATTTTATAAATTATGAAAGTCTATATACTACGTTCGATATCTTGGTGGACATATAACGTAGAGCTGGTCATGACAGAAAATACGTTTTCTAAGAAACAGTCAAACTTCTGAGAGAGACTGATCTTGATTTTTATTTTTCGTCATTGCGTCAAGCAACGTAGAGATGGTCATGAAAGAAAATAAATTTTCTATGAAATAGTCCAACTTGTGAGAGAGACTGACCTTGATTTTTGTTTTTCGTCATTGCGTCAAGCAACGTAGAGCTGGTCATGACAGAAAATAAATTTTCTAAGTAATAGTCCAACTTGTGAGAGAAACTGACCTTCACTCTTGCTTATCGTCATTGCAAACGAACAATGAGAGAGAATTGTCTTCTTGTGAATTTGAAAGACAATCTCGGATCAGAAGGCCTCAGTGACATCCTGGAAATCAACGTTTTGTGCCCCCCATTACTTCCGGTGAGGATCGCGGCTTCAGTTATGTGGTTTTCGAGCCTGGTCACGATCATTCTTGTCCTATTGCATAGCGCTACTTTGGACATTATTCCATGCAAATAACATACAACCCCATAATTTAATTTAATATTAATATACAAATTTGATTCTATCAAGAACAAGTTAATTATATCTGATCTATCATAATATTCGTTTATGTTAAGGTTATCTTGTAATAATAGTTGTACCTAGTAATTAAAATCTTAATTATAATTTAATAAGATATATTTAGATTATCTAACTCAATAATTATATTATTAGAATTGTAGGCAAACGAAGATAGACAATAAGAAAATACTTTTTTAACCCGTTTCATTTCCTATAATGTGTAAAATAATTTAATTTATAGGACTAAAATATAAATTAGAATAGACTAATAATCGTAATAAACTAATTATCTGGTTAACTTAAATTAACCAGATAAATAAAAATAATTAAAGAATTGTGTGATGACTCGGTTTTGGAGATATGATGAGATATTGATATTATTTTTAAGTTGTGATTATCTTATAATTTTTGTTTAATTTACAATTATAATTTAATAATATTATGCTTTAGGCATATTTAATTCCATTGAAAACAATATATTTTGATTGATTCCTTTGTATTGTTAAATATCATAATTTTTTGAAATAAAAAACGAGTTATTTAAATTTTGTTGTCGATTTAATCAATGAGTTAGATGGAAATATTTTGTTAATTATAACCGAATGATACTAATATTAAACAATAATATGTTTAAATATTTTGAAAGAATATATTTGTTTTGTAAAGATAGATATGTATGGATATTCCAGATTTTTTGATTACTTTTCTGTTTTTGGATGATTTTTTGAGCGGGATTTCTATAAATAAAAATGATGAGTTGGCTTTAATATTTGAAGATATATATATATATATATATATATATATATATATATATATATATATATATATATGAAAAGATACGTCCGTCTAGCACATCTATCATATGTGTGTAGCACAATCAAAATTATTATGCTGCACAAATTCTAAATATGTGAGTTTAGCACATATTTCATTATTTCGTAGCACAGATTTTAAATAGGTTAAGTCTAGCACATTTTCCATCGCATCGTTGCATAAACACGTAGCACAACATATTTTAGTTTGCGTAGAACACACATCACAAATACATAGCATAACTGAGTATAAATCTCAACCATTGATCTAACTCAATCAAAGACCTAAATTCATTCTTATTTCCTACGAAATTTACCTTTCCGACCTGAACCGATCCATATATATATATATATGGGTGAGTTATGATGAGAAATCCCTTAGTTATTGGCGCACTACTACGAAAATGGTGTAGTCGATAAATTTAAATCCATAATTTTAAGGATGGGACCTATTATTCAAAAACTAGTCAAATGTAAACTTGAAATTTTGTAGGAGAAAAACATTTGATATTTATTCGCGAGTAAGTACCTATGATAAATTCAAAGAGAATGAATGGCCCAGTTAATCCTTTTTTTTTTTTTTTTCTTTTGTTAGTAGAGAAGCATTATCTTTTAATATAAGGCAAAAAAACACGAACTTTTGACTTTAACAGCAGCCAGATTAATTCTATTGTCCCTTTCATTATCCTTCTTTTGCATGTATATATAAAGGGGCCATTCTTCTATGGAAAGACATCCCATTCCAAATCCATTTACTTAATATTAATCCACTTGTGTTTCATTACTTTTTTTTTTTTTTTTTAATTTTCAAATGGCAAATTCTGCTGTCATCAAATCAGTTGTGTTGCTTGGTATGATGATCATTTCCTCCATGTTTGTGGTGAGCTCCGGTGCTCGTCTCCTGTCCGCATCCGAGCATTTCGAGACAACAACTCATGATCCTCCCAAGCTTGAGATGATGATTATGAGTATATTTGGTATTGATGAACCGACGATGGAATATTATCGATCAAGGGCCCAGGCGTTGGGTGGACTAAAGCGGACTGGGCCTGGAGGGCCAGATCCTCACCATCATTAAAGAAATAAAATAAAATGTGGTCCTGCTTCGGCCTTCGGCTCCCCACAAAATTGGCACCGACAGTGGGACCATTAATACATACATATGCAAGGAGAAATAAGTGTTGGTCTTTAATTGGTTGAACCGAATCTATTTGGTTCAATCGATGCAAAGCCGTCATATAATAATATATTGTACTGTACGTATCCTGAAATCCTTATGTTATTCGTGAGATTTTTGGAAATATATAATCTAATCCTATATAAGGCTGGAGGGTGTGGGTATCCATCCATCTTTCATAATCCACCTATCTTTTATCTATCTTTCATCCATCTTTTATACTAGGAATCCATCTTTCATCCATCTTTCAACTTATCCCTAACTTTCTTCATATTTAATTAATACTATCTTGATTTTAATTGGTTGGATGGTAGATGATGTGGGTCCACTTGCAAGATGTTGCAAGATACAATGCGGCAATATCTCCTAAAGTTTGATCTTTCACACTCTTTAAAGAAAAGGGGGGATGGTGTGCATATGTGGTACCGCGCGGTACCACACCCATAATCCGACCACACCCTCCAGCCTAAAGCACTATACCAATTGTCACACTACTATATATATATATATATAGCGGTGTTTTAAATAGCGTTTTTGACATGTATAGTGTTTTTGTCCGCCGTAAGCGTAAATAGCGTAACGTATAGTGCAAGTTATTTGAGCATGTCAGTTATTAATTTTTTTAAAAATAAAAATATACTTATATTGATAAATCAACGAGATAATTAATCATAAAATCATAAAAAATACTAGTAAATTATGTGCAATACCAAGAGAGGCGCAACTCTTTGAGTTCAGAGACATAGCAAAAATTACACCTCAGTCTCAAACCTTCTACGCGTGCGCCAGCCTTCTCCTAGGATTTCATTCCATTTTTTTGGCATGTGGATGTTTTCGTTTCTAAAGCCGATCGATGTGAAAATAAACTATTTTGTTTGAGTGGATTATTAAAAGACTACTTACCCTTTACAAAATTATGTTATCAGGCCTTCACAGTTTCTTGCACAAATACTGCAAGTTTTTGCTTAGATAGTGCAATAATGTACACTATAGCATAAATAGAGCGCTACATGAGCAAAAAGCGCACGCTATTTGTGCAAAACGCTATTTAGGCGGCGCTACGTCACGCTAAAGGTCTGTACCGCGCTATTTAAAATATAAACATCAAGATGTTCAACCCAATTAGTTCGTCCTATAAATGCAATATTACAACTATTTAAAAATAAGTTACTTTCTATTGAATGGAAATTATTTCCTTAAGGTGCTGAAAATAGATTTTTAACCAAAAACAACACAAATAAAGGTCATTGTATATACCTGACATTATTTCTATTAGGATTTTTTTTCGATTCTGAAAAGAAAAAAAAAAAACTGGATTGTTATGTCTGATAATTACAACTAAATCTATTAAAAGGATTTTTCAATATGGTCTGCAAAAGTTCCGTGGGTGGTGGCAGTCGTGGGCGGTATGCCCATCGGCATGTGTATACCGCTGGTATACACCATTGCCACTTCGGAGGTATGGGCTAGAGGCATGGTTCAGCGGCAAACAATGCCTTGGAGGTATGGAGCATTATCAAGTGGAATATGACCGTTGGGCACTAGAAACAAAACAAAAAATAAATAAATTTTGGGAGGTATGAAAAAGGTATGGTTGCCACTAAAAATGGGTTGGGAGGTATGAATGAGGTGAAATGAGGTGGACTGATATTATTGGTGGATTTGGGAGGTATGGATGATTTCGGAAGCATGACTGCCACCACCCTAACAAATTGAAACAAAAGAAAAATTAAAGGTGAAGTAAAGGCGAATCTCTTTCTTACCGTACGAATATTTTGTCCCACAGACGGTTTCGACAAAAAATCACTAAAATACAACTGCTTCTCATCTCTATAAAAGGGATGCTCTCCAAATCTTAGAATTTCGAGAAACTAGTTGGTGTAGAGAACTTGGCACGAAAAATAAACAAGAAAAGGCCCAGTATCATTATTGTAATATTCGTATTTTTTCATTCTCTTAATATTCTCATTTTGGCAACTCGCTTATAACCGTATTAACATTTTGAGGATATTTAATATTAGAATTTTTGTCGTTCGAGCTTGTTTCGGACTCGTTTTACTCAATTCGGTATTTCATGTTGTTTTCGTCGCTATTTCGGGTATTCTCGTAAATCGTCGTTCGGAACCGCCGTTTCGGGGTTGCCGAGGATCCATCTCATGTTATTATGCATGTTGTGAACTTCTGTTTGGTGTTTCGACCATGTATCGTACATTTCGGATGTTTTGGGCCGTTTTGTAAAGTTTCCAAACTTTTGGGAAAATTACGTTTGTTGTTGTTTTTCCGAACCTTTGGGTAGTCGGGAATATGTTTTCCTTCAACACTTAAGTTCGTCGTTTCGAGTCCTTTATGTTCGTACCATCGAGAATTGTTCACCGTTGTATTTCGATTCTTTTTCGGTACATTCCTTACCTATTTCTGGCCTGTACTTCCCAGAAAAGAATGTTACGTACGTAACACACCTTTTGGTTACGTACATAACGTCCTAGTGTAAATAGGTACAAGCACTTCTGCCTTTTTGGTTACGTACGTAAGGCCCTTACGGCTTACGTACGTAATACAACTTACGTACGTTAGCAAGTGGTGGATAACGTACGCAACGCGGTCTGGGTTTATAAACCCAGGAGTTGACCGATTTCGGTCATTTTTCATCCTTCTCCTCTCCTCTGACTCGTGGGCGATTTTCTTGGTGTTTTCCGGCGATTTGAAGCTTAGCAACTCCGAGCCATCATCTTCTTCGAGTTTTTGGAGTATATTATCAACATCTAATCGTGTTCTTCGTCCTTAATTCGAGGTAAACTCCTAAAACCTTCTTCTAGGTAAATTGGGGGTTTTCACGTTTTCGTCAGATTCGTTCCGTATGATAGATTAATTCACGATGAGTATGATTAATCTTGTGGGTATTGTCGGTTTTCCTACGGATTCATGGTAATTTTCGTGGTATTTTTGTAATGGAGAGGGTTTGGTTGTGGTCCGCATACGAATATACATGAATAGTAGGCGGGTTTTCGGGTCTATTCCAATTCCGTATTCTTTTAGGATTGGTTGTGATTGTGTTCTTCGAATTGTTAGGTTCGTTTTTGTCGGTCCCTAGCATTCGTCGGCGTCTTTCCTTCCGTTCGTTGCGTCATCTATTGATCGAGGCAAGTACACTTATGAACTTACAATCTTAACGTAGTAGTATTGCATGAGAATGGTGTGTGTGTGTATGCTCACTACGAGTTAGATCCGACGGGGTCTCGGTAGGGGTCCACAGAGACGTGGATCGACGAGCTTGCTTTTAATCACTACGAGTTAGATCCGACGGGGTCTCGGTAGGGGTCCACAGAGACGTGGATCGACGGTTAATTGTGGTGCATTTTACAAATGTGATTTGATTATGGCATTTCCGGAAATGAGTGCTTTGGAACTATGTTTTTCATGATTGCATGCATTGACTATATGTGTAAGATGTAAGTTGTTCATTTGGTTACTTGTACTAGCGTAATTGCTAACCCCTCTGGGGACCCGTTTTGGGAAAATTTGTTTTATGAATTTCAGGTCAGGTTCATCGAGACGAGCGGGCGCTGGACCAGTATGCGGATGATGGCCGTGCGTGATGATTGTGCACGAGTGGTGTATTATTGTCTTCTATCTTTTTACCTTTTGTGTTTTTTAAACTAATAGAAGTACTCGAGTACTTAAGAGTTCTTGTTCGTCCGGATTGTATTGTTGTCTATTGTGTTTGTGTCAGATGATGGTGTTATGTTGACCGGTTGAACCGGGTGGATTATTTTGTTTTGCGTCTTTATGATGAAGTGTTATTTTGTTGTTTCCGCGAGTCGATGAGTATGATGTTTGTTCAGCCTGGTGGGTCCCATATAGGGATTCACGGTGCTGTAATATACCTCGAATATCTTGGGGGTGTTACTAAAATGGTATCGGAGAACTAGGTTTATGGATACCTAGGCTTGTCGGTTTATTGGGTCTTGTTGTGTTTCGTTTTGCACATCATCGTCACGCTGCCATGATTTCGGTACTACCAGTGTCGGTAAGTTTTTCCTTACTCTGTTCCTTGTTTCCTTGTATCGCACCTTTGATTCTCGATTGTGATTGTTTCTTTTTTCTTCTTGTACTTACCATCGTATGGCCTTTGCTACTTCTTTAACACCAGTATGGATGCTGGAAGAGGCCGTGGTCGTGGTCGTGGCCGTGGACGCGGCTGGGGACGTGGGGCAGCCGGTGGGGCGGCCACGTCGCGATCTTGAGCCGGCGTCTGGCGACCGTCACAGTCATGCTTCTTCTCAGGAGCGCGCCGACCTTGGTATTGCGGCCGTTATGCAGCAAATGGTGAATCAAATGGCGGCGATAGCTCAGGCGGTTCAGAACCAGGGCCCGGCCCACGCTAATCGGGGCGGAGCGGATCGCTGGCTTCAGGATGTCATCAAGATGCATCCTCCCCAGTTTTCGGGAGCTTCGGACCCAATCGGCTGGGAGGGGTAGATCAAGTAGATATCTAAAGTCTTCACTGCTACCAACTGTCCCGAGGACCGTAAGGTCCCTATTGCCCAGTACTTTCTCACTGGGGACGCTACGGATTTGTGGGAGGCCGTTGGGCCCAAAGATCATGTTGCTTTGTGGGCCGAATTTCAAGAATTGATGGAGACTGAATATTGCCCGTGGCCGGTCAGACAGGCTCGAGTACATGCTTTCTATGATGCTCAACCACGGGATATCCCTGTATCTCAAGCTATTGCCGATTTTAACAAGGAGTTGGGTTATGTGAAGACCCAAGTTGTCGAGGAGAGCGACAAAATTTTCCATTTTTCCAGGCGGATGAAGTTGTCGATTCGGGACTATATGTCGGGGCTCGTCTGTACTACCTTGAAGGATTACCAGAGTAGGGCCCTTGCTTACGATATGTCTGTGACGACGAGTGAGGTGGCTCGCGAAAGCAAGAAGCAGAGATCCACCGGGAATTTTTCGGGCCACAAGGGTGGGGGTCAGCAGAAATCCCAATCTGCTAATTTCCCCGCCGACGGTGGTTCAGCTCGTTCCGCTGGGTGTTCTCGTGGAACTACCAGTGCTCCTTTCTGTGATGTGAAGTGTTTTAATTGTGGCCGTACAGGCCACGTCAGTCGTACTTGTTTGAACCCTTTGCTGACGTGTAATCAGTGTGGCCAGCCGGGCCACAAGGCTGTTTTCTGTGCTGAGAGGGAGAGGATCCTTGGTGCCCGGGCTTCCATTCCAGCGCCTAGGGAACCAAGTGTGAATCAAGGATCGTTTGCTTCTCAATCTCCGCCGAGTGCTAGTCGAGGGAGAGGTCGGGGTCAGCCCGCTAAGGGGGGAGCTTCCAGTGTCGGCTCAGCCCACCCGCGTGTCTATGAGATGTGGAGAGCCGATGACCCAGCGGCTACTCTGGCGACAGGTAACGTTCATATTCTTTCTCATCCTGTCAGTGTGCTTTTCGATTCTGGTGCTACGCATTCGTTCATATCTCTGGAGTGTGTGCGGCGTTTGATTCTCGACTGTTTGACGCCTTGTGAGCCCTTCATCGTTAAGCTTCCTAGCGGTGATAGGATCGTTGGTGATCAGGAGGTTCGAGACTGTTCTGTGCTTATTTGTGAGAGGGATTGGCCCTCTAATCTTATTGTTGTGGATATTGAGGGTGAGGATTTGATTCTCGGGGATGATTGGCTCGAGCGGCATGGTGCAATCATGAACTACCACACGAGGATCATCACCATGCTAAAGACGGCACTGAGCACTCTTTCGCCGGGCGAAAGAGGGGAAACCAGAAGTTCGTTATTAACGCCTTGAAAGCATGAGACTCCTACGAAAGGGGTGTACTGGATATTGGTGTTACGCCTTGAAGGCGGAGAGTGGTGGAGTCGAGCTTTCGTCGATTCCAATTGTTAGTGAGTTTCCTGACGTCTTTCCTGACGAGTTACCGGGTTTGCCACCGGATCGTGAGGTCGAGTTTGCTATAGAGTTAGAGCCGGGTGCGGCTCCTATTTCGAAGGCACCGTATCGCATGGCACCTTCAGAGATGTCAGAGTTGAAGAAGCAGTTGAGTGAGCTTCTTGAGTCGGGGTATGTTCGACCTAGCACCTCGCCTTGGGGCGCACCGGTCCTGTTTGTGTGGAAGAAGGATGGTTCACTGCGTTTGTGTATCGACTATCGCGAACTAAACAAGGTGACCATCAAGAACAAGTATCCTTTGCCGAGAATTGATGACTTGTTCGATCAGTTGCAGGGAGCTGTGGTATTCTCGAAGATTGATTTGAGATCGGGGTACTATCAGCTCCGGGTGAGAGAGTCCGATGTGCCGAAAACAGCTTTTCGGACGAGATACGGACATTATGAGTTCGTAGTTATGCCTTTCGGGTTAACTAATGTGCCGGCGGTGTTCATGCAGTTGATGAACAAAGTCTTTATCGAGTATTTGGATAAGTGTGTCGTCGTCTTCATTGACGATATTCTTATTTATTCGAGGAATGAGGAAGAGCATGCCCATCATTTGCGGGTAGTGTTACACATCTTGAGGACCGAGCAACTCTATGCGAAGTTCTCGAAATGTGAGTTCTGGCCGAAGGAAGTGATGTTTTTAGGTCACGTGATTTCAGCCGAGGGGGTTCGTGTGGATCCGCAGAAGATTGAGGCGGTGTTGGATTGGGCACCGCCCAAGAATGTGAAGGAAATCCGTAGTTTCTTGGGTTTGGCCGGCTACTACCGTAGGTTCGTCGAGGGTTTCTCGAAACTAGCTCGGCCACTTACATAGTTGCTCCAGAAATCCGAGAAGTTCGTTTGGAATGACGAGAGGCAGTCGAGTTTTGAGGAGCTGAAGAGACGTTTGACTTCAGCCCCGATGTGGCATTGCCATGTGGCAACGAGGGTTTTGCCGTTTATAGCGATGCTTCGGGTCAGGGTCTTGGGTGCGTATTGATGCAGCACGGCAAGACCATCGCATATGCGTCGAGACAGTTGAGGCCGTATGAGTTTAACTACCCTACTCATGATTTGGAGTTAGCGGTAGTCGTTTTTGCGCTCAAGATTTGGCGTCACTATCTTTTCGGCTCTGCATGTCAGATTTTTACCGATCATAAAAGTCTGAAATACATATTTACTCAGCGGGAGTTGAATATGAGGCAGAGGAGGTGGTTAGAGCTGATTAAGGATTATGACCTCGAAATCCTTTATCATCCGGGCAAGGCGATCATAGTTTCCGATGCCTTGAGTCGGAAACCGGTTGCATTGCGAACGCTTGAGATCCTTACGTCTCAGGCTGAGCTTCGGCAGGTTTTGATCGAGTTAGGTGTTGAGGTTTTGTTGCCTGGAGCTGTCGGGCAACTTTGTGCTTTAGAGATTTCGTCGTCTTTAATCGATGAGATTAAGCTAAAGCAGTTGGAGGATCCGATGATTTCTCAAATCCGAGAGAACGTTCTTAAAGGAAAGTCTCCTGGGTTTGTGATTCACGAGGATGGTGTTTTGAGATTCCAGAGTCGGCTTTGTGTACCGAATGACTCAGAGCTGAGACAGAGTATTTTGCGTGAGGCCCATGCTACACCTTACTCCGTTCATCCTGGTTCGAGTAAGATGTACAAGGACCTGAGAAGGAATTTATGGTGGAATGATATGAAGGAGGAGGGCGCACAATTTGTAGCGAGATGTTTGACTTGTCAGTAGGTCAAAATCGAGCATCAGCGACCGACTGGGTTATTGCAGTCGCTTCCCGTTCCGGAATGGAAATGGGATGATATATCGATGGATTTCGTTATGAGTTTTCCGAGATTGAGATCGGGCATGAATATGGTTTGGGTGATTGTTGATCGCCTGACCAAGTCGGCACATTTTCTGGGCATCAAGGACACTTGGGGCCCAGAGAAGTTAGCTCGTGTGTTTATCGCGCAGATTGTGAGGCTTCACGGTACTCCGAAGTCTATTGTTTCGGATCGTGATGGCCATTTTGTATCGCACTTTTGGCAGGCGGTGCATAAGGCGTTGGGTACCCGTTTGCATTTGAGTACCTCTTTTCATCCCCAGTCAGATGGACAGTCGGAACGCACTATCCAGACGTTCGAGGATATGTTGCGTGCTTGTGCTCTCGATTGGAGCAGTGACTGGGAGGAGCATTTGCCATTGATCGAATTCACGTACAACAATAGTTGGCACGCGTCGATTCGGATGGCACTGTATGAGGCACTTTATGGGCGGCGATGTCGATCACCAATTTGTTGGAATGAGGCGTCCGATTTGGTCGGGACCGAGCTGGATGTCGTTTTAGAGACGAGGCGGAAGATAAGATTAATTCGGGAATATATGTTGACTGCCCAGAGTCGACATAAGTCATATGCCGATGTCCGTCGTCGACCTTTGAAATTCGAGGTGGGAGGCCAAGTTTTACTAAAGGTGTCGCCGACGAGAGGAGTTTTCCGTTTCGGGAAAAAGGGGAAGTTGAGTCCGAGATTTATTGGGCCCTTCGAGATTCTCGAGCGAGTCGGTGGGTTGGCATACCGTTTGGCGTTACCCCCGGCCTTGAGTCATGTTCATAGCGTTTTTCATGTTCCCCAGCTGAGGAAATATGTTCCGAATCCTAGTCATATCATCGACTTTGGCGAGATCGACATTGCCGAGGACATTACCTTCGAGGAGCGTCCCTTAAAGATTTTGGAGCACTGTGAGAAGCGAATGAGGCATAAGACCATTCCTTTGGTCAAAGTGCAGTGGTCGAGACATGGTGTCGAGGAGGCAACTTGGGAAACCGAGGATAGCATGCGTGCTAAGTATCCCGAGTTATTTATTTCTTAAGTTTCGGGACGAAACTTGTTTTTAGAGGGGTAGAATGTAATATCCGCATTTTTCCCTTCTCTTAATATTCTCATTTTGGTGTATTTTCGTTTTTGGCAACTCGCTTATAACCGTATTGACATTTTGAGGATATTTAATATTGAACTTTTTGTCGTTCGAGCTTGTTTCGGACTCGTTTTACTCAATTCGGTGTTTCATGTTGTTTTCATCGCTATTTCGGGTATTCTCGTAAATCGTCGTTCGGAACCGCCGTTTCGGGTTTGCCGAGGATCCATCTCATGTTATTATGCATGTTGTGAACTTCTGTTTGGTGTTTCGACCATGTATCGTACATTTCGGATGTTTTGGGCTGTTTTGTAAATTTCCCAAACTTTTGAAAAAATTACGTTTGTTGTTGTTTTTCCGAACCTTTGGGTAGTCGGGAATATGTTTTCCTTCAACACTTATGTTCGTCGTTTCGAGTCCTTTACGTTCATACCATCGAGAATTGTTCACCGTTGTATTTCGATTCTTTTTCGGTACCTTCCTTACCTATTTCTGGCCTGTACTTCCCAGAAAAGAATGTTACGTACGTAACACACCTTTTAGTTACGTACGTAACGTCCTAGTGTAAATAGGTACAGACACTTCTGCCTTTTTGGTTACGTACGTAAGGCCCTTACGGCTTACGTACGTAATACAACTTACGTACATTAGCAAGTAGTGGCTAACGTACATAACGCGGCCTGGGTTTATAAACCCAGGAGTTGACCGATTTCGGTCATTTTTCATCCTTCTCCTCTCCTCCGACTCGTGGGCGATTTTCTTGGTGTTTTCCGGCGATTTGAAGCTTAGCAACTCCGAGCCATCATCTTCTTCGAGTTTTTGGAGTATATTATCAACATCTAATCGTGTTCTTCGTCCTTAATTCGAGGTAAACTCCTAAAACCTTCTTTTATGTAAATTGGGGGTTTTCTCGTTTTCGTCCGATTCGTTCCGTATGATAGATTAATTCACGATGAATATGATTAATCTTGTGGGTATTGACGGTTTTCCTACGGATTCATGGTATATTTCGTGGTATTTTTGTAATCGAGAGGATTTGGTTGTGGTCCGCCCTCGTTGTTTTTAGACGAATATACATGAATCGTAGGCAGGTTTTCGGGTGTATTCCAATTCCGTATTCGTTTAAGATTGGTTGTGATTGTGTTCTTCGAATTGTTAGGTTCGTTTTTGTCGGTACCTAGCATTCGTCTGCGTCTTTCCTTCCGTTCGTTGCGTCGTCTATTGATCGAGGCAAGTACACTTATGAACTTACAATCTTAACGTAGTAGTATTGCATGAGAATGGTGTGTGTGTATGCTCACTACGGGTTAGATCCGACGGGGTCTCGGTAGGGGTCCACAGAGACGTGGATCGATGAGCTTGCTTTTAACCACTATGGGTTAGATCCGACGGGGTCTCGGTAGGGGTCCACAGAGACGTGGATCGACGGTTAATTGTGGTGAATTTTACAAATGTGATTTGATTATGGCATTTTCGGAAATGAGTGCTTTGGAACTATGTTTTTCATGATTGCATGCATTGACTATATGTGTAAGATGTAAGTTGTTCATTTGGTTACTTGTACTAGCGTAATTGCTAACCCCTCTGGGGACCCGTTTTGGGGAAATTCGTTTTATGAATTTCAGGTCAGGTTCATCGAGACGAGCGGGCGCTGGACCAGTATGCGGATGATGGCCGTGCGTGATGATTGTGCACGAGTGGTGTATTATTGTCTTATATCTTTTTACCTTTTGTGTTTTTTTAAACTAATAGAAGTACTCGAGTACTTAAGAGTTCTTGTTCGTCCGGATTGTATTGTTGTCTATTGTGTTTGTGTCAGATGATGGTGTTATGTTGACCGGTTGAACCGGGTGGATTATTTTGTTTTGCGTCTTTATGATGAAGTGTTATTTTGTTGTTTCCGTGAGTCGATGAGTATGATGTTTGTTCAGCCTGGTGGGTCCCATATAGGGATTCACGGCGCTGTAATATACCTCGAATATCTTGGGGGTGTTACAATTATGCCTTTTGTATTTATAGGCACCAAAGACACTCCCACTGATGAAATTAATAATGACATTCATGGCATCCCGTGTCTGCATGCGACGGCCGCACGCAAACATGTGGACGATACATACACTTTTATACTAATAAGTTAGTCATGAAGGTCTTACATTTCCAATATGGAATGTCTTTTATATCCAATCTTAACTATTAAACTTCAACTTAAATTCATTTTTAAATGACCTATTTTAATCATTCATTTATCACACATCGAAATCGTTTTTTATAAAAATAAAAACTACTTTCATCTACTCGAAAAAGTAAATTCACGATACATAACTTACGTCCCAAAAATTAAATTTTTTGACATCATTAAATTAGTTCAAAATTAAACAAACACTTATTTTTGTCAAAATCAATTTCCTGAGTAACCGGGTGATGAATTCTCGTTCTGTGATAGCATGTGCTAGGTTTTCATGTAATTATAATGGAGAACCATGGTTGCATTACATTTATGATCACTGTTGGGAAAGGCGAAGGCATAAGTCTAAGTATTTTATTGGCCGGAGGCCATGCGTAATGCATATATTAAAATGTGCTTGGAATTAGAACAAAACAAGCACTAAGACTAGAAACTAACATAATGTATATGATGTTAGTTATCCCACATTGATTGTGGATGAATGTTTTGGCTTGTATTTAAAGTCTTTGCCTTTATGGGCTTAATAACAAGTGGGTTGGTGTGTATGGTGTCCTCGCGCACACACACACACATGCGCGCACCGCCGCCGCCCGACCGACCGTCCGTCGGCTCGGGCTCGGGCTCGGTCTCGTGCTCGGGCTTGGGCTCAGTCCATGCCCAGGACGTGGATTTTGGCAATTGGTGCTATGGGCTGGTGTTTGGGGGCGTTTGAAACCGCCAGCCATCATGGCAGGATTAATGGCGAAGAGTCCCTTCACTTGATCGAGATTTGCTAAATATATTAGCATCTCGTCATTGTAGATTACACGAAAAAAAGTGCATTTTTTATCAAAGCATATCATAGCATATACAGTTCAGTCTTCGTTCCAGTCCAGTTCGCAGGTGCTCGTTCAGTTTGCGGTGCTGCTACTGTCAAGACGTTCAAATAGTTTTAACCTTTGGGGACGAGCCGCTTTACTGTGAGCACTACGGGGGCGTATTCTCATCTTGCGGACAGAAGTTTACCTTCAGAAGATATTTACTCCTTTTATTAAAATTGTTCTTTAGTTTCAAGTATAATATTTATTTCAGTTCTTTGTTATAGTCCAGTTCAGAATTTTATTTGTAATACACGTGCAAGTTGTAACACCCCCAAAACCATCCGGGATATTATAGCGCCGTGGGCCCCGCGCTGGAACCCACAAGGTTAAAATCCATTTTAAAAAATGTTCAAAAACGCCAAAAAGGACGATGACGGTAATATTTTCAAATACTCACAAAAGTCATTTATAAAGTATCAAATACCGTCATGAAAATATCGTTAAAACGTTCAAGGCCAAAATGCCAAAACTCGGCTTAGGGAATCGGTTTTATGAAATAATCCAAGTTTACGAAGTACCTAACAAGCCATTTTTAAATGTACACACGATTTGGTAAAAATACTGGAAAGACATTTTGAAATATACACACGCAGCGGATAAAACACAGTTCAAAATATACATTTGCAGCGGAAATAAAACAACTAAAAAAGAATACTCGATTCCCAAAATAATGCCACGACCAGTATCACCCGGGAAGCTCATCTCTTCACGACCGCTACTAGCTCGATCTCCGAGTACCTAAAAGTAAAGCCCACGACAGGGTCAGCCACAATACTCAATAATGACATCGATCACATCACATAAATAATTACATACCAATGTAATAATACTGTAAGAATACTACCAATATAATCTTACCGTCTTAACCTTACCAATCCAAAGCAATCCATACCAATTCGATCCTTACCATAATCCACATTTCGCATTCTCCAATGACGAAATGAACTCAACAACACTCATCTGGACTGAACCAAAACAATACTTAAAATCCTCAAAAATATTTTCATAACTCATAAGCGGGAAATAATCTATCTGTGCCAAATCATGTCCGTCGGATCGCACAATCAAATACCAATCCTGATAAGAACCAAACATACATAATACATCTGTAGATCAACTACCACAAAATAATGATAACAAATCCGAAACATCGATGCACAGCCTAAACGCTCATACGATCAATAACCAGATCAACCAATACGTCAACTGAAAATATCACCAACATGATAAACCCCAACACGACTAACAAAGGATCAACAATGACCGAGAATACCATCAACAAGATACACTCCAAACACGATCAACAAAGGACCAATTAACGACCGAGAATACCATCAACAAGGTAAACTCCAAACGATCAGCAATAATGGATCTCAAGAAAATAACCTCGACTGTCGAACATACCCCTCAGGCGTATGAACAACCAGTCGCAAACCGTCGAACATATCCAATCATACATGGACTATGAACGACCAAAACAATATGGCTCAAAGATGGACCTCACAGTACGCCCAATCCGGAAATGTGTCCGTGCACAAGCCACCCCATGTATCGATCAAATACACGTGTGGTCTTGTACCTAATCAGTCTCACGAAGTAATCTTCTCGTGTGCACAGCCCAATGTGAGGACATGACCCCATCACACGTCTATATGTGCCCGCCCTGAAAATCCTACACATAACCGATCGGCACGCAGATATGACTCCAGATATGTCACGATGCAACATGACAACGAAACTCAAAGAATCACATATCCAATAAGGATCAAAAGACTCACCAAAAGTGAACAATGACACACGAATAATGAAAGATCGACTCGACTGACAATATCCAAAACAACAATCCTGGGATCACAATTCCTAAAGAACGATCAACACGATCAACAACCTCAACACAACAGGCCTGGGATCAACATCCCTCAACGATCGATCAACACAACCATTAATACCAAACGATAGCCCTGGAATCAACATCCCTCAACAAACAACTGTTGCGATATTTCGTTAAACGCAAGTGCACGTTATCGTAGACAAGTAATAAAGTGATGAGTGAGTTATCGTTCCCACGAGGACTGAATTACTAAGTACCGATTTATGTGTATTCTAATTTTATTTGAACAATCGAAATTTGGGTTGCAATTAATAACTAAAGAAAATCAATAATAAACAGAAAAACGATCGCTCGAAGAAAGAAAATCAAATGATGAATAAGTCTAGGATTGTGAATCCACCTCGATTTATCCGAATTTACTCTCGATTATATGAAGTTAATGATTTCCCCAATTTATTGAAGGCGAAGATTGCTAAAATACTCTACCGCCTCTCCCGAGGTCAATAGATTTTTCTAATGGCGAATAACGCACTCTATCCCTAGGTGAATTAATTCGACAACAGGCAAAAAGCACAAAATCCTCAAAAGGCCACGTAGTTCCTATGAGTATATTCATATCTCACAAGACAAAATGGTTCTCACCAATAGTTCCTCACCAACTCTCCTCTCCCGATTCGAGTTGCGTAATTAAAACAATCCAATTATTGGCCAGACAATTGAAAGCATTAAAATCGATTGGGAAAACTCAACAGAAAAAGGGAATTATATAGTTAATCAAAAGCAAATCCGTCAAAACTTTGGTTTCATCAAAATCCTAGAACAGGGTTTTAGCCTGACATGCTAAAAGATAAAAATACAGAATTAATGAATGAAAGCATTGAAATCAAACGCAGATGAACACTCGGATTCCTCCGTTCTTCTGGCTTCCGCCCTCTGCTCTTGGTGTCTTCTGCTTCTTATGATCGATTTCTCTCTTCCGCGATAATCCTCTGATTCCAAGATACTAAACCCTTATTTAAAATTCTCTGCAGCCTCCAAAATGCGTCCGTGTGATTAGGTCGAGAACCAGCTTCAAAACGGCCCAAACCCGCGCGGAGCACACCAAAACCGCCCCGTGGGCCGCGGCTCACTAAATTTTTGCCGCGGCTCACGGGGCACAGCGGGATGCCTGGGCGTTATTTATCTTTTTCTAGGCCGCGGCTCACTATACTTGTGCCGCGGCTCAGGGTACAGTTTACTCGGGGCTCGCTGGTCCTCTGCGTGTGTCGCGGCCTGCTTGCCTTGTGCCGCGGCCGCAAGCCAAAATTTGCCGTTTTCGCCCGTTTTCATCGTTTTAGCTTCCGGACTCCAATTTCCTGCAAAACATAAAAGAATAGGGCATTACAAGCTCATTTATGCAGATTTAATTATAAAAAGAATACAAAATAATGATAAATAAGCTTATAAAAATACGCCTAATAAATACTCCCAAACTTGAGCCTTTGCTTGTCCTCAAGCAAAAAGAATTGATTACAAATAAAAGAATAATCGTGAATAATCGTGTAATTTCATAGTGCTCAACCTAATCAATACTACCCCGAAAATCTCAAAGAATAATACAAGTATCGTAATAGTGAGTCACATCCAAGACACTGATTCCACGAAGTAACCAACTTCAGTCCTAATCAATCGTTCATGAAGAAAATCAAGCTCAAAGATTAACAAGCGTGAGTTTAACCGACCGTCAATATGAAGGGTTAAAATAAGCAAGCTAACTCGCTCAGTCCTACAGTCTAGTGGCCAAAATTTCAAGAGTTTCATCATCAAAATTAACCCTCGGACAGTATCCCCTTATATATGCTCGATAAGATGATTCAAGTTGACCACTAGGTTCGGATCTCGGGATGTTTCATCGGGACAATCCTAGGGTGACATTCCATTCTCATGTATTGGGGAACCGTTTGACGTAAAAGACACTCATGGGGCACATGGATACTTCTAGTTACTAAGTTCCCCTCCATAGCGGAGAAACAACTCGAATAGCTATTCCCGCATGTCCGATTCAAGGTCGCTGTTTTACGCGAGAGTAAACAACAGGTCACGCGAATACCCCCGGTTACTAGGATCCCCATCATCGGCACATGCGATATCTCTAAACCATTAGTCTAATCAAGGTCGTCGTTTTACGCGAGAGTAAGCAACGGGTCACGTGAATACCCCTGGTTACTAGACTTCCCATCATAGAACAAATAACATCTCGACTTTTGGAAAAAACTGTCCGACTCTAAATGTAACCAAATGTATAGACGGCGATTTGAAAACACGTATGTCTCCTTTCTTATCTGCTAAGATTTCTACAAAAACGAAAAAATTTCGGACCTAAATGAAGACTTAGCAGAAACAGATGTCGCTGACTGCAACTCAACTAAAACTCAACTGTTTCTTCCCCGAGAAATCAGTATCGTAACATAAGTTTTACAGAAAAAGAAGCACGAAAAATTCACGAATGTAATTAAAAACACGGCAAGCAAGGCTAGCAACAAAAATAACGAAAAATAATGAAAAGTGCAACGAATAAGTACATCAATAAGTATAGCGACAAAAAGTAAGCCCCCCCAAACTTAGGACGTACATTGACCTCGATGTACACAAAATGTAATATGCAATAAAAGAAAAAGGGTCAAGTACTCCCCTACGGTCTGCTCACGAACTGGTGCCGGCGTCGTCCGGCGAGGAGGGTGGTGTGGCTGGCCGAATAGGTGGAATGAATGGCCCGTCCGGGTGCATAATGTGGGCCGTCCATATAGCAAGGTGCTCCTGGTGGTAGGCATCCCTCGCTGCCAAGCGCCTCGTCTCACGCCGGTTGGCCCGGCAGGCCTGCTCTCTCATCTCATCTCGGACGGCAACGATGATGCACTCCCTCTCCATCCGCCTCTCCTCTCTCAGTGCAGCCAAAAGGCTCTCTCTCTCTCTCTCTCCTCATCTCCTCTCTCAATCCGTCGAACATCGCCTGCAAGTGCTCTCTGTCGGGCGGCGGGCTGGACTCCATCTGCCCCTGCGTCAGAAGAAGAGGCTCGGGGGACTGCTCGTGTGCCTCATCAAGTAGAAATCCTCGCCCCCGAGCGTGTGCTGGCGCTCCTCCCCACTGATCGAAGTGAGAAATGATGCGATGGTCGATCGGGCCCTGGGGTGCTAACATCGGCTCGTCATCCAACCAAGTCATGCCTGACTGGCGGCAAAGAGCACAAATAAGAGAGGGGTGCTTCAGCCCCGTCTTGGCCCCTCCCTGAATACACTGGAAGATAGATCGGACCAGCAGAGGGGCCACATCGAATCTGACCCCAGAAGTGATAGCATATAAAGTACGGGCACGAGAGAGTAGAACAGTGCGGATCTGCGAGGTAGGGTCAATACGTGCGCAGATGAAGTACAACCAGGCTCGCCCGAGCCGACTAAGACGACAACGGCGCCAAAAACTTGTTGCGATATTTCTTTAAACGCAAGTGCACATTATCGTAGACAAGTAATAAAGTGATGAGTGAGTTATTGTTCCCACGAGGACTAAATTACTAAGTACCGATTTATGTGTATTCTAATTTTATTTGAACAATCGAAATTTGGGTTGCAATTAATAACTAAAGAAAATCAATAATAAACAAAAAAACGATCGCTCGAAGAAAGAAAATCAAATGATGAATAAGTCTAGGATTGTGAATCTACCTCGGTTTATCCGAATTTACTCTCAATTATCTGAAGTTAATGATTTCCCCAATTTATTGAAGGCGAAGATTGCTAAAATACTCCACAAGATCCTCAAAAGACAAAACGGTTCTCACCAATAGTTCCTCACCAACTCTCCTCTCCCGATTCGAGTTGCGTAATTAAAACAACCCAATTATTGGCCAGACAATTGAAAGCATTAAAATCGATTGGGAAAACTCAACAGAAAAAGGGAATTATATAGATAATCAAAAGCAAATCCGTCAAAACTTTAAATTCATCAAAATCCTATAACAGGGTTTTAGCCTGACATGCTAAAAGATAAAAATACAGAATTAATGAATGAAAGCATTGAAATCAAATGCAGATGAAGACTCGGATTCCTCCGTTCTTCTGGCTTCCGCCCTCTGCTCTTGGTGTCTTCTGCTTCTTATGATCGATTTCTCTCTTCCGCGATAATCCTCTGATTCCCAGATAATCAATTATGACCTTCAACCCTTATTTATAACTCCCCGCAGCCTCTAAAATGCGTCCGTGTGATTAGGTCGAGAATCGGCTTCAAAACGGCCCAAACCCGCGCGGAGCACACCAAAACCGCCCCGTGGGCCGCGGCTCACTAAATCTGTGCCGCGGCTCACGGGGCACAGCGGGATGCCTGGGCGTTATTTATTTCTCCTGGGCCGCGGCTCACTATACTTGTGCCGCGGCTCAGGGTACAATTTACTAGGGGCTCGCTGGTCCTCTGCGTGTGCCGCGGCCCGCTTGCCTTGTGCCGCGGCCCCAGGCGAAAATTTGCCGTTTTTGCCTGTTTTCATCGTTTTAGCTTCCGGACTCCAATTTCCTGCAAAACATAAAAGAATAGGGCATTACAAGCTCATTTATACATATTTAATTATAAAAAGAATACAAAATAATGATAAATAAGTGTATAAAAATACGCCTAACAACAACCAATATGAATCTCACTATACGATACTTCAACTTACGACATATACCATAATTCAACATAATAATCATCCTCATAACTGAACAATACTTAAATTACCTCAAACCGACGATAATATCCTTTCCACGAAAAAAACATCATCCCGACAATTTACATTTACAATATCATTGCTATATGAATTATAAATGAAATGAAATCGAAACCATTCATTAAATATTATAAACTGAACAAGTATAACTTGCCTCAATGTCGATACGACGAAGCCGAATCTGCCCAGTAACGTGCAACAGCAATAACTCACGGTCTAGAACTCTAAATCACGATCCAACCGGTCAAAATGAAGGACCATGAGTCGGCAACAATTTATCCAAAATTCAGTAAAATCGGACCACGTCTTGCCCTTCATCGAGCTAGTCAATCACGGCTGCTCCACCGAAAATGGAACTCCAAATATGGAAGAAAACCACGATCCACTCAAAAAAAGACTTCACCATATGATAAATTTCTACAATCATATAGATTTCTTTCTTTTAACTCGACACCCCTACACTATTACAAGTCTACATGATTCTCACCCTTCTCACCACTCTCTTTAAAGAGAATACAAGAAAGGAATTTAATTTGAATCAAATAAGACTAAAGTGTATTACTTGGGTGTACTTGTAAGAAAGACACCAAGACTCCGTATATAGAATAAAGAAGGCTTTTCCCTTTAATTCTCAACTAATGTGGGACAAAAAAATATATTCTTATAGCATAACCAATGCTTTTCATCTTTATTCTCAACCGATGTGGGATAAAACACATCCTTCAAAACACAACTACTGTCTGGGAGCCATAACTCTTATAAAAAAGATCTAAATATAATCTCCACCATTCATATTATACCAAACTATTTGGTAAATAACATATCCAAAATTTAGCATAATCCAACGCTTAAATCTTCGGAAATCTACAAAATATCGAGACTTCTCAATATAAATCCGAAAACAGGAACCTCTTGTTCTTTTAATTAGTACAGTCACATTGTACATCCAAATCCAATCTCCCCTGTCCAAAATAGACTTTACGTTGTTTAGAACTGACTGACAAAATTTCATGTTAATCCGACGGTTGGATTTTTATGAATTATGTCTGTAACATTACTGCACGGGTGAATGTTCGTTGATGAAACTAAATTTCTGCAAATAGTTTCCACTAATTCGACCATAACTTATTCATTCGTACTCCGATTGGATCATTGTTTGAACCTTTGGAAAGATAACTCAAATCTATATAAAATTGTTAATTTTCAGAATTTTCTAACATCCCAAAAATCCGTGGTGATTTTCCAAAATCAAACCTTGTGCACAACACTTTGCAAAAAAAATATCCAATCTTATTTTCACTAATACTTTCGGTACTTTTTTCGTACTGTTCAGAATTTTATTTGTAATACACGTGCAAGTACCGAATTATTCCAACAATCGCAAGATGAGAATAATCGACCTTACTTGTTCGTGTCTTCCTGAAACTTTTGCTGGAGAAAAATGTCGTTCAATGCAAGCATCGGCGCATCCACTAATCCATCCACCGGTTCTGGAACCATTGGATCATCAAGCTCTTCAATGGCTCTCATTCACAATGCTGCTCGGCTAATGCCTATCGCCGAGAAACCTCCTGTTTTCTCGGGCACCGACTTCAAATGCTGGTCTCAAAAAATGTTGTTCTACATTACCACAATGGGGCTTGCGAGCTTCCTGCATGAAGAAAAGCCTCCTGTCCCTGCTGAGAACGAGGCGAATGTTCAAATGCATACCGACTATGATACCTGGGTTCATTCCGACTATCTATGTCGAAATATGTTGCTGAACGGGCTTGATGATGGCCTGTTCAATGTGTTCAACATCAAGGAGACTACCAAAGAAATTTGGGATGCTCTTGAGTTGAAATACCGTGTTAATCCTGCTAGCACGAAGAAGTTTATTGTGACGAGGCTCTTCGAATTCCAAATGGTGGATTCTCATCTAATGATACCCCAAGTACAAGAGTTCTGTTAGGCGTATTTTTATACGCTTATTTATCATTATTTTGTATTATTTTGGAGAGTGAAATTGTTTAAATGAGCCTTTAATGCCTTAATTTTGTATGTTTGTCAGGAAATTGAAGTCCCGAAGCTAAAACGAGGCGAAACGGGCGAAAACGGAAAAATTTGGCTATGAGCCGCGGCACAAGGAAGCAGAGCCGCGGCACAGGAAGACACCCAGTCGAGCGCAGAGTAAACTGTACTCTGTGCCGCGGCCTGATCCTGTGAGCCGCGGCACAGAAGAATTTAAGGACGCCCAGGCATCCAGCTGAAGGCAGTGTGCCGCGGCACAGATTTAGTGCGCCGCGGCACACTAGGCGGTTTTTGTATGTCCGCGCGGATTTGGGCCGTTTCGAAGCCAGTTTTTGACCTACTCATACGGACGCGATTTGGAGGATGTGCTGAGCTATAAATAGGGTTTAAGACCCTAATTAATTATCTTTGAATCTTTTATCTTTTGGAGCTTAAGCTTGGAGACGGCAGAAGAAGAGGGAAGCAGAAGACTTCAAGGGCAGAGGGCGGAAGCCGAAGAACGGAGGAATCTGAGCTTCATATGCGTTTGATTTTAATGCTTTCATTCATTTATTCTGTATTTTCAATTATTAGTATGTCAGGCTAAAAACCTAATCTAGGGTTTTGATGAAACCTATGTTTTGACGAATTGCTTGAGATTATCCAATTAATTACCTTTTTGTTGAGTTTTCCCAATTGTGTTTAATGCTTGCAATTATCTGGCCAATAGTTGTATTAATTTAATCATTCAATTCGAATCGGGAGAGGAGATTTGGTGAGGAACTATTGGTGAGGACCGTTTTATTCTGTGAGATAGGAATATACTCATAGGAACTACGTGGCCTTTTGGAGATTTTATGCTTTTCGCCTATTGACGAATTAATTCACCTAGGGATAGAGTGCGTTATTCGCCTTTAGACAAATCTATTGACCTCGGGAGAGGCGGTAGAATATATTAGCAATCTCCGCCTTCAATAAATTGGGAAAATTATTTATTACGGATAATCGAGAGTAAATTCGGATAAACCGAGGTGGATTCAGAATCCTAGACTTATTCATCATTTGATTTCCCTTTATTCAAGCTATCGTTTTCTACTGTTTAGTCTTTTAGTAAATCTTTTAGTTATTAATGGCAAAACCCAAATTCGATTGTTCGAATAAAACTAGAATACACAAAATCGGTAGTTAGTGATTCAGTCCTCGTGGGAACGATACTCTACTTATCACTTTATTATTTGTAAACGATAACGTGCACTTGCGTGTAAGAAAAATCGCAACAAGTTTTTGGCGCCGTTGCCGGGGACTGAAATTTTCTAATATCGATTTAAGTATTTCTAGTCTTAATTTGAACGTTTTTATTTTTATTTTTGTGTATTTAATTTCGTTTATTTGTTTTTCCTTTCAGGACCTTTCGTGTAGTGCATGAGAAAACTCGGTAACAAAGGCCTACTACCTTTGGATACCGAGCTCGAGCGCACTCTTCGAAGGAGCAAGAAGGAGAAAAGAAAGTTGCAGACGACGGTCAACATGGCCGAAAATATCGAAATCCAAGGAGGAGATAACCATGTGCGGCAAGTTCAACCGGAACTAGCTCTTCGAGACTATGCCATGCCGCAGATCAACGCAAATTTTTCGGGAATTCGGCGTCCCACTATCCAAGCCAACAATTTTGAGATCAAGCCTGCTATTATTCAGATGGTGCAGGCGAGCCAATTCTGTGGACTGCCGAATGACGACCCAAACGCTCATATTGCTTCTTTTCTGGAAATTTGTGACACGTTCAAAAATAATGGTGTCACCGACGATGCGATCCGATTACGGCTTTTCGCTTTCTCTTTGAGGGATAAAGCGAAATTTTGGTTAAATTCCTTACCGCCGGGGTCGATCACAATATGGGCAGAGTTAACGCAAACCTTCCTTGCCAAATTCTTTCCACCTTCTAAAACGGCGAGATTAAGAAACGAGATCACCACTTTCGGTCAGTACGATATGGAATCGCTCCACGAGGCTTGGGAGCGATATAAAGATTTGTTACGGAAATGCCCTCATCACGGCCTTCCTGATTGGCTTCAGATTCAGACGTTCTACAACGGTTTGAGTGCCTCTACACGCACTCTCGTGGATGCAGCCGCCAGTGGGGCTTTGATGGGGAAGACTATGGCCGAGGCACACTCGCTGTTGGAAGCTATGGCCGCAAATGCATATCAATGGCCATCGGAAAGATTGACGCCGAAGCGAGCTATGGAAGTTTCTAGTAATGATCCGATTTCCACATTGTCAGCTCAAGTCGCCGCCTTGACCCAACAGCTCCAAGAATTTTCGCACGCACCTTCCCCCGTTACCATTGAGACATGCAATTGGTGTAACGGATCTCACCCGAGCGCGGAGTGTCAAGTTGGAAACCCGTTCGAGCAACATCAGATGGAGCAGGCTCAATTCGTGGGAAATGGAAATCGGCAGAATAATCCGTACTCCAACACGTATAATCTGGGGTGGCGCAATCATCCCAACTTTTCGTGGAGAAACGGACAGAACTCAACCCAACCCCCGTTCGCTCAGAACCAACAGCAGCCCCCTCCCGCTCCTAAAGTTTCTCTCGAGGAAGCACTTGCAAAATTGGCGGCGAATACGAGTCAATTCATGACCCGTACTGAAGCGACATTGCAAAACCATTCCGCTTCCATACGAAACTTGGAGGTCCAGCTGGGCCAAATTGCTAATGTGTTGACAGCCCGCCCGGAAGGAGCATTGCCTAGCACGACCAAGACAAATCCTAGAGAGAGTCTGAATGCAATCAGTCTAAGAAGTGGGAAGGAGGTGTTGGACCAGCCCGAGCGGTGTGAAAAGAAGAAGGAAATTGAGGAAAAGAATAATTTAGAGACAGAGGAGTCGCAAGATTTGAAACCTTCAATAACGTTGCCGGATAACCCGAAGACATGTGTGCCCCCCGTCCCGTTTCCGCAGAGATTACAGCAGAAAAAGGCGGACAAAAAATTTTCTAAGTTCCTTGACGTGTTCAAAAAGCTTCACATTAACATTCCGTTCGCCGACGCGTTGGAACAAATGCCGAGCTACGCTAAATTCATGAAAGAGATATTGTCGAAGAAAAGAAAACTCGAGGAGTTTGAAACTGTTGCCTTGACGGAGGAATGCAGCGCAATTCTTCAAAAGAAGCTCCCACCAAAATTGAAAGATCCGGGAAGTTTCAACATACCGTGCACCATGGGGAATCGCTCTTTTAATAAGGCACTGTGCGATCTCGGCGCTAGTATTAACCTCATGCCTCTGCCAATTTTTAAGAAGCTGGAAATTGGAGAAGCAAAGCCGACGACGGTCTCCTTGCAGTTGGCGGATCGATCTATCAAATACCCAAGGGGAGTGATTGAAGATGTATTAGTCAAAGTTGATAAGTTCATATTTCCGGCCGATTTCATCGTACTCGACATGGAGGAAGATGAAGATATCCCAATCATCTTGGGATGACCATTTTTAGCGACTGGCCAAACCCTTATAGACGTGGAAAAAGGGGAGTTAACTCTGAGGGCCCAAGACGAGCAAGTTACTTTTCAAGTATTCAAATCTTTTCCATGTCCGGGAGATGTTGATAAAGGCTCACAAATTGAAAGGGTGGATGCCGTTGCTGAAGAAAGACACCGAAAGCATCGTCGGTCGAAAAATTCAGATTCTGTGTCAGATGGTCCAATTTTTAAGAACGATGTAGAACGAGTAGCATTTCTCGAGCACTCGGACAAGTCTGCTGGGGTCATGAAGTCATTTCTGAAGGAGGGAAACAAGCCGGAATTCAAACGGATATCTAATCATGCGAAAAACGGGTGTTTCGGGAAGTTGTTCACGTCGAAACCTTTCCGCAAACAACATTTGATGTCCGAACCGAAAGTCGAATCGTTAACGACCGATGGTCATAATTTTGAAAACCATATGAACGGTTCGATGAACGGGGCGGAAACCAAATGGAGTTTGCGAAAAGCGAACTAATATTTTCAAATAGGTCCGGCTGAAGACTATAAACTTAGCGCTTCTCGGGAGGCAACCCGAGTCCGTAGTTGTAGATTTTTGCATTTTTTTATTTTTCTTGCATTCTTGATTTTTATTTTTCATCATTTTTGTGCTTCAATTTGCTTCTGCCTCTCGCTTTTAACGTGTTTTTCTCAAAATTCTGTGCAGGAAAGTCCTGTGGGAGAAATCAAGCCCGAGCCGCAAGATGTATTGTGAGCCGCGGCACACACAAATCGAAGGAGATGAGCTAAACCCACTGTACCTTGTGCCGCGGCACGGCATAAATGAGCCGCGGCACACTTGAGCACTGAGCCGCGGCACACGAAATCTGTGCCGCGGCACACGACAAAACAAACGAACAGCCAAGAAGGATCTGTACCCGGTGCCGCGGCTCACTTGAGCTGTGCCACGGCACACCATGCGGAATTCGAAAGGCCCAGGTAGCTTATAACATGCATTCGGCCGGCATTTCCAGGTACACCTTCTTTCCTTCCTCCCCCCCCCCCCCCCCCCGCGCGCGCGAATCGGCCGAACTCCTCCTCTTGGCGATTTATTCTTGCGACTTCTTATCTTGCATTTTTCACAAAAAAATCGAGGTATGTTCCAATCTCTAATCTCCACTTGTTTCATGAATTTAAATTGGAAGTTGTTTATGCTTTGGATGGATTGAACATGTTTATTTTCCTTCAATAATTTCTAGGATGGTTTAGGGGATAACATAGTAGTTTTAATCGAATTTTCATGGTTAGTTTGGAATATGAATGAATTGAGTGCGTCGTTTTGATGATGAATGAATTGTGTTTCTGTTCTTGGGGGTTGAATCGAGCTTTAGTCATGTTTATTCTTCAAGTAAAATCGTGCCCTTAAGGTGTTTGATAAAATGTCTAAGTGAAAAATTTTCTGTGTTAAAGCAATCTTTTGAATCTTTGTGCAACGTATTCATTCTGAATTTACAGCAAGCCCAACCCTTACGTCCAGTTTAAACGTTTAAGTCCAATTTCATCTTTCTCTCACGAATGTGCTATCTTGTTAAATTCTTGATTTCCGGCTGGACATCTTTAGCCGAGTGTTGATTATAGTTATTTTTGTTTGCGTAAATAAACCCTGGTGTTTTATTTTTCAGGACTGACTATGGCGAGAACAAAGAAGCTGAGCAAGAGAGCTAGGACCCAGTCATCCCCCACTCGAGGGGAGACCTCTCGTAGTCGGGCCGAGTCGGAGGGGCACCAGTTTTCGGACCCTGAAATTGACAAGATCTTCAATGAGAAGATACGGCCTCGACCTCTTATCCCGGAGAGGGGATTTACTCCAGCTCCCCAAGACGGGGAATTGCTTACCATGATTGATGAGATGGGGTGGGCCAGATTTGATGCACCCCCCGAGCCAGCGGTTATCTCGATTGTGCAGGAGTTCTATGCCAGTGCACTACTGAAGCACATTCGGGCAGGCCATACGTTGCCGTCATTAGAGTCTCGGACTCAGGTCGATGTCCGAGGTGTTACAGTTGATTTCTCCACTGCTGCTATTCGGAGGTTGTTTGGGCTTCCGGTGGTAGATGAGTCGTCCTATGACCGAGTGATGACTAGCCTCACGAAGGAGGCCCTGCTCGAGACTATTGCACAGCCCGATTCCGACTGGGAGCAGCGCATGTGGTTCTTCCACTTTCCACTTCAAGAGCTCGCGCCTCGGCTCGGGCGTGCTCGACTTTATTTTATCTACGCACGCATTGACCCCACCTCCCAGATCCGCATCGCTTTTTTCTCCCGCGCCCGGACACTTTATGCTATCACTTCCGGGCTGCGTTTCGATGTGGCCCCCATCCTGGTCCGATCTATCTTCCAGTGTATCCAGGGAGGGGCCAAGACGGGGTTGAAACACCCCTCGCTTATCTGCGCTTTGTGCCGGCAGTCGGGGCTGACGTGGTCAGACGACGAGCCGATGCTTGCTCCCCAGGCCCCGATCGACCACCGCATCATATCACATTTTGACCAGTGGGGAGGAGTGCCGGCGCACGCTCGGGGGAGAGGATTTCTGCTGGAGGAGGCCCACGAGGGATCCCCCGAGCCTCTTTTGCTGACACATGGAGATGCCGGCCCGCCGCCCGACAGAGAGAGATTGCAGGAGATGTTTGATGGGCTGAGGGAGGATCTGAGGAGAGAGAGAGAGGAGCTGAGAGAGGAGCTGAGAGAGGAGGCGAGGAGATAGAGAGATGATATGAGGAGAGAGAGGGAGAGTTTGATGGCTGCCATGCGAGAGGAGCAGCGGACGGAGCGAGAGAGCGTTATTGCTGCTGTCAGAGCTGAGATGCGAGAGCAGGCCCGCCGGGCCAACCGACGAGAGGCGAGGCGTCTGGCAGCGAGGGACGCTTATTATCAGGAGCACCTTGCCTCATGGACGGCCCATATCATGCATCCCGACGGGCCATTTATTGCACCCGCCCGGCCAGCCACACCACCCTCCTCACCGGATGATGCCGGCACCAGCTCGTGAGAGGACTGGAGGGGAGTACTTGACCTTTTACTTTTATTGCATATCATATTTTGTCCATTGAGGTCAATGTACATCCTAAGTTTGGGGGGGGGATTTACTTTCATTTGCTACATTCATTGTTGTACTGATTTTGTTGCACTTTTCATTACTTTGTGTTATTTTTTTCGATAGCCTTGCTTGTCTTAGTTTTTCTCTATTTGTGAATTTTTCGTGCTTCTATTTGTGTGATACTGATGTTACGACACTGTTTTTCTCTCTGAAGAAACGGTCGAGTTCTAGTCGCGTTGTAGTCAGAGATTTCTGTTTCTGCTTAGTATTCATTTAGGTCCGAAATTTTTTCGTGATTGTTGAGGTCTTGGCGGATAAGAGAGGATACATACTTGTTTTAAAATCACCGTCGATACGTTTGGTTACATTTTCCGATTAGTGAGTCGTACAGTTACATTAGTCGTGTTGGCACTTAGAGTGAGTTTAGAGTCGGTCAGTTTTTCCCAAAAGTCGAGATAATGTTGTTCTATGAGGGGAAGTCTAGTAACCGGGGGTATTCGCGTGACCTGTTGTTTACTCTCGCGTAAAACGAAGACCCTGATTAGACTAGTGATTTAGAAATTTCACATGTGCCGATGATAGGGAGCCTAGTAACCGGGGGTATTCGCGTGACCCGCTGTTTACTCTCGCGTAAAACGGCGACCTTGATTCGGACATGCGGAAATTATATATTCGAGTTGTTTCTCCGCTGTAGAAGGGAACTTAGTAACTAGAAGCATCCATGTGCCCCATGAGTGTCTTTTACGTCAAACAGTTTCCCAATACATGAGAATGGAAGTTCCACCCTAGGATTATCCCGATGAAACATCCCGAGATCCGAACCTAGTGGTCAACTCGAATCAAATTCTTGAGAATATATATAAGGGAATACTGTCCGAGGATTATTTTTATGAAACTCATGAAAATTTTGCCATTAGACTGTGGAACGGGACGAACTAGCTTGTTTATTTTAGCCTTTCATATAGACGGTCGATTTGATTCACGTTTTGTTAATCTTTGAGCTGGATTTTCTTCATGAACGAGTGATTAGGACTGAACTTGATTACTTTGTGGAATCCGTATTCTGAGTGCATCTCGCTATTATGACACTCGTATTATTCAGAGAAAATTACAGGATAGTATTGATTAGGTTGAACACGAGTCGCACGATGATTCACGACATTCTTTTATTGAAATTAATTCTTTTTGCTTGAGGACAAGCAAAGGCTTAAGTTTGGGGGTATTTGTTAGGCGTATTTTTGTACGCTTATTTATCATTATTTTGTATTATTTTGGAGAGTGAAATTGTTTAAATGAGCCTTTAATGCCTTAATTTTGTATGTTTGTCAGGAAATTGAAGTCCGGAAGCTAAAACGAGGCGAAACGGGCGAAAACGGCAAAATTTGGCTATGAGCCGCGGCACAAGGAAGCAGAGCCGCGGCACAGGAAGACACCCAGTCGAGCGCAGAGTAAACTGTACTCTGTGCCGCGGCACAGTCCAGGTGAGCCTCGGCACAGAAGAATTTAAGGACGCCCAGGCATCCAGCTGAAGGTAGTGTGCCGCGGCACAGATTTAGTGCGCCGCGGCACACTAGGCGGTTTTTGTATGTCCGCGCGGATTTGGGCCGTTTCGAAGCCAGTTTTCGACCTACTCATACGGACGCGATTTGGAGGATGTGCTGAGCTATAAATAGGGTTTAAGACCCTAATTAATTATCTTTGAATCTTTTATCTCTTGGAGCTTAAGCTTGGAGACGGCAGAAGAAGAGGGAAGCAGAAGACTTCAAGGGCAGAGGGCGGAAGCCGAAGAACGGAGGAATCCGAGCTTCATCTGCGTTTGATTTTAATGCTTTCATTCATTTATTCTGTATTTTCAATTATTAGTATGTCAGGCTAAAAACCTAATCTAGGGTTTTGATGAAACCTATGTTTTGACGAATTGCTTGAGATTATCCAATTAATTACCTTTTTGTTGAGTTTTCCCAATTGTGTTTAATGCTTGCAATTATCTGGCCAATAGTTGTATTGATTTAATCATTCAATTCGAATCGGGAGAGGAGATTTGGTGAGGAACTATTGGTGAGGACCGTTTTATTCTGTGAGATAGGAATATACTCATAGGAACTACGTGGCCTTTTGGAGATTTTATGCTTTTCGCCTATTGACGAATTAATTCACCTAGGGATAGAGTGCGTTATTCGCCTTTAGACAAATCTATTGACCTCGGGAGAGGCGGTAGAATATATTAGCAATCTCCGCCTTCAATAAATTGGGAAAATTATTTATTACGGATAATCGAGAGTAAATTTGGATAAACCGAGGTGGATTCAGAATCCTAGACTTATTCATCATTTGATTTCCCTTTATTCAAGCTATCGTTTTCTACTGTTTAGTCTTTTAGTAAATCTTTTAGTTATTAATGGCAAAACCCAAATTCGATTGTTTGAATAAAACTAAAATACACAAAATCGGTAGTTAGAGATTCAGTCCTCGTGGGAACGATACTCTACTTATCACTTTATTACTTGTAAACGATAACGTGCACTTGCGTGTAAGAAAAATCGCAACAAGTTCCAAACTCTTATACATGATGTTCATTCGGAGGGGATGCCTCTACCCGAGGCGTACACTGTGGCGCTCTTGGTCGACAAGTTGCCGCCTAGTTGGAAGGAGTTCAAGGGATACCTTAAGCATATCTTAAGCGAAAGGAAAAGACTCTAGAAATTTTGGTTGCTAAGCTCCAAACTGAAGATCAAGTCCGTGATCAAGACTTGAGAACCAAAGCTCCTATGGATGCTAAGGCTAATCTGACAGAAGGTAGGGGCGGACCTTCCAAAAAGCGTCCACATCCTACCAAAGGCAAGGGAAAGGATGTGGCACCTCCGACGAAGTTTATCGGAACGTGCTACAACTGTGATAAGCGCAGCCATATGTCGAAAAACTACCAAAAGTCGAAGAAGAACAAGGGAAAAGGCAAAGTCAACCATGTCGAGAAGGACTTTGACTCTTGGGACAAAGATGATCTTGCTGCCATGATCATCGAGGTAAATCATGTCTTGGAACCTAACCCTGTTACTTGGTTTCTTGATACAGGTGCGACTGTTCACATCTATGTGAACCGAGACTTGTTTTTCACTTACAAGGAGATTCAAGACCGCTTCATCACAGAGGCAAGTGATCGTACCTCTCTAGTTCTTGGAATTGGAACTATTGTGCTTCAATTCACCTCCGGTGTGGAGATAACTCTGAAGGATGTGCTGCATGCTCCGACAATCTGCAAGAATTTGGTGTCTGGTGTCAAATTAGTTAGAGCTAAATTTGATGTTGACCTTCGTAGTGATTTTATGATAATACGCAAATTTGGCAAGACTCTAGAGAAAGGTCATATTATCGAGGATATATTCAAACTTAGCGTTTGTACTTGTAAGCCTCCAAAGGCAGTTGCTAATAATAATGCTACTACTTCTGCTTATTTGCTTGAGTGCTCAAATTCATGGCATTGTAGATTAGGTCATGTGAATCTAAATACTATAAAAAGATTAGTAAACTTAGATTTACTAAAATTAAATGAAATCAAAAATCAAAACAAATGTGAGATTTGTGTTGAGGCAAAAATGACGAAACTACTGTTTCACTCGGTAAAACGGAACACAAAACCACTTGAATTGATTCACACAGACACGTGTGATTTAAAATTTGTGCAAACTAGAGGTGGTAAGAAGTAATTTATCACTTTCATCGATGATTGCACAAGATATTGTTATCTTTATCTTTTGTGAAGTAAAGATGAGGCTATTGAAGCCTTTAAGAACTTCAAGAATGAAGCCGAGAATCAATTAGGCTGTCGTATTAAGATGGTTCGAAGTGATAGTGGAGGTGAATATGTAGCTCCATTTGAGGAATTATGCAACAAAAGTGGTATAATTCATCAAACCACGGCTCCATATGCACCACAATCTAATGGCGTTGCTGAACGTAAGAATCGAACACTTAAAGATATGATGAATGCCTTATTAATTAGTTCAGGGTTGCCCCAGAGTATGTGGGGGGAAGCTGTATTGACAGCCAACTACATATTGAACAAAATTCCACGCAAAGGTAAGGATATTACTCCTTATGAGTTGTGGAAAGGAACAAAACCATCATACAAATATCTCAAAGTGTGGGGGTGTTTGGCGAAAGTTGAGGTGCCTCTACCTAAACAAGTTAAAATTAGTCCTAAGACAATCGATTGTATCTTTATTGGTTATGCACTTAACAATAGCACTTACAGGTTTGTTCTACACAAATCCGAGATACCCGACATTCATGTAAATACAACGATTGAATCAAGGAATGCTGTGTTCTTTGAAAATATCTATCCTTATAAGAATAAGGTTGATCCTAACTCTAACAAAAGAGTTGATGATGAAGCTACAAGTTCTAAACTTGTAGACGAGCCTATGTGTTATGAAACCATAGATGAAAATGAAGCCTCTAGCTCGAATCTGGTGTTATCTGAACGACCGAATAAAAAGTGACCTAGGTCTACACCAGTCAATGTAGAACCTAGATGAGGTACTAGAATACGGAAAGTAAGATATACGGACCAGACTACGTCATTTTGATGTTAGACGGTGAACCAGTATCTATAAAAGAAGCTTTATCCGGTCCAGATGCGACTTTCTGGAAAGAGGCAATAGACATTGAGATTGAGTCTAATATGCTGAATCATACTTGGGTGTTAGTTGAACTACCACAGGGTTTTAAGGCTTTAGGATGCAAATGGATCCTAAAGAAGAAGTACAAGTGTGACGGTACTATTGACAAATATAAGGCACGACTTGTAGTTCAAGGCTTTAGGCAAAAAGCTGGTTATGATTTCTTTGATACCTACTTGCACATGACAAGACTTACTTCTATTAGGGTGCTACTCACTATTGCTGCTTTGCGCAATCTCGAGATTCATCAAATGGATGTTAAGACTGTATTCTTGTATGGGGAGCTGGAAGATGAAATCTATATGAAACAACCGGAAGGGTTTGTAGTACCTGGGAAAGAGCACATGGTATGCAAACTACAACAGTCTTTATATGGTTTGAAACAAGCACCTCTGCGGTGGCATTTGAAATTTGACAAAGTGATGTTGTCAAATTGTTTCAATATCAATGAGAGTGACAAATGTGTCTATGTTAAGAAAATGGGTGACAATTACGTTATTGTTTGTCTATATGTAGATGACATTTTGATAATGGGTAGCAACTCTCGTGTGATTGGTGAAACGAAACGAATGCTAAGTAAGAATTTTAGCATTAAAGATATGAGTTTGGATGATACTATTCTTGGAATTAAGATTCTGAGAACGCCTAATGGAATTGCTTTGACGCGATCTCATTATGTTGAGAAAGTGTTAAGGAAATTCAATACTTTTGATAAACCCATTGCTAAGGCTCCTTGGGAACCGAATGTTCATCTGAATAATCATAAAGGTGATCTTGTGGGTCAAGATGAATATGCTAAGATAATTGGGAGTTCGATGTATCTATCAAATTGTACCCATCCTGATATAGCATGCTCGGTTCACAAGTTGAGTAGCTACATAGCTAATCCAAGTAAAGAATATTTTAGGCCTCTAGAACGAGTACTGAGTTATTTAAAATATACTCAGAACTTTGCGATTCATTATTCAAGAGAGCCTGCTGTACTTGAAGGGTATTGTGATGCTAATTGGATATCCGAATTGAAAGACTCATTTTCTACGAGTGGATATGTGTTCATTATTGGAGGTGGTGTTGTATCTTGGAAGTCTAAGAAACAAACTTGTATTGCTAAGTCTACCATGGAATCTGAATTCATAGCTTTGGATAAAGCTGATAACGAAGCTGAATGGCTTAAGAATTTCCTCGAGGATATTCCATGTTGGACGAGACCTATGCCGTCTGTGTTGATACACTGTGATAGCCAAGCTGCTATTTGACGGGCACAAAATATGTTTTATAACGGCAAGTCTCGACATATTCGTCGACGACATAATGCCGTGAGGCATTTGATTTTGAGTGGGATTATCTTAATTGACTATGTAAGGTCAATAGATAATCTGGCAGATCCACTGACGAAGAGTATTAATCGAGATCAAATGTATAAATTGTTAGAGGGAATGGGTGTTAAATCCACATCTTAAGGATGATTATAGCGGAAACCCAAACTTGTAGATTGAAGTACATCAAACGTAATTCAAGGTACTTGTTAGAAATGGCCGATATATCCGACACATACTCACAACCAAAACTACACAACAACATATGCTCATCAATAGACCTGCACATCCACACACATATATTCTTCTTTTAAGAAGACAACCTTAAGTCCACTTTTGACACAATCACGCACAACAGTACCACACGCAAGGAAGATATTTCCATAAACAAGACTAACACACATTTTCAAAACAACACATTCGTTCACAAATACACAAGTAGATTTAGAAGGAAACCTTTATCGAGAACATACCGATCCTTTTTCACATTTATTAAACATTCGTATTTCACATAAAATCATTTATCAACAATTGTGCTTACGAAGCACGAAACATATGGGCAGGATACTTTCCTCGAATCCGCGAGCGAACAAATACGACGAATCACAAGGCCTCGATACCACAAACCACCGGACAACGAACGGATGAGGTTGGGCAGCCCTCGAACTTCCAAAACTGAACAAGAACTCGACAACTCCACGAGAACTACGAAAATAACACTAACACGAATCAATAACACTAAACAGAATCCGAATCGATCCTAAAAACAACAAGGATCTAAGTGTGTCTCCAAGAAATCAAGAACTATGTTCCGAGTGATATAAAATCATGAATGAGTTCAAAAATCCGAAGATCATGGCCAGGACAACAAGAATTTCACCATCGATTCATCATCCTCGGATTAAATCAAAGAACTTAGGAGAAACCCCCAAAATTCAAGAACTAGGGTTCTAAGAAGAGATTACCTTGATTTAGATCAAGAAGATGATTAGATGTTGTTAAACACCTACAAATCCATTCCAAAATGAAGATTGATGAAGAAGATCGCTCAAAATCGTCTCATGAGCTCACTCCCGACGGCTGGGAACGAAAAGGAGAGAAAAAGGTAGGAAATGGGGAAAGAAAGCCTGCTGTCCAGTATTTATACTGGACAGTTATTAGCGTGCGCTAACAATACAATATTAGCGCGCGCTAATGGGGTCAACGCCCAGAACTGTCCGCATATAACACTATTAGCGTGCGCTAGCCCCATGAGCGTAGCGTGCGCTAACGAGTCACGGATCCAGTCCAGTAGCTCCTGGACAGATCTGCACCTACCAGGTAGCGTGCGCTAGAAAGAAGAAGTAGCGTGCGCTAATCAGTCGATAGCGTGCGCTAGCTACCAACCTTAGCGTGCGCTAACGAGACTCCAGTCCCAGTCCAGTGGCTCCTGGACTGTCTCTGGACTTCCAGTTAGCGTGCGCTACACATCCGGTAGCGTGCGCTAACCACAACACAGTAGCGCGCGCTACGCCACAAGCGTTAGCGTGCGCTACACCACAAAAACACAAAAACCCGCATAGTAATCCGAAACGCTTCCAAATACATGTCCCAACAAGGCACACATAAACATAGCACCAAATTCCAACGATGAGGACAATAAAAATCCGATAAAACCCCAAAAACTCAACGAATCTGGAACAAGGATCTCGGGTATTACATTCTACCCCCCTTAAAAGAAGTTTCGTCCCTGAAACTTAAAACACAAAATGATCGGCGCAAAACAATCTCCGACAATAAAAAAATCAGAACGATAACAAAACGCAAAACACATGTTAACTGTTGCTGATGACCTGCAACGAATCACATGCAGCACGTGGCTGATAACATCCATATCATTATGCCAGAATGATAACGAAACGCAACGAACAAGATCAATATGGTTAGCCAGCCCGAACAGTATAACAATCAAGACGCGAGCTCAACGCTGCACAAATACAAAATTCCACCATTCGAGGGTCGGAAGATCAACAATGAAGCTAATTTCCCAAAGTGAAGGAAATTATGACGTGGTTTGAATGTTCAAAAATCACGATACGGAAGTAACAAAATCAGACAACAAATGATCGAACCACAACGATCGAGACAATAACAGTCGAACAGTCAAGTTCGGATCACGACGACCAACAAGAATCAAATAACAACTCCGAAGTTCACACCTGGGCTCGAGACAATAGGTGATGTGGTAAAGCGACAAGATATGCATCCATAAAAATCCACAGGGATGGAATCGTAATCGAACAAAAAGTCACAACGACAAGCGGATTATTTCGAAAAATTACCACAACTCATTTGATCAACAAAACAAAGGATAGGGCAAGTTCAGAAAATATCAACGAACACAAATGAGTCGATAGGGTTGAAAACACAAAAGTTCGAAAATCCAATCCACTTCTAATAAAAGAGGTCTATCCCCGAAATTCGAAACAACGAGGCAAGGAGATAACACAACATACAACTGGTAGACTACGCTCTCAGGGACTCCTCAGAGTCAGCCCTGATATCAGTGCTCAAGTTCGGGCCTCGGAAGACTCGGTGTCCAACTCGCAAAACTGAACTCGATGTCCCTTGAGTCCGTACTTGTAACACGTCACTGGAGGAGAAGGGCAATGTGCACGAACATGCCCTGACACATTGCAGTTGAAACACCTCCTGGCCTTACCAGGAGGCAATACCGACGATTTGGAACTCTTAGTCCCAAGCATCGAGCGATGGAGTTTCACAGCGGAAAGACTACTACGTTGCAATCCAGAAACACCAACTCCAGTACTAACCACAATATCATCCAGCTTCCTCTGCTTCCCACTCGGATCCAGATGAAATCCAGCTTCCAGAAGTTCTCGGAACTCCGCCCACATGACGACATGATCCCGAGGTTTAACGGCTTCCCACCAATGAACAGCATCATCGCTAAGAAGGTACTGAGCAATAGGGACCTTCCGATCTTCAGGGCAATCAATGGCCTCGGATATCTTTTGCAACTGAAGAAGCCAACCATCCCAGCCCAATGCATCTGTCACACCAACGAATCGAAGGGGATTCATACGAATTTCCTCTCGAAACCATAGATTTGTCCCGACCTTCTGAATCACATCAGCGTTGCGTTGAATCGCCTTGGTCAACTGAGTCATTTGTGCTGCTACTTGTTGCAATACAGTAGCAACATCCACACCAATATCGTTCCCAAGAATATTCTCTCGATCCCGCACCTGATCCCCGTGGTCATCCGTACCACGGTTGCGACCAAGGTCTCTGCCTCTCGGCATAGTAATCAAGCAAATTTAACGCAACGAAAGTTACATAATCACACAACAATATTAATGCACACACGGAAACCACTCACAGGTGATCGACTGCAAAGGTTAGACGTAACGGGAAAATACAGTCTAAAACTTTTGCCCAGCCAGAAAGCACGTTCCACAACAAAATATGGCGTGTGCTAACTGTGCAAGTTTGGCAACACAACCATACTCACCTACCAACGGTGCTAGACCGGAGGTTACAAACAAACAACATCGTACAAATCCAAATGCCAACGGTTCACATAATTATAACATCACACAATTAACCGTCAGAAGTTAAACAACGTTCCAAACCGAGTCCTCACCTCTCGGTCAAGAGAACTATCTCGACGAGTGCATCCCGAACGACTCAGCGTTCACACTACCACTCTAATCACAACTCGGAGCATTAAAGCTAAATAACAACATCTTTATCACGTACCTTTTTAACGAAATACATGGAACCAAAAAGTTTAAAAGCGAGAGTCACGTTTCAAGTAAGTTTTGGTAGACCTCAAATGAGTTTAAAATTAAATTTTACGTGACTCCACAAGAACATTTAGAACATTTAGAATATCACATTGATGAACTTACCTAATGTAACCACACCAAAACATTACTTCTTGTAAAACAATTTATACAAGGATATATATATATATATATATATATATACACATACACCGGCACATTACAAAAATCAAACAAACATGGAGGACATATTCATGATTCACATTTAACTCCTCAACATAACACAAATATCACACAAGCTCGTGTAATACGAGACACAACATTATAATGGGGAGACTTACATCCACACATCGCACGAAGATGATGGTTGCACCTTGATACTAATCACGACCGACCTCTAGACGATGCATCGCGACACGACTTAGTCAGATAAAATCTGACAAGACAAGACAAGACAGGACCCGACGACACACAACTCGACCCGAAAGCCTAGGTATATGCAAACCTAAGCTCTGATACCATATTCGGTAACACCCCCAAACCACTTGGGAATATTATAGCGCCGCAGACCCTCTCCATGAGGATCTACCAGGCTAAATACGAAAACAATACATCACATTTAATGCCGATATGGCTAAATAATGAACCATTAGACCGATTTGGTCTTTTACCACTGACAACACAATAAACATACAAAACTCATACCTATACAGGGGTTGAATTACATCAATATTCCCATAAAATGGGAAAATTACACAATGGAGAGCCAAACACTGAGACTCTAACAAAATACTCAACAACTGGTCTTCATGTGATTAGTATCGTCGTCTTCCATCATCCTTCGTATCGATCCTATGATTTGCTCCCCAGCAACCTGCAAGTACCTGGACGCAATACAGACATCCACCCCCCGAATAATCGGGGGTTAGCAAAACTCCACTGTTTTGCTAGTGCAAGTATAAAAATTATGAATACAAGCCATACGTATCATACTCCAATATCCGATAATTGAAAACATACTCCCCAAGATAAATCATTTAATCAAAACTGCTCGAATCATGACAGGTGGGAATAAACCCAATATGCATTTTACAAGATATCAAATATCTCGGGAGTTTTGAAAACATTTGGAATATACGAATCCTCAATTTAACAGAACCACATAGGGATACGGGCCAAGGATTTGTTTAAGTTCAAAAATACCAATCCGATCACAAAACACGGAGTCCACGACCCATCATCCTCATCACATATTCGAGTGAAAGCCCAAAAAGTCACACCCGATAAACAACCAAATCACAATGTACGGAGACAATCACCAGGGCCCGCATCCTTATGCCAAAAACCTCACAATCAAGAAACGAATCATATACGACACTTATAATGATGCCATTCTAGCCAAGTACCAAGACCTTACGTAAGACATATCTCACACCGAGAATGGAAGCGTTATGATATTCCGGACATATCATAATTATCAAAACAACAACGTGCCATAATCATCACAAAACAACCTCCCGAGCTATACTGGCCATGTACCTCTCAGCAAGATACACACCCCAGAGACACCTCGTCAGGCCCTCCCTGCAGGTGTATAGCCCAACCGAGTGATCCGTAGGGATACGCACCCTACTGGACCCCAGGGGACCCTCACTGATTTTACTCGGCTCACACAATCTCAAAAACCGCATGGCACAAATCACAATCATTAAAACCGCATTCTCCCGAAGTACATCAAACGTAATTCAAGGTACTTGTTAGAAATGGCCGATATATCCGACACATACTCACAACCAAAACTACACAACAACATATGCTCATCAATAGACCTGCACATCCACACACATATATTCTTCTTTTAAGAAGACAACCTTAAGTCCACTTTTGACACAATCACGCACAACAGTACCACACGCAAGGAAGATATTTCCATGAACAAGACTAACACACATTTTCAAAACAACACATTCGTTCACAAATACACAAGTAGATTTAGAAGGAAACCTTTATCGAGAACATACCGATCCTTTTTAACATTCATTAAACATTCGTATTTCACATAAAATCATTTATCAACAATTGTGCTTACGAAGCACGAAACATATGGGCAAGATACTTGCCTCGAATCCGCGAGCGAACAAATACGACGAATCACAAGGCCTCGATACCACGAACCACCGGACAACGAACAGATGAGGTTGGGCAGCCCTCGAACTTCCAAAACTGACCAAGAACTCGACAACTCCACGAGAACTACGAAAATAACACTAACACGAATCAATAACACTAAACGGAATCCGAATCGATCCTAAAAACAACAAGGATCTAAGTGTGTCTCCAAGAAATCAAGAACTATGTTCCGAGTGATATAAAATCATGAATGAGTTCAAAAATCCGAAGATCATGGCCAAGACAACAAGAATTTCACCATCGATTTATCATCCTCAGATTAAATCGATGAACTAAGGAGAAACCCCCAAAATTCAAGAACTAGGGTTCTAAGAAGAGATTACCTTGATTTAGATCAAGAAGATGATTAGATGTTGTTAAACACCTACAAATCCGTTCCAAAATGAAGCTTGATGAAGAAGATCGCTCAAAATAGTCTCATGAGCTCACTCCCGACGACTGGGAACGAAAAGGAGAGAAAAAGGTAGGAAATGGGGAAAGAAAGCCTGCTGGACAGTTATTAGCGTGCGCTAACAATACAGTATTAGCGCGCGCTAATGGGGTCAACGCCCAGAACTGTCCGCATATAACACTGTTAGCGTGCGCTATCCCCATGAGCGTAGCGTGCGCTAACGAGTCACGGATCCAGTCCAGTAGCTCCTGGACAGATATGCACCTACCAGGTAGCGTGCGCTAGAAAGAAGAAGTAGCGTGCGCTAATCAGTCGATAGCATGCGCTAGCTACCAACCTTAGTGTGCGCTAACGAGACTCCAGTCCCAGTCCAGTGGCTCCTGGACTGTCTCTGGACTTCCAGTTAGCGTGCGCTATACATCCGGTAGCGTGCGCTAACCACAACACAGTAGCGCGCGCTACGCCACAAGCGTTAGTGTGTGCTACACCACAAAAAAAACCCGCATAGTAATCCGAAACGCTCCCAAATACATGTCCCAACAAGGCACACATAAACATAGCACCAAATTCCAACGATGAGGACAATAAAAATCCGATAAAACCCCCAAAACTCAACGAATCTGGAACAAGGATCTCGGGTATTACACTTCATGGACACCTTGACAAAGAAATTTATATGAAGCAACCGGAATGGTTTGAAGTCAAAGTAAAAGAGGATTATGTTTGTAGACTCCGAAAGAGTCTATACGGTTTGAAGCAAGCACCACAGCAATGGTATAAGAAGTTTTAGTCGGTTATGGGGGAGCAAGGCTACCGGAAGATGACCCTAGACCATTACGTATTTTTCAAGAAATTTGGAGATGATGAATTTATCATCTTATTGCTTTATGTGGATGACATGTTGATCGTTGGCAAGAATGCCGAAAGGATTGCCAACTTATAAGGGGAGGTGAATAAGTCTTTTGCCATGAAAGACTTTGGGTATGCTAAACAAATTATTGGGATAAGAATTACTCGGGATAGAGCAACCTGGAAATTACACATGTCACAAGAGCAATATATCGAGAAGGTGCTTAACATAGACAAAGCTAAAGTTGTTAGTTCGCCTCTTACTAACAATTTTAAATTGACAAGCAAAGATTGCCCTAAGACGAAGGAAGAGATTGAGAAAATGGATAAAGTTCCTTATGCCTCGGCGGTCGGGAGTTTGATGTATGCCATGGTATGTACTAGGCCCGACATTGCTCATGCCGTGGGAGTGGTGAGCCAGTTTCTATCGAATCCGGGAAAGAAGCATTGGGAAGCCGTAAAGTGGATATTAGATATTTACGGGGTACTTCCAAATTAGGGATTACGTTTGGAAATGGGAAAGCAATGCTTGTTGGTTATTCCGATTCGGATATGGCTGGTAACGAAGATAACCGAAAATCCACTTCCGGTTATTTGATGACATTTGCAGGGGGAGCCGTGTCATGGCAATCAAGATTGCAAAAGTGCGTTGCCTTGTCTACAACGGAGGCCGAGTATATTGCGGCGGTGGAAGCGTGTAAAGAGTTCTTATGGTTGAAAATGTTTTTACGAGAGCTAGGCTTCCGACAACGACGTTACATGGTTCTTTGTGATAGTCAAAGTGCGATTCATTTGGATAAGAATGCGACTTCACAAGAGAACGAAACATATCGATGTGAGGTACCATTGGATCCGAGATGCATTGGAGGATGGTTTATTTGAACTTGATAAAGTTCATACCGATAATAATGGTTCTGATATGTTAACCAAGGTGTTGACTAGAGAGAAGGTAAAAGTGTGTCGTTCGATTGCCGGGATGGCGAACTTTTCCTATATTCCGGAAAGGGGGAGATTTATAGGAGTCATTTACAAAATATAGGCATTTTCGGAGCCGACTGGACACCGAGCCGCGACACAAGCTTTACAGGCCGCGGCACATCAATGTGCAAAACCATCTCCCAGCTCCTGTACTCCGGGCCACGGCCCCTCTTGATATCACCCCAACAAGACAGCCGAGCCTGTACTCTGGGCCGCGACGCCCTCCTTCCGGGCCGCGGCCCCCTGCGAATATCCTGGGTAGTTTTTTGTAGTGTGCTGCGGCACACACCATCCGGGTCACGGCACCCGAAGTCAACCCTGCACCTGGGGGTTCCTTTTAGCAGCTGGGGCTGCGGTTTTTTTCACTAATTCCAACCATACACTCTATTTTTTAGAGAGAACACATAGAGAGAGAAACAAGAGAGAAAAGAAGGAGAGTCCCGGAAGTATATCGATCGGATCGTCGTGATTGTTGACAAGAGCTTGGTAGCTATTAGGCAAACTTTTTCAACGGAATAGATCGAGGGTTTAAGTCCGGAAGTTCGGGTATTTTTGTTAGCTTTTTATGTAAGCTATTTTTGGTATTTCCTTTTCTCGATTTTGTTGTTGTATTCCAAATACTTGAAGAACGTTTATTACCGAGTATTTGAATATTGTGTTGTATACCTCTAGTTTGTACTAGGGACGATTGTGTATTGTGTATTGGTGTTAGTGGATTTAAGCGGCTTCGGTCCCGTGGTTTTTACTCTCGTCTTGAGGGGTTTTCCACGCTAAAATTGTGCCTCGCACTACGCCATAAATGACCTTCAGCAACACCCAAAAAGGTGTGCTCAAAGGGGTAAAAAGTGTTACTAAAAGCAAAAAAACATGCTACGGTAACACTTTTCCAAAATTTGGTGGTGTTACAAAAACGGCCGCTATCATATGGGTCTATGCCAACACTTTTTAACTTTATGGTAATACATGGAAAATGTGTTGCTACAGACCCCAATACCAACACTTTTTACCTCTGTAGCAACACCAATAAAAGTGTTACTGTTGACCAATGGCAACAACAATATCTCTGTAGCAACATCGATAAACGTGTTACTGTAGACCAATGGCAACACCAGTAATCCCTACTGTAACACCAGCTGCTGAAACACATTTTTGTTTTGGCAACACCCTTTTCCATTATTGTAACATTTATTTTTCTGGTAATAGTCTAAACCATAATAAAACCATTCAAATAAACCATAATCAAATAACCTGTCAAAGTTTTACATAAGCAAGGCTTTTCAAGCCATTTACATAAGCAAGGCTTTTCAAGCCATCCAAATAAACCACGACATTGTCATCATTCGACATAAATAAACCAATCAAAAGCTAACTTAAGTACCATAGAATAACTTAGTACCATCCAAAAGCTAACTTCAGTACCACCATATTAATACCATCACAATCCGAAAAAAATCTGAAAGATAACATAAATACTAAGAAAGACTTGAATTCGGATTCTGGCCAGTCAATTTTTTCATCATCTCTCGAACCTTTTGGTCAAGTTTCTCATCCATCTCTTGCTAAAGTTGAGCCCTAATTTTTGCAGTTAAGTCTGACATGCACTGGTCTGGAACAGACGTTGCACATGATGTTGAAGAAGACTTTGACTTCGATTCCTTGTTCTGAATAAGCCTCCCAATTAGCCAAGATCGGTTGTGTTCCTTGCCACCATGAACCAACAATAAATAAAAAGTTTATCAACAATAAAATAAGGTTCTAGTGTGGCAATTGAGTGGCTTCATCGAACTTTTAATCAAATATCGTACATGTATCAGTATACTTGACAAATATATAACAGCTACCGAACTTGTGATAATTTATGTTCTGCAAGTTATCATAACTATTCACAGAACATGTTTAACCAAAAGAAACTATTCGCAGAACATCTTACGAAAAGTTATTTCCTTTTCATACCAAGTTCTAAACTAGATCACCTTAATCCCATTGTCTTGGTAGTTGTCAAGATCGCAGGCGAATAGTTTGCCAGAAAGAAATAAATTTTAAGATTCTATATCAAACTATTCCCACCGTGCACATATGTGTGGTTTGTAATATGCATATATTCAAAAGCAATAGTGCATAAATTTCAGAAAAATTTAGTAAAAAGGCACCCAGTATTCACATCACGAGTTATGATTTACACCTAAAGTCTTTATTGAATATATTATATTTTAAACACACTCTAATTATCCAGTTCATTCTTAATTTCAGAAAAATCTGTAAAGCATATGGTACAACCCCCATAAAGCACGGGGTGTGTATGGAGGTGTGGTTCGGGGTGTGTCCCTATCATTCCTCACTTTATAAATTTAGTGTTTCTCGTCAAAAAGAAAAAAAGATTACTTAATTATCAGTCAAATCCCATAAAACTTGGTATTTTTGTGCATGGTAGACTTCTAACATGTAAAAGGAGACAACCTGGACAAGACTATATAAACAAGGAAGGCTTCGGGCCGCCGCGTTGCTGCGGAGCGGAGAGTCTTCGTCTTTCTGTGCATGTAGTGAGAATATAATACCTGTCGAGTTCCTCTCTTTTCGTACCGCTAGGGATGTTTAACGCTACTTCGCCAACTGGCGTTACCTGCTGACTTTTCAGAGAAAGCTGACTGGATCACAATCAGTAGGACATGTGAGTCAGCTGTAAAAATAGCAACATAAAATAAGCTCACGAACTAATCTAAAAATAAAGCAATGACAAAATTATTTAAAAAAATCTGATCTTGAAAAGATATAATTAGTATGTACTTATAAAGGCTTCAATATGTCATGGTGTTTTGATGTATCTTATTCATAAGTGGTAATTCCTCAAAACTTCTTCTTAAAGGGCTTGCAAGCTGTCTAACCTTTGATATGCAAGTAACAATATAGTAAAGGTTAATGAATAATGGGCAACGGAAATTTTAGCAGAAAAAAATTGTTTGTACCACTTTTCAAAATTAGATAACATTTATTCTCTTGTTTTTAGTAGTTTTAAACCAAACTTTTGCATCTCCTAATAGTTTTCAAGGTTTCATGGTTGATTTTCAAAAAAATAAATAAACCAATTTCAAGAATTAGGTAGAGTAGATTGTAGATTAGGCCCATTTAGTTGTTATTTTTGGTTAACTGTTTTATGCAAATGTATAACATCTGGTAGAAATAAAAGAACCACAACCTGCAGAGGCACCATCATTTGCAGCCGCAATATAATCGCCCGAAAGTGAAACGGCACCACCAACATGTTCAGCAGCAAAGGATGTCTCACAAACGTTTGTAGCTATGAATTCCGATCCTGGACCAAAAAAAACAATACAAACATTGTAAAAACTAAAAATACACCCATACGGTAAACCATAAAGAGAAAACAATGATTACCACAGGAACCGGTCGCCGGTATCTAATATACTTTCCTCTTTCCCTTGCCAAGTACATCGTTAGATTCCGAAAACCGCTGACAACTCGCATATCTAAATAGGAAATACAGCAAACATCAAAAGGCAACTAAACAACAAATAACGTCTACATATAACACGGCGCACAACAATTTCCAAGAACACAGAGATCAAAATTAACAAATGCAAAAAACACATAGATAGAAATTGTTAGATACACATAGAAAACCAATTGCAAGAAAAATCTAAGAAACCCCAAATGAAACACAACACAACCTAGTTTTAGCTATACCAAAGAAACCTTGAAGAATGGATCCACAAAAGAGAGAGAAAGAAGATAACTATGAGGCAGGCGGTGATGATGTTAGCAAAGAAAACCAAAAAAAAAAAAGGGAAAAGGGCCACGCCAGCGGACCGGACAACACGAATGGGCCAAGCCCAAATAACGGAAATCCCTCAACGACATCATGTGCGTCGTTTAATGACACCTTATTATATATAGTAATAAGAGAACACCACACTTTTTTCTGCCCCCAAACACGTCCAGTTGCTGCGATATTCTTCTCCTTTTGTACTAGTAGTTAATATTTTAGCCTAGTCCAAAACCCACCTCTGTTAGCCTTGGCCCAATCCTAGGATTTCATGTGCTGAAAATATCATAGGAAAATTAAGTTGTGAGTAATATTATTTGGGTTCTGTTGTTGATACGAAGAATCGACTCGGAGAATTGTAGTGTCTATGACTTTTGGTAATCAAAGATTCAAGGGTTCAATAAAGATCAACGAAAAACAAGCGGAAACAAAAATACTCGCTACGTCCGATTAGATCGAAAAGCCTGGATCTTACGCGACTGGGATTCGATCTGGGACCCAAATAATTCCCACAATTTCATGTCAAAACTGGAAAAACAATGGTGATTTCAAATGGAAATATTTGGTAAGCAAACATGACTATTATCATGGCAGAGATGATTCTATTTGAGTAAATACTTAGAAAATGCATAAAGGTACTTAGAAACATAACCTAGACATATTCTCACACATCTTTATAAATGTAAGAGCTCATAAAAATTGTTGAATCATAGATTTCATCCATGCAAACACTAAACCCTGAGGTTAAGCAAATTCACACTTCCTTTTGTTTCCAAAGTGATGGAGGAAAGTGAACATGATTATCAGAAAGTAGCTAACCTTGGGCAGTATTCCATCTGAATATAGAGGTAAGTTGACTCAAGCCTGTTTTCATGCCCAGATTGGTCGGAAGAACCTGTGTCCTTATAGCTGAAACTTGAGCTCATGCCAGTTTTGTAATCCAATGTAGTATTGGCAAGGTTTTTAGCAACTCCTATTTCGTACAAGCCTAAAATTTATTGAAGTCAAAACAGGCATAAGCAACACAACATATAATGTTCAAATATAAGATTGTTTTGGTCCATTACAATGTTTTAACAAGATTTTAGCTACCAAATCCTTTAAGTGAGCAAAATACAAGATTTGGAAAGGTGATGCCACGACGTAATTCACAGAAATTAATACCTGATAATACCTTACAACGTGCTGATAATGCCTGATAATGCCAAGACGTAATTTACAGGGTCATTTGCCTGTTTTGCAGTTTCTAAATTGTCATCTGGTTGTCTACCATGACTTAAATCACTACTTAAATTTAGGACTGGACATTTCAAATTTAGACCAATCCTTATTATTGTGACATCCGTTAGATTGAAATTTTATCTGAGACTTTATAGTCAAACATATTTATAATTATAAAACAGAGTTCAAAGAGCTACTTGTAGAAGCAAAAACTAAAGATATTTAACTAATGTTATGATAAGAGAGTTAATAATCAAAACTCTCTGCTCCAGCCTTTCTCTAACCAATATAACAAGTTACGTGCTTCTAGCCAAGCAAAAAAAAGCAATAATAACTTATTGCCCAATACTAGATACATATATTAAGTATTATGTGTAGGCACCATTTTATGAAACCTTAAAGTAAGATACAAAATCAAGATGGACAAATAAATGGTAACACTGGGTGTTTAATTTTAAACAAACACAGAGACATGAATGAAAGATTTAATATAAGGAAGGATACTTAGAGTAACATCATATCTCGGGTGTCTGGAGAAGAATAAAAGCTCAGAAAGAGGTGACTAACCTGGGAGAATCCCATAGTCGAAGGTTTTCTTACTTCTGTTTTGCGGTAGGAGGCCTAATCAAATTGAAGAAGAAGTAGTGTTAACAACTGAAACCCTAACGGCGAATAAGGAACGACATAGATAGGAATGCAAGAAGGAGTTTTGCCAGATTCAGATTGAAGAGAAGATGGTCGTGATTAAGCGGAAGAAGAGTCGGCAAAGGGAAGGGCGGCAAGGGTCATCTGACAATCCCATTGGAAATCCGCCCCGATCGCGGCCCCAGTGAGGGTGAGAGAGATGGAGAGAGAACGAGAAATGAGTGTTATGGAGGGTTGGATACTGGGTCAATTAATTCCCGATCTCAAGATATTAATTCCCGGTCTCAAGACATATACTTCGCTATTGTAAAAAATTTTTGGTAAAAAATAAAATTTCATACTTTTTACTTCAGTAATTAACAAATTAGCGAAGTCTTTGTACTTAAAATTTCTAACTACCTCCTGCTTTTTTGTTTGGTACCATTTATTGAAGTCTATGTGGGTTGTTTACTTCTGTAAATTGAAAAGCGAAGTTGTTGTTTGTTTTTACTTTACTAATATACATTACCAAAGTGAGACGTACCGAAGTCTTTGATATTTATTCTACTAGTAACGACTTTAAATTTTTACAGGTTTTCCTTATTATAAAAATATATTCATAAAATACTATTAGAAAAATCGGGTCGTTACAATTTTTACAGGCTTTTCCTTATTTTCTGCCTATTTTTTTCTTCCCTTGTAACGCTTTTTTTAAAGATCAACGGTAACACCTAATTTGGTGTTGCCATAAATACTATGTAACACGGTTCTATCATTATCAAACGATAACAAAAAGTGTTAGCGTAGATCAATTTTAAGGCATCTATGATAACACTTATGCTTGTAACATCAAAATAAGCATTGCTGAAGGCCATTTGTGGTGTAGTGTCGTTATTTATCGCTTTTGGTATATCATTTGTATTAATTGTCGAGTTGTAATTGTTTGCTCTACTCGTCGGTAACCACGAAGTTACAATTGAAGAGTGGAAAATTGTCAAACGAGATTCTGCATTTTTCGTTGTGACGTTACATTGTCGGTATTTTTCCCAACAGTTGTTGTTGTTGTACGTGTCATGAACTCTCAACTCCCGTAGACAATTTGCACTCGAGTCTCTTGTGCTACACAGGTTGTTTTGTCATCCACACTAGTCATCCACACATTTTCCTGCCACGAGCTGTGTAATAGTCCACAGGGCGGCTGTGCTTGTTTACCAGGGACTGGGTTTCCGCGTATGGTTATCCCGTTTTAGACTAGATATTGAGCCTTCCACAGCAGTCTGCAAATTCATCTCTGTGGTGAAAAAGCAATAAAATAAATTTGCGCAGAGTAGATGAAAAGAAAAAGCACTTATTCCTCATTTCATCATAATTGTTGGTTATTTTAAACTTGGCTGCATATAAGGAAAACTGTCAATCCAAGACCGGAAAGATAGGAATCTATAAATACGAATCTGAAAGATTTGTCCTTGCATCTTGACGCCAAGGTCTGAAAAAATATCAATTTTGGGCGTGAAAGATTGAAATTATCAAAGAAAGTCTCGACATATTTTAAGGCCATGTTTGACATATTAAATGTAGTCTTATTATTAGTCATCTTCATCGATTGCACCATAATCCCAAGTGTCCAATTATGTTGGGGTCGGTCACACAGAAGATTATAGTGTTAAGAGACCAAATCAAATCAAATCAAACTAAGCCTTATTCCACTACAATGGGGTCAACTATATGGATCTCACGTCTCCAATCAGCTCTGCGCTGGGTCATCTCCTCCATTGGGTTCATATGCTGCATGTCCCTTCTAATAGTCTCCCTCTAACTTTTCTTCGACCGCCTTCTCATCTTTTGCCCTGTTTGTAGTCTATAGTTGCACACCTCTTTATTGGAGCCTCTAGGCGATCTTCTTTGCACATGGTCATACCATCTTAGTCGATTCTCCCTCATTTTGTCCTCAGTTGAGGCCACCCATAGCTTACCCCGAATACTTCATTTCTAATTTTGTCTCTGCGGGTGACTCAACACCTCCACCTTAACATTCTCATTTCTGTCACCGTCATCTTATGTACCTGTTGGTACTTCAGTGCCCAACACTCTGGTCCATAAAGTATGTCTAATTGCAATCTTTAGTATTTACCCTTGACCTTCTTAGGAACCTTTTTATCACATAAAACTCTCGATGCACTTCTCCAATGTTCCACCCTGTTGTGATCATATGAAGAACAATTTCGTCCAATTCTCCATCATTCTGAACCATTGACCCCAAATATTTGAACTTGTCATTTCAACAATCCCTTATGCTCCAATACTTCTATCAAGAAATTGTCTAAAATTAGGTAAGATTATAAATTCATGCAATAAGCAAAGTGCAAATTTTATGCCGGATGCTCTTCGTGTCGTAACTCTCGTATAATAAGATGAAATTCCAAAATCGTTAACATCATAGATTTTTTCGAGTTTCATGGAAAATATCATGAGAGGCAATGAATTGAGATAATTGCTATAGTCATGTCGAGTTACGTGATAAATTGATATTGTAGAAGTCAACACGTCTATTATGAAACATGGCCCATATTCTTATTTTTAGTATATACAACTATTTTCTTATTTTCTCTTTACTTTCTTTTCTTATTTCTCTATTTACATGAAATCCACTTATCTTTTTTTCTTTTTCAGAATTGTGACTTCTTAATTATTGTAAAATAGATATGAACTTTAAAATGCAATATATGGTTTTAAAATATGTGAGAGCCTTTAATCGATCAGTCTTCGGAGGTACCATATCAAATTGATAGTTTCATATGTTTCACTCCATGAATTGATAGAGAAAGGCTTTCAGGCCCCGGATTTTTTAAAATAAAAAATTCTGTATCTTTCGAGTTCTGGATTGGAAAAACACCCCAACAGCATAATTTGATGTGCATTTGAGAAACCGTATTATTAACATAATAATTGCAGGAAAATGTAATCAGCTTCATCATCAAACGGGGAAACTTAAAGTCCCCCAATCTCTTTGCATGGAGACGAAGGACGTATCGAACCTCAAGGAAATCAGGCAACTAAAATCTTACCGAACTAAAAATAGGTATTTCTCCGAGAATGTTTTTCTTGTTCTTCTTTCCACTTTGTACATAAAGTCTTGGAATGTTAGTTCTGAGTTGAGAGGTTAGTTTTTAAAATTTCAAGCACTAAAAATGGGTTGGTTTCATGTGAATGCATTTCATCTCGCGAGAAGATTGTAACGGTATTCTCGACTGGGTGAGGAGAACCCAAGGCCAAGCCACCATTTCTGTCTGTTAGATGTCGCCGCCCAAATAATGTGCTTTTTGTCTTTCCCATGTGATGAATTATGGAATATAATCGAGTTCTTGAACGTCAAGCTCGCATTTGTTTTTAAACTGAACTCTATAACCTACTCAACACTATGACAAGGCTAATATATTAGGGGGAGGGAGTGGTCACCTAGTACCCTAGGTGCCACATCACCTCTATCCAATAAAAATCCTCCAACTCAAAACTACTCAATTTTATCCTAACACTACCCTAAGTGGAGGGAGTGGTCACCTAGTACCCGATTTTTTTTTATACATAAAATCACATACAATATTTAAAATAAAAACATACCATTTCATTAAAAAAAAATATTACATAATACTTAAAAAAAAACTACAACTTAAAAATTGAAACTACAACTTAAAAAAAAAAAACATTACATAAGTTGAAATTAAAACAAGTTGAAACTACAACTTAAAAATTGCAAGCTCATCCGTGTTTGGCCGCAATTTCACGTTTTTGGTTAACAACGAATTCCAACATAGCGGGATCGCGAATGTGATCATGCGGCTCCAAAAAAAACTTCATCTCCCGTTGTGCATTCTTGAACTTCGCCCCCTCGATTTGTGTAGCCAACAATTATTTTGCCAAAGCATCCTTCTCGCGTTTTTCTTCCAAATATTGTGTCTTCTTTTGTGTGTAGGAGTTGATTTCATCCGCAACACTTGAGATCGACGAGGATGCGCCTTGCTTCTTTTTCATCTTTCTTGATGAAAATGGAGGGTTGGGGTCTTCATTCATGTCGGGAACGGTGTTGCTTGCCGATTCATACTCCCCCGACTTCCTTTTTGAAGAGTTGCTTGTCGCACCCGCAATATCTTTAAAATATTCTTGCTCTGTCCATTTGTCATGACCTCTGACAACCTCCCACGCCAAGGTATGAGTAAATTGTCTTTTTTTGCTGTATAGTAATCGGACTCAGCTTGCCTCACCACGTCCAAGTCGTTGCACCCACTAGCCTTAGCACGTTTCTACATTATATACAAAATAAAAAATATAGATTATGTAAAATAAAAAATATAGATTACGTAAAATAAAAAGTATAGTTTGTACCGCTTGGAGGTAGTAGCCGTTGAAAATACCCATGGCCGTGTTCATTGTTTTCCACTTGGTATTCAACGAATGAAAAGTTCGTGAACTCGAACCCATAGTTCCCTCGTAATGCTTGAGAATCCGTTTCCAAAAACCGTCGGACTTTTGTTCATTACCGACAACACCACATTCGGAGATTTGAATCCATGCTTTCGCCAAAGCCTCCTCTTGTGCCGGCGACCAAAGTTCACGGGGCCTCCTCCCCCGAATGCTTTTTTCTTCCCTCTCGGATCGACTTCTTGAACTTCCTCATCTTTGTCTTCTTCGTTTGGTAGTGGTTGTGTTTCGGGTACGTACTCTACGTCTTCATCAATGTTTTCGAAAGGGGAGAACTCGCTTGTAGTAGTGATGTTGTAGTGTTGAGGATTCATTTGAGGAGGACCCATATTATATTGGTAAAATGGATGTGGAGATGGGTGTTGTGGAACGTAAAATTGATTCAGGGATGCTTGAGAATAAAATTGGCTAAATCCTAACGGAGTTTGTTGTGGTTGCGAGGTGGAAGTTTTTTTACCTCTTCTTGGATCCATGGTTTTGTGTTTTTGAAATATTAGTGTGTGTTTTTATTTGTGTTTTGTGTGTTTTTATTTTGAAAAAATGAGTTGAAAAGGTTTGATTTTATAGGGAATTTTTTTTTTATTTGAACTAGCCGTTCAACGGCCATATTTTTCAGAAAGCACCCCCCCCACCGATCGGCTTCCGAAGCCGAAAATGAACACCGCTCGCCTTACCCGAGGCGCCGGCGGCGGTGTTACCGCTCGGGTAAGGGTACCCGATTCCCTTACCCGAGCCCCACTCCCTCCCCCCTTATCGCATTACGATGGTTAAAATATGAAACGGTTGTCAGAATAATTCGGTACTTGTACCTGTATTACAAATAAAATTCTGAACTGGACTATAACAAAGAACAGAAACAAATATTACACTTGAAATTAAAGAACAATTTTAATAAAAGGAGTAAAGATCGTTCGAAGGTAAACTTCTGCCCGCAAGACGAGAATACGCCCCGGTAGTACTCACCGTAAAGCGGCTCGTCCCCAAAGGTTAAAACGATCTGAACGTCTCGGAAGATGCGATCGCAACCCAAGCGAGCACTGCGAATCTGGAGCGAAAGTAGACTGTATATGCTATGATATGCTTTGATAAAAAATGCACTGCTTTTCGTGTAACGGTCGGTCGATCGGTCGGCGGCGGCGGCGCGCGCGTGTGTGTGTGTACGCACGAGGACACCCATACACACCAACCCACTTGTTATTAAGCCCATAAAGGCAAAGACTTTAAATACAAGCCAAAACATCCATCCACAATCAATGTGGGATAACTAACATCATATACATCATGTTAGTTCCTACTCCAACATTCAACTTTAACATATAATATCTCACTCACCAGAAATCGGTTTTGAAATATTAAATATACCATGTTCATCTACTCGCGATGTAGATTAACGTTCAATAAATATTTTAACTAAATAATAAATATTTAATTAACAATATTTATTCTTAATAAATAGTTAAATACTAAACTATTTCCAATAATCCCCTACATGAGTGAGATTGCCAATGCAAAATGAATGCAAATGCATAGTTCAGTCCTCAAGAGACAATATTTCATTTGGCTAGGTGGCTTGTGACATTGAACCTATCCATTGTCAATATTATCTAGTATACTAGCGGCATAGTGGTCATGGAAACCTTGAACTAGTCCTCCATGGTGTATACTGAGACAATAATATAGACACAATATCATCTCAATTCCGCCCGTTCTAACCTTTTGTTTCCTTTTCGGCCTTGGACACCCCTTTGGATTCATAAGTGTATCAACTGAAGCGGCCCTCACTTCACACTTATATAGGATTCCCAAGTATCCTACTATACTTGACCTCTCTGAGGTAATCAAGAAACATGGGGTGTTTCCTCCACAACTAAGGTTCTTTTATTAAAAACTCTATATGCCTTGCTTCTTTGGGAATATCCCATAAAGAGACCGTCATCAATTTTAGCATCAAAGGCATTTAGCTATGTTTTACCGTTGTTGTGGATGAAACACTTACAACCAAAGACATGAAAGTAAGCAACAGTAGGAGTTCTATTATTCCAAACCTCATAGGGAGTTTTGCCATGTCTCTCTACTATCATACTCCTGTTCTGGGTGTGGCAGGCTGTGTTCACAGCTTCAGCCCAGAACCTTTTGGGTAGGTTTGCTTCTGCAATCATGGACCTTGCTGCTTCATTCAGGGTTCTGTTCCTTCTTTCAGCAACACCATTCTGCTGGGGCGTCCTGGCTCCAGAGAGCTCATGCAGGATCCCATTCTGATCGCTGTAATCAGTTATCGCCTTGTTGAGAAACTCTCCTCCTCTATCTGATCTGATCTTGATTATGGAGAGGGATTTCTCATTCTGGATCCTTCTCAGCAGCTCAGGTAACTTGGTCAGGGTTTCACTTTTCTTGTATAGGAAAATGATCCAAGTGTACCTTGAATAATCATCTACTATTACAAGTGCATGCTTTCGGCCGCTCAAAGTTCTTGGCTTGATATGACCAAATAGATCCATGTGGAGTAGATCTAAGATCCTTGTTGTGAGCGTTGTAGGCTGAACTGGCTTGAACGATGCCTTGGTCTGCTTTCCCTTCTGACATGCATCACAGAGTGCTTCCTTCTTGAATGCTTCATTTGGAAGTCCTCTGACCAGCTTCTGAGAGCTAATCTTGTTGATTGCTTTGAAGTTTAGATGACATAGTCTTTTGTGCCACAGCCATCCATTCTCAGCTACTGTCTTGGATAGGAAACAGGAGTTAGGTGTTCCTGTGTTCCAATCAATCATGTAGACATCTCTTCTTCGGAAACCTTGAAGCTTTATTTCTCCAGATAGGATGTCTATCACCATACACTTCAAGATGGTGAAGACTACTAAATTCTTCTCGTCACAGAACTGGCTTATGCTCAGGAGGTTGTACTTGAGCCCTTTGACATAATGGACTTTGGATATCACAATGTTTCCTCGGTGCAGCTCTCCAAAGCCTTTTGTCTGTCCTCTAGAGCTATCTCCAAAGGTTACATCGGGACCTCTTTCTTTGATGTATTTGGTCAGCATCTTCTTGTTCCCGGTCATATGCCTCGAGCATCCAGAGTCTACAAACCATTCTTCACCTCCAAAATTTGAGCTTGAGGAGATGTGGTTGTAGTACTTCCACCTTTTCTGCAATTAAACAAGCAGAGATTTAGGTACCCAAATTTGTGTGGGTCCTTTGGGGTTAGTTGGTTTCCTGGAGAATTGATTTCTCCTTGGATTATAGAAATTGTTATTATTATTATTATAACCCTTATAAGGTGTCTGTGGTCGAGGTCCAATCTTACGGTTGGATTGTATACCGGATATTCCTCAAAGTTTTGATAGTGTGGGCCATTTCTAAATCTAGGCTGAGACCATTTATTAAATCTTTGTGGTCTCCACACTTGTTCATTTTGATAATTAGGATAACCTTGAGGTTTCCATCTGCCCCTCCCATTATGAAATCTATTTTTGGGGAGTTGTTGGTAATAGTGGGCATGTTATGCAGATTCTTTGCTTTTGCACAGGCCTTTGCCTAGTCGCTGTCTAGGTGGGCATCGATGTAACATTGCGGCTCAGACGTTTGACTTTGTTGCCTGTTTTTGAATATCGGTTTATATACGAGCTCGTGATCGAGACTATTGTTTCTCCCTTGATAAACTTGGTTTTAACTAAAGGGAGTGTGAGAATCATATCCAAGGCTGATTTGGTATATAGTGACCTTTTATAAGTACACAATTCTCCCGAGTTGAAGACGCCTTCAGGAGGTTATTTCCTGCGCTTTGAGTTTTATTTATCGAGCGATTTAGTAAACTCGGCTTTGGCATGAGCAAGCTGGTGATTTTTCTTTAAGTAAAATGGTTAGCCGATCTATCTCAATTTGTATTGACATTTGCACAGTTTTTAAAGTCGGTAGTTGTCTCAACCTTATTCAAATCTAAATGAGTTTTTCGAAATCATTTTTCATTGCCTATTCTCATCTTTCGTGAGTCTTTTCTCGTCTGACTTGGTGTGCAGATTTGAGTGTTTCAAAATCTTTAAATAACTGATTTACCGATTCATGTAGATCCATATCTTGTGACATGGCTGAGCTATTATTTGAACCGGTGGGTTTAGAAGTTACCTCTTCATCAGCTAAGTTTGCCATCAGGCAATCATACTCCTCGTCTTCATCAGAAAAGAAACCACTGCTTGATTCAACATGCTCCTGGTCTTCTCCGATGAAGGCCTTTCTTCTATCTTCCTTTCTGCCCACCTCCTTCTTGGTTTCGTCCTTCTTGAGCTCGGGGCAATCCATTTGGATGTGTCCTATTTTGTGACAGTTGTAGCATTCTACTTTCCAGTTTCCAGCCTTCTGGTTCCTTCTTGGATTCTCCTTGTAATTTTTCTTGTACTTGGAGTAGTTCTTTCTGAAATTGCTGAACCTTTGCATTATGAAAGCCATTTCTTCCTCAAAATCTAGTGGATTTGGAGGTTTCACATCAGACAGGCTCTTGGCAGGGGACTCGGCTGCAAATGCGATTCCCTTCTCTGCAGGCTCAGTCGAGGATGAACTTGGAAGCTCGAACTCATAAGCCTTCAGATCAGAGAACATCTCCTGAATCTTTATTTTATTCAGGTCCTTGGACTCTCTCATGGCTACGACCTTCATGCTCCATTCGGGGTTGAGAGATCTGAGGACCTTAAGTGCCATTTCCCTGTTGCCATAGGTTTTGCCCAGGGAGTTGATCTCATTGATAATTACAGTGAACCTTGTGTCCACTTGATCTATGGATTCACCATTCTTCATTTTAAAGTTGTCAATTTTTTGGATAGCAATTGACAGCTTGTTTTCCTTGATCAGCTCCGTTCCTTCACACATTAGAGCTAATGTGTCCCAAATTTCTTTGGCATTCTTACAGTTTTTTATCTTGACCATGGTGGATTTGTCAAGAGTTTGATATAACACATATCTGGCCCGGTTATCAAGATTGGCCAGCTTTCTTTCTTCAGGAGTCAGCTCCGTCCTCTTCTTAGGAATCTTCTCTGGCCTCCCAGCTGCGATCTCCTCTGCTGTGTTGTCCTTTTCAAAGATGAATGGACCGTCTTCAATGATGCACCACATGTCGTCATGAATTGAAGATAAGTGTGCCTGCATCCTTATCTTCCACAGATCATACTCGTCAACTGAAAAGACAGGGAGTCTAGAGTGCATGTGTTCCATTATAAAGTGAGAGTTAAGATATATATCTAATATAGATCTGGTTCGTGAAATAAATGAACCAACCGCTCTGATACCACTTGTAGGTCACAAGTCGTCCAGGAACAAGTCTAGAGGGGGGGGTGAATAGACTTGTTGAAACTCTTGGACTCTTTTTCACGAAGAGTGAGTTTCTTCAGCTGATAGTTAGACAAATGACTTGGAGTCGTTTGTTCTTGGATATGTGCGGAAGTCAGCTGATGACGAATAGAAATCAACTTAATGAAACACTTAACAATGTATGCAGCAGTTAAAGTATGATGCAGTAAAACAGTAAATAACACAGGCAATTATAGTGGTCTCAGAGGTGGGGTAATCCTCTACTAATCCACTTTTCTCCAAACCAGTTGGAGATGAATTCACTATAATTTTCAACCAGTGATAAATATTACAGTGATTCAAACCACACTACAACAGCTTCCAACCAGTGGAAATCCGTGCCGTTGTACACACTTGACTGCCTTGCACCTCTTGATCCTCGATCCTCGGATGCCTTTACAGTCTCTTACTTCAACCAGTGAAGTACCCCGTACTCAAGATTATAGACAAGAGTTTTTGTCTTCTCCAACTTAAGAGCTTCCTTAAGTATGAACTTTTAGAGCTGCTCTTTTCACGATGCTATTGATTGCTTTAGATTGCTTGATTGCTTTGATCGCTAGAATGTATGTTCGCACCGGTAGTTGCTCAGTTTCAAATCTTCGGATATATATAGATCACGATCTCTGAGCTTTTTCCTTGTAGCCGTTGCAAATCTTTTGAACAAATCCGTCCGTTGGAGGGAGACTTCATTGTTTAATCTTACTGAACGTTGCAAGGCTGGATTCCCATTATTTAATTTTATCTTCCGACCGTTGTGAAGACTTCTGCATGTGAGCGCCGAATCTTTTGAATATAAAATGATTAAAGTCTTCAAGGTGGGTCTGGATGATTTATTTAAATCATATCTCTTGCGGGAATCACTCCAATTTGTCTCTTCACGTTGCATGTGAGCTTTCCGTAATACTTGACTTTTCAACGCATGCTGACGTGGACTTGGAGTACTTGGCTGCCTTTGAGTAGGTTGATATGCAGCTAACATCTCTGCAGATAGGTCCTCTCGGTTGTTCACTGTTTGTGACTTATCTGGTCAGGTGACTTCCCTGAGGTACCTCGGCTGCAGTCTGGTCAAACTTCTCTGATAAATTTTGTTGACCAGAGCTACTCTGACTGGACTCGGCTGTTCCTCTCTGATGGACTAAGCTGTACTTAGTACTTAGCCGTTTTTTCAGTCTAACAAATTTTATGGCCTACAGAAGATACTCATTTGGTTCTTCTTTACATTTTGCCAAGTTTTATACTTAACATATTTTGGCTTATGGAAGATACTCATTTGGTTCTTCCTTACATTTTGCCAAGTAATACACATTTGATTTTATTTTAATGACATCATCAAAATCTAACAAGTATTCCTAACAGGATGATCATTCGTATGAGGAGCGTCCCATACGAGTCTTAGAGCGGCGGATCAAACAGAGGAATAAGGCGATCCCTTTGGTTAAAATTCAGTGGTCTGGGCACGGATTCGAAGAGGCTACTTGGGAAACTGAGGATAGTATGCGGGAGAGTTATCCCGAGTTGTTTGACCCTTAGTTTCGGGGACGAAACTCTTTTAAGGGGGGGTGTATGTAATACCCGGTCGTAATTCAGTCATTATCATTCAGTAATTTCATTCGGTAATTGTCACTATGTAATTTTTTCACTTGTTAATAATCATTCATCCGTGTTCACCATTCGGAATAACTTCGAGTTGTGTATCGATATTGTTCATTGTTTCAACCTTACTTGGGAATCGAGACAAGAGTATTATCTTGATCGTGGTAATTGATTCATTAGTCGTTGTTGACGTTGGAGTTCATGTCATTTCTAATCTCCACATTGTTAAATTTGTGTTTTGTTGGGCGAACCCTTGTAATCATGGCTTGGAACCACCATTTTGGGGTTTCCGTACTTCCATCTCGTGTTATTGTTTCCCAAATATTGATTCCTATTGCTTTTATTCTCTTCCCGTGTCATTTTTCATCATTTTAGGACCCAAGGGGGGTGTGGGCCGCGGCACAAGGAGTGTGCGCCGCGGCAAACACATTGTCCAGTGTTTGGCCGAGCAGTCTGTACCGTGGGCCGCAGCACATGCCGGCAGGGCCACGGCACACTGCCGAGTCACTGCCGTGGCACACTCGTCCGGGCCGCGGCACACTCGTGTTGCACTTATCGGCCAAACCTTCTGTACCGTGTGCCGCGGCACATGCCGACGGGGCCGCGGAACACTGTCGAGTCACTGCCGCGGCACACTCGTTCGGGCCGCGGCACGCTGCCGATCACTGGGGGCAGATTTGGCCCTGTGTCGCGGCACACTTCAGCCGGGCCGCAGCACACAGGGCAGTCAACTCTATAATTGCGTTTTGCTGAGCGTGATCAGCTCATTCTTCCTATTTTCTTCAACTATTCAGGAGACAGAGCTTTAGGGGAGAAACTTTTCATCATCCATGACTTGAGGGTTTGATTTTCTTCATTTCCTTTCGATCGTGAAGTCCGGATAGTCGATCTAACGCGATTTCATCGGATTAAAGTACTTGGATCTTCAAAGGTAATATTCATCAAACCTCTTGGATTTTGATTTGTGTTGAGATCTGATGTTTTAGATGTTAAGATCATGTTGTATGAAGTGATATACGCATGATTATGGATATGTTTGATTATTCATTAGATTATTGAAGGATTATTCAAGAACACTTTGAATATTGAGTTGGATTTGGGGGTTTTCGATTAATTGTTGTTGAAATCACGATTTTGGATATTCATAATGGATTATTGATCGTATTGAAGATATTTTGTTGGTTTGAAACACTTCTTGGGGATTTGATGTTGGTATTATTGAGGCTTGGTTATAAAAAATCGTAGTTTGGCCACAAAGTGTTCGATATAATGCCCCCAATGAACTTGGTTTAATCGTATCGACATTTTGAGTTCGTTATATTCGTGTTTGATTCGTATATTGAACAGATTGTTGGTAATTGTATTTATTCAAGGTTGTTCGAGCGACCGATATCTCAATTAGGACGTTGTTCGTGGAAGAATAATTGTCACCGGTGTTGAGTAAGTTAATTCTTACTCGGTTAAAAGGATATTCATTCCTTTTGTTGTTGTTCATTCATAATCATAACTCATTCATAATTGTATTAACCGTATTGAGATTTGTAATTGTCGAATAATCATTTCATTCACAAGGAACGACGGTTCCAATCATTTCATCGGGTTATCAATCACTTCACTATTATTTTCATCTCGGTGAGTCATTCTTGACCTTGTCGAATTGTTATCCATTGATATTCATTGTGGTCATTCTCGTTCATATGACCTCCTGGGTTCATATTGCGTGGCCGGGTGTGGATGTGTGGAATTTTTAGTCGGGCATGCGATGGCCATGTATTGGGAGTGATACATTGGACTGTGCACACAGTAACGATTACCTCCGTGAGACTAATTAGGTACAAGGACTAGAGGTGGTATTCGGGCCGGGCCCGGGCCGGGCCGGGCCGGTCTTTTTTTACAAACATAAGGCCCGTCCCGACCCACAACCCATTGTGTTCATGGGCCGGGCCGAGCTGTTCACGAGCCGGGCCGGGTTAAACATCTTTTTTTTTCATTGTAAGATAGAAATTTTATTACAAGGACCAACAAAATGAACTTGAACTTTATTATAAAGAAAGAACAACTCTCCCCCCCCCCCCCCTCTCTCTCCCATTTTACTCCTCTTCAAGTTAATTGCGAAGTGCTCCTATAGTGCATCGGACTATTGTCGGGTGTGAAATGTTAGTGGACATAGAATGCTGAAATGTACTCTCACTACTGTATGCCTCTTGGACATAATAAGATGTGATTTACTAAATGAAAACTGAATTTTGTACCTTTTTCAGGCTATAAATTGATAGGAAAGAAATAAAAAACCCTATTGGACATTCCCAATTCACGGTCTTTAGACGGGCTAAACGGATCGAGCCTTCCCGGTTCACGGGCTAACACGGGCTTGGGCCGATCCGTGCCGGGCCAGCGGTTTTAGGCGGGCTCGAGCCGGTCCGGGCCGGGCCTCTAAAACAATGGCCCCTAAGGCCCACATAACCTAAATGTACACGGGACGGTCCGGGCCAAATAGTAAACGGGCCGGTCCGGGCCGGTTTTTAAGCGTGCCGGGCCGTGCCGGGCTGTTCTGCGACCGACCCACATACCACCTCTAACAAGGACGGGTGTGTCCGGTCATCCGTCTTGTACACTTGCACAGAACACTATGGGCGTACTATGATACTCCTCTTCAGCGTAATTCATAACTAAGGATATTTCATAACTAAAGATATATCATGATTGTGTAATTTCAACCCTTGAGGATTGTTGTTCTGTGTAACTGACCCCGTTAGGGGATATTGTTTTCCAGGTCACGGCAAGGCAAAGGCACGGGAAGAGCATGTTGATGGCGAAGAGTCCCAGTGATACTACTAGGGGGCCCCAGTCATTCCGGTTATTTCAGTCATTCCGGTTATTTCAGTCATTTCAGTCATTTTAGTCATTTCAGTCATTTCCGTCATTTGTATTTCCGCTGCAAATTTCATTTGAGATGTTTATTTATTCAGGGTGGTGTATTTTATCTTCATATAAAATATACTAGTATTCTGTATTGTCCTGGTGTATTGTACTTAATCTCCTCATCGGAGTATTTGGTAATATAATGTGGTTCGGTACTACAATTATATTATTTAATTCATCGATTTTCATTACTTTGGTGGGTCTGATCGGGGTCCACGACACTGTAATATCCGCCTAGTTTGGGGTGTTACAGCAGATGGCTACAAGATGTGACGAAGATGCATCCACCAAAGTTTGATGGTTTTTCTGAAATGTCGACTTGGAATCATTGGCTAAGGGAGTTGGAGAAAAATTTGCAGGAATTAACTGTCCAGACAATCGAAGAACCTCTATCGCCCAATACTTTCTGAATGGAGAAGCGTCCGAGTGGTGGGAAGCTATCCGACTTATTGACCATGATGCCGAATGGGGAGAGTTCAAGCTAATGATGGAAGCTCAGTACTGCCCTCGTCCGATCCGAGAATCTAAAGTTCGAGAATTCTTCTCTGCACAACCTTCAGACGTACCTGTAGCTCAAGGGATTAAGACCCACTACCAATGTTTATACTTTAGCCGACAGCAAAAAGTCGTTGGCTAAAGTCGAAAATCGTCGGCTAAAGTGGCCAGTTGTCGGCTAAAAGCCGGTCGGCCGAGGTCGGTCGGCTGAAGTTTAGCCGACGGCAAATCGAGAAGGTCGTCGGCTAAAGTTCGAGTTTAGCCGACGGTTAGGCAGTCTTCGGCTAAAATAGTTCCAGGTTTAGCCGACGGATACATAGTTGTCGGCTAAAGTTCTCCAGTTTTAGCCGACGGGTACATAATTGTCGGCTAAAGTGTCTTTTATTTTTTTAAAATAAATACTATAGCCGACAGTTACATAGTTGTCGGCTAAAGTTTTTTATTTTATTTTTTTAAATAAATACTTTAGTCGACGGTCTGTGCAAATGTCGTCGGCTAAAGTCCAGTGAAAAAAAAAATCAGATTTCGAAATCACCAAACCTGTTCAGATAACCTGTTATTCTAAATGTACAATACACCACCATACATCACGATCAATATAAATCAATTATGAAAAACATAATTTAAAAACAAACCATATCAACATGTCATGTAGCAACATCAACAAAATCACTATAAACACCAACGTTAACGAACACGAGTATAAAATAAAAAATGTTTAGCAAAAGAACTATTACAATGAAAACTAAAATCCTCAAAGATCCGTCAAATTCTTAAAGATAGAAGAAGGATTACTACCGTCTTGCATGTCGTTGTCCCGAGGCTGTGAAGAAGAGGGGGGTGTTTGTGAATTGAAGAATTGAGGTGGTGGTGGTACCGAAATTCCCGATTGACATACGGTCTGACTCAATGACATCATATACTGCATCATGGCCTGCTGCTGAGCTAACATCTCTTGTTGAAACTTTCTTTGTTTCTCTTGGAATTTCTGGAACTGGTCTTGAGACTTCCTTTGCTCCTCAGCTCGGAGCTCCCTCTCGATCCTCAATTGCTCCTCCAAATAGGACTTTGAGTGTCGCCACTTTGATTGCGCTGAAACCCTATAATATTCTTGAATAATCTGGTGCCTTCAGCTCCCATCATCGGCGTCCGCCGTCCGGTGATGACTCCCTTTAGGAGGGTAAATGTTAGCCCACACCCTTGCCCTAATGTAGGGATCGGCCTGATCGATCTCTCGGCGTGCTAACTCGAGACCAGTCTCGTCCAACTTCGGATGCTCCTCCCTCGCCATCTCTATCAACATCCTCTCAGACTCTTCAGTCACTCTCTCCTAATTAAGTGGGAACAAAAAAAGTAACCGAATATTAATAAAGTTCAGAGGTAAAGACTGATAGCAATATTAAAATGGTTAGGATACATTTACAACTTACAAGTCTATCCGGATAGTTAGGATATGCCTTCTGAGTTACGTAGACAAAGGCATTCGCCACATTTCCATCAGAAGTGGCCTCGTGCGAAACTCTCGCTAACGACCGCGAACCTAAGCTGTGGTGTTCCGTCAAACCCTTACGGTTAACAGTGTTGGTTGAACTGCTCGCCTATACATAGAAACATGTAATTTTCATTTAACAAGGAGAAAAATTACCACAAGTAAGTTTCATATATGTTACATATCTTTAAACAACAATAGCATTACGACAATATTTAGAGCTCGATTACATACAATATAGTCCGGGTCGCTAAAATGTGCGCATAGCCACCTCCACTCGTACTCCCGATACTTGAACTCCTCGGGAGTAGCCTCACGGGAATTACGCCAAGCTGACCAAAACATGTGTAGCTCATTTTTTTAAGATTTGTACCTATAACAAACATTTATAAATAATAATCAAACATTAGTCAAATATATTTGTAAAGTATTTTGTAAATTTTATGTATTTATTTACTGTGATTTGTGTTATTGTTTTATTCTAATTCATAATGTTATTATTTATTATGTTATTCATAAATAATCTGTTGTGTGTATACAGTTGTTATTATGCAGTCGAACGTTAAGATTTAAATTTAGTGATTATGTTACATGTCATTTTATATTTGTTGTTTGTGTATGATTATATAATGTTAATGTGTTAGTTTTATTATTTTTATGTATAATTAATATTATAATGTTTTATGTATATTCTAAAAGTGTATGTTATAATACTCATAATTACAAGTAAATTAGAATGTTTACCATGTTTAAATTTATCAATCAAATTACCTTCCAATTATACAAGTTGTGAATTTTAAATTACAAATTGTTTTGTATTAATAAATAAATTATTAAAACATTTGATAAATACATATTTTCAACAATAACAAAAACAATGCAAAATTTTCTCGAGTAATTACTCAACTACGTATTGTGAAAATTACTTACTTGGTTGTTTGCACCTCATCACACCAAGTATGTAGTAGGAAAGATAGAACCTCAAACCAAACCTACAATTAGCATGTAATATATATTACTAAATTTTTTCTGAATTTAAATACACAAAGTAGCTTTCGGAATTGAGATAAACTTACCAACATAGCATTGTTCAATGCATCCTTCACACATTGTGGCACATCCTTCCACTCAGCCCACAGTACCGGAACTCTATCGCGTATGACAAACCCAACATTACGACAATATGCCGTACAAACATCCGAAGCCAAAATAGGTCGTCGATACTTTTCATCAACTGTTATCTTGTGACGACCATTTTTTGAAACATATGTGTCAAGTGCTAGACCCTTCGATGGGCCATGAGTCTTCTTCTTCTTTTTTGGTTCGTCTTCGGTACAACCCTCCTCATTCTCAAGCTGCGCAAGCGATGCGTACAACTTCGTCTTAGATATCCGACATGTCCGCCAAATCATTTTCTCATGCCACACCTGGAACACATACGCCTCTGTCGGGTTAACCAAGTTATATGGCCGGCGGACTCCTTCCTCATCGACCCCTGGAATCGATGGTACCATAAGAGGCATAAATAAAGTCGATGGCGGACCGGAAGGCACCTCGGATGACGTGCTCGATGTAGATCGGCCGCTCCTAGATGTAGTAGGAGGGGTGGGAATGCGGTGTATAGGAGGCATACGAGGCTGAGTCGTCTCGACAGTAGTGGGGGTGGTCCGCGATCTGGGAGTCTGATACGATAAGCTCCTCGCAATAGTATGTGTGTCATCCGCCAGATACAAGTTCCCATCCTTAAAATTCAGTCCACTATTCTCTACTAGTCCACGTATGTGAGCGTTACTCTGATCCAAATATTTACCGACAGGATCCGCACGATTGGAAGCTGCGGAACTATCTCCCGTCTCCGGAGTCTTCGATTTTTTCTTACCACACGCTAGTCTCTTAATTTTATCCATTTAACCTGCACAAATTCGAAAACATAAATCAATTATTTTTAAATCATAAAACATCATAAACCCTAAAGATAATTTTGAATTAATAAGTAATAATGAGCAATTATTTTTGAAAATTCACAGATAATGAAATTATAACAAGACATTGCCTCTTGAAAAAATCAATCGGTTGTCATCATCAAGAAGCATTAAAAACAGCGATAACTAATCGATAACTAATGCTCCATCGAACAAATACAACTTCCACTGAACCAAAAACAGTGATAACTAATCACTCCAAAACTAAGAACCTCGGGGAATAAAGAACGCATCACTCATTTAATATAATTGAATACATGGATAACCGAAGAAAAAAATGACAATCAGTTGTAGTGAGAACTTGAATCATTTATCCCAGACGTTAAAAAGATAAGCAGTACCAGCCCCGATAACCAGAACCAGCAAATAAAAACATCCGAGAAAATGAAAAAAAAAAACAGAAATCAAAACTGAAAAAATGAAAAAAAAAAACAGAAATCAAAAAAACTTACCTAGGAAATTCGGCGGATGACGAGCTGGCGGCGGACGACGAGCTGGCGGTGGATGACGAGCTGGCGGCGGACGGTCGGACGAGGGTTCCAGACCGACAGTCGTACGAGGGAGGCGGAGGGACGGGACGAGGCAAATGGACGAGACGAGGCGGATGCGGATAGACGATGGGAAGAGCGGCGGACGACGAAGCGGTGGAGGGGCGGCGGAGATTCTGGGGAAGAAAGGAAAAAAAAATGGGGGGCGGCGGCGGAGGTTTGGGGAAGAAAGGAAGAAATGAGGAGCAAAGGCGCGTTTTTTTTTATAAGGTAACTTTATCCGACGACAAAGGCCGTCATCGGCTATACATTAAATGACTTTAGCTGGCGATCGCCATCGGCCAAAACACCAGCCCCACTCGACCGTGTCTATCGACACGGTCGGGTTATCCGTCCAGAAACTTTTGTGAATGTAGACCACAATGACTTGACCGTGTTGATCGACACGGTCGGCACACTTTAGCCGACGATCGACATCGGCCAAAACACCAGCCCGACTCGACCGTGTCAATCGACACGGCCGAGTTATCCGTCCAGAAACTTTTTGCGAATGTAGACCACAACAACTCGACTGTGTCGATCGACACGGTCGGCAGTTCACTTTAGCCGACGATCGCCGTCGGCTAAATTAAATACCGAAAAAAAAAGACCCACTGGCTTCCGGGGTTCGAACCCCGGGCCATTTATGTAATTAATATGGCATTTTGCCACTGGGTCATGATTATTATTCAATCATTTTAACCTAGTTTTTATATTTATATATGTCTTTTATATAACATACTATTTTACATATTAGAATTTAATTAAAAATATATGTATAATAATATTTTATATATTTAGACATGTTTTTATATAATAATATTTTATATATTTGAATTTAATTATAAATATATCTTATAAATATTTAGACATGATTATATATATGTATATTAATTTTTACAGTTTTTATATAATAATATTTTATAAATTTATACTTGTTTTTTATATATGGGAGAATGAATATATAACAAAATAAAAAAATCAGGTATATAATAATATCACTTTTTCGATTCGTTCGAGCGGTACACAACAATAAATATTTAAGGAACTTTTACAAATGATATGTCCTTCTAAGGTTCGTAGTCAGAATCACTACTTGAGTCTGTCTCTGTGTTGGAGTAGATAACTGGCAGCATATGTCTGAACTCGTCCTCATCATCTTCATCAGAGTCTGCACGTAATTCATTTGTACCTACATCTATGAACCCACGATCTTCACCATGTAGCCGAACCACTCGACCTTCTACAACATTATTCAGTAGTATTGTGGAGGATGGTGGAATATTAGTTGCATCCGGCTCTTGGTATGCCTCATTATCATCCTTATCGACTGCTTGTCCAAATGTAGCCGCACTATATATATTTCTCGTAGCCACATAATTTACGATCTTCCATGCTCCGTTTTCTACAAAGTCATCAAGATAGTAAACTGGTTTAGCAGATGTTGTAAAAACAAAAGGATCACCTTCATACCAACTCGTAGAAGTATCAACAGATAATAGTGCATAGTTATCCTCCCTTTCGATTTGAGGATTTGTATCAAACCACCTACACTTGAACAAGTAAACTGTCAAGCCTTCTCCATAAATTAGTTCCACTACTTCGAGAAGAACACCATAATATCCACCGTCAATTATAACCCCATAATTTTGACACCTCCTTCTTTGATCTCTGTCGATACATACAAATGTCACACCATTTACCTTCGCCATTGAATAAACTCTAGATGTAACAGGCTTCATAGAAAGAAGCATCAACTCACGTGACCACATCGGGTGGCCATCACTTTGTATGTGCATCATCTGGATATTAATTAAGGTGAATGTTGTAATTAAGTAAATTATGTAAGCAAATTAAGTAAACAGTAATTAAACACTTACCCATTTTCCGAGATAATCAGCAAATGTTTCATTGTGGAATCTAATGTCTCCATTCACAGCATCACATGAAAGGTGAATGTCTTTGCAATATTGAACTTCTGGACAGTTAAGTAATATCCACCAATGTGCAATTCGTAGCTCGTAAGGTTGTAAATGAGTCAGTAATCTTCCTCGAACTTCAACTTTGCTGGTGATGATGGAGAGATTAAATTGTACTGGAATTGTTGACATAGGCTCGGGTATGGGATCCACCGCGCCTAAATAGAACTTGGTATATGTTACACACTCCCATGCAAGATATGCTTCGGCTATACATCCTTATGGTGCAGACTTATTAGTCACAGAGTCCTTGTACTCACCAAGTTGCCTTTCTATTGGAAACATCCACGTGTAGTGGAGCGGGCCTGTTAGTAAAAGTTGGCGAGGGAGATGGATCATGAGGTGAGGCATGAGATCAAACAAATTTGGTGGGAAGATCCTCTAAAATTTGCATAAGATATAAATGATCTCATTTTACATGAGACGGAGATCTGATTTCCTTACTTCCCTAGTGCATAACTTTTGAAAGAATCTGGATAACAATACACATGGCTCGACCACCTGTTTGGACAAGTATGGTCGAATAAACACAGGAAACAAAATGTTGTAAGAGGATATGACAATCATGGCTCTTCAGTCCAGTTAACTTGTTCTCCTTGAAGTTAACACACCTCCCTATATTTCCAGCATATCCTGTGGGATACCTTGCAGCCTTCATTCACGAAAAAATCTCAGCCTTTTTCTCAGAGGTGACTGTGTAAGCAGCTTTCAGCATTTTGTGTTTCCCCTTCCCTTCAACCATAAATGTTTTCTAATGTTCATTTGTTTTAAACCAATGCGTGCCTTAGGGCCATATTTAGTCTTCCCTTCCCAACATAACACTATACCGACAACACTTTCACAAACATTTTTTCTATGTGCATCACATCTAGGTAGTTCCTAATCGACAACTTACTCCAATAAGGTAGATCCCAGCAAATACTTTTGTGGGACCAATACTTATACCTCTCAGGTCTTTCAAGAGTTGCCGCTACTATATCAGGATGGTTGCTCAACTGCCCAAAATCATACTCATTCAGCACGGCCAAAATTTCCTCACCAGTCCACTCCCGTGGTGGATCACCAACCTCTTCAGTCCCATCAAATGCTGCAGCATCCGTACGCCATACATGCGTCCTCTCAAGCCATATACGGTGACGCATTCTGATAACCTTCCGATAATGATACCTTGTGCAGTCAGCATTCAAGTACACTGGACATCCTCTGTATCCACTAATAACAGATCCGGACAGCATCCCGTATGCAGGAAAATCACTGATGGTACCGATACACATAGCACGTAAGTATAACATCTCATGTGAGTAACTGTCATACGTCGACAACTTCAGCTCCTCTATCAAAGGTCTCAAATAAACATCAATACACTTTCCTGGATACCCGGGGCCAGGTACTAAGAGAGTCAACATATTATACTCCCTCTTCATGCACATCCATGGAGGAAGGTTGTAAGGAACCAATACCACCGGCCATATACTATATGAAAGACTCATGTTGCCAAAAGGGTTGAATCCATCAGATGCAAGTCCGAGTCTTACATTTGGAAATCTGATGAAAATCCTGGAAACTCCCTATCTATATGCTTCCAAGCCTCTCCATCAGAAGGGTGTATCATAATATCATTGTTAGTCACCCGAGGCTTAGCGTGCCATCTCATCGCCTTGGCTGTGTGAGGAGACATGAAAAGTCTCTCCAATCTATCCTTCAGAGGGAAATACCAAAGAACCTTCATAGCTTTCTCTTTACCAGAAGGAGTGAACTTATACCTCTCTGTGTCACATACCGGACATCTCTTTAGGTCTTCATTAGGCTTTCCCCAAAATAAAGCACAATCATATATGCATACGTGGATCTTGATGTACGATAGCCCAAGACCTTTTAGGATACGCCTCATTTTACTGTGATTACTAGGAAGATAATGACCTTCTGGGAGCATTTTCGCTGTAAGTTCCAAATAATCATCCACAGCTTTAATCGAGGTTTTGTTCTCCACCTTAACTCTCATAGTCTCTATGACACTATCAAGAACCGTCATGTGACACCCAGGATAAAGAAGAGTCTGTTTGAACTGGATTAGCTAGTTATATCTATCAAGAGAAATTGTGTTAACGGGTATCAATGTAGGCATTCGGATGACTGGTTGATCAGCTATATGGTATTCTTGACCTTCAGCCGATACGTCCCTGTCGTAATAACTTAACACGTTGTCAATCAACCTTCTTGTGGGGTCATTGGATGTGCTACCACTGTACTGTCCGTGATTATGGGGAATAATTGAATTCGATCTTTCACCGTGGTAAATCCAACATGTATATTTATCCCAAAATCCATTTTTTTCAAGTGCTCCCACACGACATCAAGTGTAAAACGGTACATATCGCTGCGGCATTTACATTTACTGCAAGGATAGTAATGAATCATACTATCACTATCATGCTCCTTCACAAATCGAATAAACCCTCGCATTCCATCTATGACCCTTGGATCCCATTTTTGCAGACCAATCCAACTTTTATCCATCCTATAACAAAAATAACAACAATATTACACATCTTATTTATCAAGAATATACAAAAAATACGACTAAAATCATCATATATAGCTCGAATTCAAGATGTCAAATCCATATATATATATATATATATATATATATATATATATATATATATATATATATATACACACCAAGAGATATTCGAGAAAACGAACTAACTGATATTAAAATTCAATAAACATACCTTCAATATGATTTCTTGAATGATCAAACCAGAGAAAATTACTGTTTTTCATTTTCTTGTTCTGTAATTTCCGAATGTGTTGTAAATGGTCTCTTCAAGTGTTAAATGGTGATATATTCTGCACAAAAAAACATGTAAGACTTTAGCCGACGGCATGTCGTCGACTAAAGTATACTAGCCATCGGCTAAACTTGACTTTAGGCGTCGGCATGTCGACAGCTAAAGTATACAAGTCGTTGGCTAAACTGCAAAACTTTAGCCGAAAACTAACTTGACTTTAGCCGACGACAAATAGTAAAGTCGTCGGCTAAACTACTTTAACCGACAACAAGTTAGCCGTCGGCTAAACTTGCTGACTTTAGCCGACGACTTTGGCCGGTCGTCGGCCGTTCTTTGTCTAGTCGTCGGCTAAAGTGTTATTTTTGGTAGTGACCTTTAATCAGCAACTGGCGTTTGTTCGACACCTTGTCATGACTGATACAGATATGATGTTTCACTTTGACATGAGGATGAAGCTGTAGATACAGAGATATATGTCAGGATTTGAATGCACCACTCTCCTAAAGTATCAAGATAAAGCTGTGGCATACGAGATGAAATAAGTATGTGTGGAAAAGTTTTCCAAGTCTAAGAAACAGAAAGTCTTTGGTGGTTTTGCAGAGCAAAAGAATAGTGGACCCCGTAAAGCCCAATTATCTTTTCACTCATTTAGGAGTCCCCTGCATCCATCCTGGGGTGGAAAGAATTCTAGATAAGCATCGACATTTGCAGATGCAACAAGGAAATGTTTTAATTGCGGTCGATCAGGACATCTTTGGCGTGACTGTTCATTTCCTTTGGTAACGTGTTATGAATGTGGACAAGAAGGGCATCGTGCGATGTTCTGTAGAGATGCTACTAGATCTTTTGGAGTTCAAACTCCAAAATCTATCCAAAAATAGACAAGTGTCAATCCAACTCAATAGAGTGTTCAGCCACATCAAAATTTTGGCCGGAGAAGAGGCAGAGGACAGTATGATCGGAAGGAAGCATCAAGTGCTGGATTCGTTCCTCTGCGCCTTTATGAAATAAGGAGGCCAGACGATCAGAATACAGCGGTTGCATCAGGTACAATTCAGGCCCTTTCGCAACCAGTTAGTATTTGTTCGATACCAGAGCTACACATTCATTTATATCACAGTCTTGTGTAAATCGTTTAAAAATTTCTCGTTTTCATGAATGTGAGCCTTATTTTGTGGGGTTACCAAGTGGGGAAATAATTATGGGGAACTTAGAAGCTAGAAATTTTCATGTATCAGTCAGAGGCAAAGATTGGCCTTCAAGTCTGATCGTGGTGGAAATTCAAGGAGATTATCTGATTCACGGAGACGATTGGCTTAACCGTTACAGAGCTATTATGAATTACCGGGAGAGAAATATCTCGATGTTATTTGAGGATGGCTCTGAATATTTATTTGAAGGATGGAGACCAGGGAGCTCAGAAAAAGTGATGAAAGCAGTGAAGCTATCAAACTGCTGCAGCAGGGTTGTGTCGGATATTGGTTTTATGCAATGAAGAAAGAAGATGGAATAATAGAACTTTCATCTATTCATGTTGTAAACGAATTTCTGGATGTTTTCCCTGATGAATTACCTGGATTACCTCCACAACAGGACGTAGAGTTTACCATCAAGCTAGAGCCGGGAGCCACCTATTTCCAAGACGCCGTATCAGATGGCACCCACCGAGATGTATGAGTTGAAGAAGCAACTTGAAGAACTGATGGACAAAGGTTATAGTCAGCCAAATGTTTCTCCCTAGGGTGCACCAGTATTATTCGTTTGAAAGAAAGATGGATCACTTCTGTTGTGCATTGACTATCGAGAGCTAAAAGTGACGATCAAGAATAAGTACATGTTGCCTCGAATTGATGATTTGTTTGACCAATTACAAGGAGTGACAATATTATCTAAGATCAATTTGAGATCGGGATACCATCAATTGAAGATTAAAAAATCCAACGTTCCAAAGTCAGCATTTAGGACTCGCTATGGGCATTATGAATTTGTGGTGATGCCGTTCGGTCTCACCAATGCTCCTGTCGTGTTTATACAATTAATAAACTGAGTATTCATAGAATACTTTGATAAATTCATAGTTGTCATTATCGATGATATTTCGGTTTACTCAAAGAGTCCGGACGAGCATACGGAATATCTACGGACTGTGTTGAACCTTTTAAGGAGCGAACAATTGTACGCCAAACTTTCTAAATGTGAATTCTAGTTGAAGGAAGTAATGTTCCTTGGTCATGTAATATCAGCAGAAGGAGTCCGAGTAGATCCATAGAAAGTCGAGGCAATCATGCAGTGGGAGTCTCTTAAGAACGTGAAAGAAGTCAAAAGTTTCTTAGGACTTGCAGAGTACTATCGTCAGTTCGTGGAAAGGTTTTCGAAAATCACCTGTCCACTTACTCAATTATTACAGAAAACCCAAAGGCTCGAATAGAATGAGAAGTGCCAAGTCAGTTTTGACGAGCTCAAAAAGAGATTAACGATGGCCCCAATCTTATCACTACCACAGGGAACTGGAGGGTTCATAGTTTGCAGTGATGCTTCAAATCATGGTCTCGGTTGTGTACTAATGCAGAATGATAGGGTGATCGCCTATGCCTCACAGCAGTTGAAACCATATGAAATTAATTACCCAACACATGATTTGAAATTAGCAGTTGTTGTTTTTGCACTGAAAATATGGCGACATTATTGGTACGGGACTCACTGTCAGATCTTCACAGACCATAAGAGTCTTAAATACATCTTCAGTCAGAAACAATTAAACATGCGACATAGGAGATGTCTGAAATTGATCAAAGACTATGATTTAGAAATTTTTTATCATCCAGGCAAAGCGAATATGATAGCAGATGCACTGAGCCACAAAACTGTTTCTATTCGGATGCTGAAGATGCTCAAGTCCCAGTCCAGCATTCAACGAGAGTTGATTCATGGAGGAATTGAAGTGTGGTTACAAGGAGTTCAAGGGAAACTATGTGTGATGGAATTAACTTTATCTTTGGCCGATGAAATCAAATTTAAGCAATTAGATGACCCCCCTGATGATTTGATTACGTGATAAAGTGAGCAAAGGAAAGGCCCCAGGCTTTGTAATCCATGAAGATGGAGTTTTGAGATTTCAAAGTCAACTTTGTGTCCCGGATAATGATGTTCTGTAGCAGACAATCATGAAAGAAGCTCATAGTACACCTTGTTCAATTCACCCAGGCACCAGTAAGATGTGTAAAGATTTAAAGCAAATTTTTTGATAAGGTAACATGAAGAAAGAGGTGGCGGAATATGTCTCGAAGTGCTTGACTTTTCAGCAGGTTAAAATCAAATATCAGCGACCCATCGGGATGTTGAAGCCACTTTCAATCCCTGAATGTAAGTGGTAAGATATATCGATGGACTTTATCACCAACATGCTAAAGACCAGGACAATAATGAATATGATCTGGGTGATAGTTGATCGTTTAACCAAGTCGGCTCATTTTCTAGGCATTAAAGATACTTGGGGACCAGAGAGATTGGCACAAGTATTTATTGCGGAAATGTCTGATTGCATGGGACATCTAAGACCATCATCTCAGATAGGGATGGTCGTTTCGTGTCGCACTTTTGGAAAGCGGTTTACGAGGCTTTGGGAAATGAATTGAGATTTAGCATGGCTTACCACCCTCAAACCGATGGACAATTCGAGAGGACTATTCAAATAGTAGAAGACATGTTGAGAGCTTGTGCCTTAGATTGGCCGACTGATTGGGAAACTCATCTGCCATTGATTGAGTTCACCTACAATAATAGTTGGCATGCTTCTATTAAGATGGCACCTTTCCAATCGTTGTACGGGAGAATATGTAGATCACCCTTATGCTGGGATGATTCGTCTGACTTAATTGGGATGGAACCAGAATTGATAAATACAGACTCAAGAAAAGGTAGCCTTAATCCATGAAAGATTATTAACCGCCCAGAGTCGACAGAAGTCTTATGAAGATGTGTGCCGTCGCCCGTTAGAATTTAAAATTGGGGATCATGTACTTCTCTAAAAGTTTCTCTTACGCGGGGAATTTTTCATTTTGGAAGGAAGGGAGAGTTGAGTGAATATATATCGGGCCATTCGAGATTCTCGAAATAGTTGGAGAATTGGCATACAGATTGGCTTACCTCCATCATTGAGTCATGTTCGTAATGTGTTTCATGTATCACAGTTACGGAAGTACATATCAGATCCATGTCATGTCATCGACTTTGGCTAGATCAAAGTAGCTAATGATGGCACGTTCGAAGAGAAACCAATCAAGATACTCGAGAGTCGAATCAAGCAATTGAGAAATAAACTAATCTCCTTAGTTAATGTTCAGTGGTCACGACATGGAGTCGAAGAAGCAACCTGGGAGACTGAAGACAGTATGAAGACTAGATACCTGAAATTATTTCTATCTTAAGTTTTGGGACGTAACTTCTTTTAGAGAGGGAGTATGTAATACCCGGATAATTGCTATATATTTTCACCTGGATTTGAATTTTATGGTATTTGACTATGTCATATAATCAATTCAAGTATGATTTTTACGTATCCGAAATCCAATACTCATCTGAGTATAATGTAAAAGACGTTAATTCATGAAAGTGTTTGCATGCAATTAATGTACGCTAGCGTAGGCTAAATATGTGAATTAGTGTACATTAAGCTAGACATTTAGCGTATATAATATGCAGTCAACCAAGACGTGGTAGGTGAGCGGGAACCAGATCGCGAATATGGTGGGAGATGCTGCAATGAACATGGACAACTTTTGAAAAAAATTAAGTCAACGGTGTGTACCATATGCTACATGATAGAGGTAACGTATGCTAAGTCGAGAACAGAGAGGCACTAAGCTTCGTGAGATCGTTAGTGTACACAATGTTACGGGTTAGCGTATGCTAAAGACAGCACTTAACATACGTAAGGGCTTGGTAGTGTATGTAAGACCGAGGATAGATTGAAGCAGGGAGTTTCGGAGTCCATTAGCATACGCTAAAATGGAAGAATATCGTACGTTAAATATTATTTCCTATAAATAGGACATCAACCCTTTCATTTATTTCACTTGTCTTGTCCGAACTTTACCCACTTCTCAGACCTTCCAACCTTACATAACCTTTAAATAAGCCTCTCAACTGGATTTTTGAAGATAATAGGGATCTTAGATTGGTCTTGAAGTTTCCGGTGTTGAGTTCTACCAATTGTTTCGTCCTTTTTCCTCCGTATAAGGTATGTTAATGTTGCTACAGTTCTGGGTTCATATTTCTTGATGACATAATTACTTAATACCACAATTTTAGGAAGGTTGAGATGATTAAACATAAGGTATACCTTGATTTAGACATGTATGGGTTGAGCCTTGATTATGTTGAACCATAGGCTGAAGTTTTCTGAGATCGTAACATACTTTTGGTGATGATTTCAAAAATGTTCATACATCAATGAGTTTTTAAGGTTATCACCTATGATAGATGATTTCAAGAGGATGAACTTTAGGGACTTATTTTTATTAGATAACCTTTTTAGTATCGATTGTTAGAATGAATGAATATCTTGGTGATGATTATCAAAACATAGCAGTCTTGTAGGAGGATTATCGAGGATTGGAGTTGTTAGCAAGCTTTGAATGGAACTTAGAACCCGAATGAATGCGTTCCTTGGTATGACGTTTCGGGGATAGGTTGTCACGATCATGTTTTGATAGAACAACCGAATTGAAAATGTATGGAAGGAACTCATGTAATCACTCTCATGCTTTGTACCGGAATATGGTAAGATAGGTTGCAAGTTGATTATCCGGACCAATAGTAATTTTTGGTGTTAACTTGTTAATTAACGTTCGGGTGTTGCCAAAGGATTATCGGAGAACATCCTTCGAGTGTGCGAACGTTCGTCGGAGTGAATACCTATCGTCTTTCTAAGGCAAGTACTTTAATTGTGTTTATCCATGTTAATGTCATTTATGCTGTCATGCATATGTGTTGTAGTTGTTTGTCCACAACATGTTGGTCCGATGGGATCATCTTAGGATCTATGTTGTGTGCGTTGGATCGTTGTACGGGTTTTCTACCACATATTGGTCCGATGGGATCATCTTGGGCATATATGCTATGTGCGCTGGATCGTTGGATTACCATGAGCATGTTGAGGTTGACATGTTGTGTCATGCATTGTTGGTCTTCTCATAGAAAAGGCTTGTTGTTGTCATTGTTGATATTGTTGTTGTTATCCTGCATGAATTGTTGAATAAGCTATTCTTGAATAATTATCGTACTTGTACTAGCATATTTTTTCTAACTCTTTCGGGGGTGGACATTTGTTTTATTTTAAGGGTCTAGGGGAACTAGAAAACAACCACATGAGTTACATTACGACGAGGGTGCAGAGTGATGTTAACGGTCTGGAGAGTCCTTTTAGCTGTGTTGTGTTTTTAAGAAGTACTCGAGTATGCCGTTTCTTTGTGTTGTTTGCATGGTACTGTATTGATGTTTACTGTTCGGTGTTTGTCTTTTCGTACGTTTGAAACTCGGTATGTAAAAATAATTTTTACTGTTGTTGTTTATTAATGTTGTTTTATTCTTAGCCTAGTAAATCCTTATATAAAGGATTTATAGCGCTGTAATAATCTTGAATATCTCTGGGTGTCACAATCACCGACTTTACGATAATTTAAGTATTACTCGGTTATGAGGATAATGATTTTGATGAGTGTTGTACATATTATTGTACATTTTTTTATATCTTATGTATTGAGATTCTTGTTGATTGCATTCATCGAGGGATGTTGATCCCCGGACCATTATTTTGGTATTGTTGATTGTGTTGATTGTTCGTTGATGGATGTTGATTCAAGGGCCATCATTTTGGTACCGTTGATAGTGTTGATCATTGTTGAGGGATGATGATCCCAGGATTGTTGTTTGAGGTCGTTGGTCGTGTCGATCATTCGTTATTAGTTTGTCGTTGTTTTCACTTCGGTGAGTCTCTTTTGATCCTTGTTGGTTTGGTGATTCTTGGAGCTTTGTTGTCATGTTTATATTGTGACATTCCGGGTCACACTGGCGTGCCGATTGGTATGTGTAGGATTTTCAGGGTGGGCACGTATAGTCATGTGTAGGTTGTTGACCTCACATTGAGTTGTTCACACTAGACTTCGTGAGACTGATTACATACAAGACCACACGTGTATTCGATCGATACCCGTTGGTGGCTTGTGTATGGATATATTTCCATCCCAGACGTAGTGTGGCCCCATCCTTTGAGCCATAATGTAGATGATACATGCAGGATGTTTGATTGCACGTGTTTTCAGGGGATTGGGTTATAATGTGGTCGATTCATATAACATGTTTGATTGCATATGTTCGATGATTTGATATTATAATCGGACTTGGTTTTATACAGCAGGCATGACTGCATATACTCCGTGATTTTGAGATTATGATCTGGCTGATTCGCATATCGTGTCTGATTGCGTGTGATCAGCGGTTTGAGATTATGATTCTCTCGTAACTTTGTTGATCTTGTTTGGAGTTTACCATGTTGATGGTTGTAACACCCCCAAGATATTCAGGGAATATTACAGTGTCGTGGACCCCTACATGGGACCCACCAGGCTAATTAAGAAATACCACTCGTCTAACTATCTTAGTTAGCGAGAAAACACACATCACCATAACGAGAATAAATGGAACTCCCGGTATAACTGGCAAAACCGATATCACTGACAATCCTTAATAATATAATAGTAATACAAACCATAATCCGAGTAGAAATGCCTAAGTACTCGCGAGTACGTACCTTCTATAAATTCACAAGTTTAAAGAAAACAATCCGCATTAAAAAGGACAATGGAAATAAAGAGACTCCATTGCACACGTCATCAACCCTGGCTAGCATCCTCGTACTGTCCCAGTGCCCGATCATCCGGCTGAACATGACCTGGAATTCATAAAAAGAATTTCCCCAAAACGGGTCCCCAAAGGGGTTATCAATTACGCTAGTACAAGTAACCAATGAACAACTTACACCTTACACATATAGTCAAAGCATGCAAATGAGAAAACATCAGTTCGAAACACACATTTCCGGAAATGCCATAATCCAAAACACATTTATAAAATGCACCACAATTAACCGCGGACCCACACCTCTGTGGACCCCTACCGAGATTCCATCGGATCTAACCCGTAGTGGTTAAAAGAAAGCTCGTGGATCCACGCCTCTGTGGACCCCTACCGATACCACGTCAGATCTAACCCGTAGTGAGCATACACACACACACGTAACTCATGCAATACTATCATGTTAAGCATGTAACTTCATTAAGGGTACTTGCCTCGATATCACGACGAAAAGACGGAAGGAAACAATCGCGGTTGCGAGAAATTGGACACATCGAACTTAGACGATTCGTCAAACACCATAACAACCAATTCGACAAGAATAACAATAACGGAAGACACCCGAAACCCCACCTACGATTCATGCAAGTTCGTACAAAACAACGACGAGGACGGATCGCAACCGAACCCTCTCGATTTCACAAATACCATGAAACTTACCATGAAATCATAGGGAAAACAAGAACACCACTAAGATTAATCATATACATCATGGATTAATCAACGACACGGAACGAATCGGACGAAAACTCAAAAACCCCCAAGTTTCCCAAAAATAGGGTTCTAGGAGAATACCTTGGATTAAGGATGATAAACAAGTGTTGGTGTTGTTAATCCACACCAAGAACTCAAGGAAAGATGATTCTGAAGTGATCGGAAGAAGAAATCGCCCCAAATCACCCTGGAGTCGCTCGGCCGCGGAGAGGAGAGGAAAATGAGAAAAAAATGATGAATCTGGTCAACTCTGTGGTTTATATAACAAGAGAGACGTAGTGTGCACTAACGATAAAAGTTAGCGTGAGCTACCAAGCCAAAAGCCAGTCCAGGACCTACGGTTCTGGCCTGTTAGCGTGCGCTAAAGGCCCCTCAATAGCGCGCGCTATCGGGCCATAGCGTGCGCTACCTGGGCACCAAACCAAGTCCAGAAACATTCTGCCCAGTCTGGACTGCCGCGTTAGCGCGCGCTACCGATCACCCAGCGTGCGCTAAGTCGAAGCCGTAGCGTGGGCTAATATACAAATGTAGCGTGTGCTAAGCTATTCGTCCAGATGGCAGAGAGCAGAAACAACCCACTGTCACTTCTGTGTTTGATCCGTTAGCGCGCGCTACTAAACGGTTGTAGCATGCGCTACAAAACAACGATAGCATGTGCTACACAACAACAGTAGTGTGCGCTATCGAGTGCAGATAGCAGCAGAGACAGCACTTAGGGATGGAAAACAACGAATTCCATCTCAGATGAAAACAACGCGCATCCGACACCAAACAATGAACCGAAGGAGACACACGAACAACAAGATTGAGTCAGAACTAAAGCGCTAAAAAAACACAATTCTGACTACCCGAGGGTACGGAAAACTACAATGTTAGTAATCACCCCAATACATTGGGAAATTACAAAGCGGCCCAAAACATCTGAAACACATGATACATGATCGAAACAACAAAAGAAGGCTTACAGCATGCATAACAACATGAGACGGACCTGCGGCAACCCATAAACGGTGGCTCCGAACAACGGTTACGAGAATCGAACGAAATAGCGATGGAAAAGATATTAAACATGGAATTGAGTAAAGCAAGTTCGAAACAAGCTCGGATGACAGAAAGTCCAATATTAAATATTATCGAAATATCAATACGGTTGCAAGCGAGTCAGTGAAAATGAAAATACACCAAAAATAAAAAATATCGGGAAAAGAAAAATGCGGATATTACATTCCACCCCTCTAAAAATAAGTTTCCTCCCAAAACTTAAGAAACAAACAACTCGGGGTACCTAGCACGCATGCTATCCTCGGTTTCCAAAGTTGCCTCCTCGAAACCATGCCTCAACCACTACACCTTGACTAAAGGAATGGTCTTATGCCACAGTCGCTTCTCACGGTGCTCCAAAATCTTCAAGGGGCGCTCCTCGAAGGTAATATCCTTGGAGACACAATCTCATCATAGTCAATGACGTGACTAGGATCTGAAATGTATTTCTTCAGCTGGGAAACATGGATAACGCTATGAACGTGACTTAAGGCCGGAGGCAACGCCAAACGGTATGCCAACACACCGACTCTCTCGAGAATCTCAAAGGGCCCAATAAATCTCGGACTCAACTTTCCCTTCTTCCCGAAGCGAAAAACTCCCCTCGTTGGCGACACCTTTAGCAAAACGTGGTCTCCCACCTCGAACTCCAAAGGTCGACGATGGACTTTGGCATATGACTTATGTCGACTCTGATCAGTCAACATCCTCTCCCGAATCAATTCCACCTTTCGCCTCGTCTCCATAGCGATATCCGGTTCAATCCCAACCAAATCGGACGCCTCGTTCCAGCAAATCGGCGATCGACATCGCCGCCCATAAAGCGCCTCATACGGTGCCATTCGAATCAACGCATGCCAACTATTGTTGTACGTGAATTCGATCAACGGCAAATGCTCCTCCCAATCACTACTCCAATCGAGAGCACAAGCACGCAACATATCCTCAAATGTCTGGATAGTGCGTTCCGACCTCCCATCTGACTGAGGATGAAAAGAAGTGCTCAGACGTAAACGAGTACCCAACGCCTTACGTCACTTTGCCAAAAATGCGACACAAAATGGCCATCACGAGCCGAAATAATAGACTTCGGAGTGCCGTGAAGCCTCACAATCTGCACAATAAACACAAGAGCCAACCTCTCCGGACATCAAGTATCCTTGATGCCCAGAAAATATGCCGACTTGGTCAGATAATCCACAATCACCCAAACCATATTCATAACAGACTTCGATTTCATCATGACGAAGTCCATCGAAATATCTTCCAATTTCCATTCCGGAATGGGAAGCGACTACAGTAATCCGGCCAGTCGCTGATGCTCGATTTTGACCTGCTGACAAGTCAAACATCTTTCTCCTTCGTGCGACCTCCTCCTTGTACATCTTACTCGAACCAGGATGAACTGAGTAAGGCGTAGCATGGGCCTCTCGCAAAATACTCTGCCTCAATTCTAAGTCGTTCAGTACACAAAGCCGACTTTGGAATCTCAACACACCATCCTCATGAATCACAAACCCGGAAAACTTCCCCTTAAGAATATTCTCTCGGATTTGAGTAATCATCGGACCCTCCAATTGCTTCAGCTTAATTTCATCGATCAACGACGACGAAATATCCAAAGCGCAAAGTTGCACAACAGCTCCTGGCAACAAAATCTCAACACTCAACTCGATTAGATCCACTGAAGCTTAGATTGAGACGTAAGTATCGCAAGCATCCACAACGCAACCGGTTTCCGACTCAAGGCATCCGCCACGATGTTTGCCTTGCCCAGATGATAAAGGATCTCGAGGTCATAATCCTTAGTCAACTCTAACCACCTCATGTGCCTCATATTCAACTCCCGCTGAGTAAATATGTACTTCAGATTTTTATGATCGGTAAAAATCTTACATGCATAGCCAAAAAGATAGTGACGCCAAATCTTGAGTACAAAGACAACTACTGCTAACTCCAAATCGTGAGTAGGGTAGTTGAGCTCGTACGACCTCAACTACCTCGACGCATACACAATAGTCTTTCCGTGCTGCATCAATACGCACCCAAGACCTTGACTCGAAGCATCACTATAAACAGCAAAACCCTCGTTGTCGAATGGCAATGCCAAAATCGGGGCTGAAGTCAAACACCTCTTCAACTCCTCAAAACTCGACTGTCTCTCGTCATTCCAGGCGAACTTCTCAGATTTCTGAAGCAACTATGTAAGTGGCCGAGCCAGTTTCAAAAACCCCTCGACGAACCTACGATAGTAGCCAGCCAAACCCAAGAAACTACGAACCTTCTTCACATTCTTAGGCGGCGCCCAATCCAACACTACCTCAATCTTCTATGGATCCACACAGACCCCCTCGGCTGAAATCACGTGACCCAGAAACATCACCTCCTTCAGCCAGAACTCACATTTCGAGAACTTCGGATAGAGTCGCTCGGTCCTTAAAATGTCTAACACCACACGCAGATGATGCGCATGCTCCTCCTCATTCCTCGAATAGATAAGGATATCGTCAATGAAGACAAAAATCCAGAAAACCAAAAATTTCAGTGGGCCCCCCAAAATCCAGAAAACCAAAAATTTCAGTGAGGCCACACTTATCCAAATACTCTATGGAAAATTTGTTCATCAACTGCATTAACACTGCCGGCGCATTGGTTAGCCCAAAGGGCATAACAAACTTATAATGTCCGTATCTCGTCCGAAAAGCTGTTTTCTGAATATCGGACTCCTTCACCCGAAGCTGATAGTACCCCAATCTCAAGTCGATCTTTGAGAATACCGCAGCTCCCTGCAGCTGATCGAACAAATCATCAATCCTCCGCAAGGGATACTTGTTCTTGATGGTTACCTTGTTTAGCTCGTGGTAGTCGATACATAAACGCAGTGAACCATCCTTCTTCCGCACAAACAGAACCGGTGCGCCACAAGGTGAAGTGCCCGATCAAATATACCCTGACTCAAGAAGCTCACTCAACTGCTTCTTCAACTCATCCATCTCTGAAGGTGCCATGCGATATGACACCTTCGAAATCGGAGCCGCACTCGGATCTAACTCAATAGGAACTCAACCTAAAGGACCGGTGGTAACCCCGGTAACTCGTCAGGAAAGACATCGGGGAACTCACAGATGACTGGGATCGATGAAAACTCGACCCTGCCATCCTCCACCTTCAAGGCATAGCACCAATAACCAGTACACCCTTTCTGCATGAGTCTCATCGCCTTCAAGGCATTAATCACGAACTTCTGGTTTCCCCTCTTTCATCCCGCGAAAGGGTGCTCGGTGTCGTGCTCGGCTAACATGGTGATGATTCTCGTATGGTAGCTCATGATTACACCATGCCGCTGGAGCCAATCATCCCCGAGAATCAAATCCTCAACCTCAATACTCACAACAATAAGGTTACAAAGCCAAGCCCTCTCACAAATAAACACAGAACAGTCTCGGACCTCCTGATCACCAATGATCCTATCACTGCTAGGAAGTTTAACGATAAAAGTCTCATAAGGCGTCAAACAGTCGAGACTCAAACGGCGCACACACTCCTGGGAGATGAATGAATGCATAGCACCCTAATTAAAACACACACTGACAAGATGAGACTAAATATGAACGGTACCTGTGGCCACAGTGGCTGCTGGATCATCAGCCCTCCTCATCTCGTAAACTCGTGGATGAGCAGAGCCGACACTGGAAGCTCCCCCTCTAATGGGCTGACCCCGGCCTTTTCCTCGACTAGCACTCGGCGGAGCCTGCAGAGCAAACGACCCCCTGGTTCACACTCGGTTCCCTAGGCGCTGTGAAGGAAGTCTGGGCGCTAAGGGTTCTCTCTATCGGCAAAAAAAGCAGCCTTCTAGCCCAGCTGGCCACACCGATTACACGTCAACAAGGGACTCGGACAAGCTCGACTGATGTGTCCTGGTCAGCCACAGTTAAAACACTTCACATCACAGGAAGGAGTACTGGCAGCCCCGCGGAAACCCTCAGTAGAACGAGTTGGACCACCACGAGTGGGAAAGTTAGCAGACTGATATTTCTGCTGACCTACACTCTTATGGCCCGAAAAATTCCCGGTGGACTTTTGTTTTTGATCTCATGAGCCGCCTCACTGGCCGTCAAAGACATATCGTATGCAAGAGCTCTACTCTGATAATCCTTCAAGGTGGTGCAGGCGAGCCCAGACATGTAGTCACGAATCTTCAGTTTCATCCGTCTGGAAAAGTGGAAAATCTTGTCGCTCTCCTCTCTAACTTGGGTCTTCACGAAGCCCAACTCCCGATTGTAATCAGTAATAGCTTGAGAAACAGGAGTATCCCGAGGATGAGCATCATAGAACGCATGGACTCGAGCCTGTTTAACTGGCCACGAGAAATATTCGATCTCCATCACGTCCTTGAACTCGACCCATGAAGCAACATGGTCCTTAGGCTCAACAGCCTCCCACCAGTCAGTAGCGTCCCCAATGAGAAAGTACTGGGCAATAGGGACCTTGCGATCTCGGGACAGTTGGTGGCAACAAAGACCTTGGATATCTCCTTGATCCACCCCTCCCAGCCAATCGGGTCTGAAGCCCCCGAAAACTGAGAAGGATACATCTTAATGACATCCTGAAGCCAACGATTTGCTCCGCCCCGAGTAGTATGGGTCGGAGTCGGGTTCTGAACCCCTCCTGAGCTATCGCAGCCATTTGGTTCACCATTTGTTGCATCACAGCTGCAATACCAAGATCGGCGCCTCCACCGGTTGCGCCCTCCTGAGTAGCACTATGGCTTTGATGACCATCAGTACTACCAGCCCCAAAATTGTGCGATGTGGGCGCCTCACTGGCTGCCCCACGTCCCCAATCGCGTACACGACCACGACCGCGACCCCTACCTCGGCCTCTCCCAGCATCCATGCTAAAGATAAGAGGTAGCAATTGCAATACGATGGTAAGTATGAGTGGAAAAATAGTCACAGTTCAAGAATCGGAAGTACGATACAAGAAAAACAGGGAATCGAGTAAGGAAAACTTATGAGCACTGGAAGTACCGATATGATGGCAGCGGGGTGACAATGTGTAAAACAAAACACAACTAGACCCAATTAACCGACAAGCCTAGGTATCCATAAACCTAGTGCTCTAATACCATTTTCTATAACACCCCCAAGATATTAAGGGAATATTACAGCGCCGTGGACCCATACATGGGACCCACTAGGCTAATTAAGATATAACACTCGTCTAACTATCTTAGTTAGCGAGAAAACACACATACCATAACGAAAATAAATGAAACTCCCGGTATAACCGGAAAAACCGACATAACTAACAATCCTAAATAATATATAAGAATACAAACCATAATCCAGTAGAAATGCCTAAGTACTCGCAAGTACCTTCTATAAGTTCACAAGTTTAAAGAAAACAATCCGCATTAAAAAGGACAACGGAAATAAAGAGACTCCATTGCACACGTCATCAACCTTGGCCAGCATCCTCGTACTATCCCAGTTCCCGATCATCCGGCTGAACATGACCTGAAATTCATAACAAGAATTTCCCCAAAACGGGTCCCTAAAGGGGTTAGCAATTACGCTAGTACAAGTAACCAATGAACAACTTACACCTTACACATATAGTCAAAGCATGCAAATGAGAAAATATAGGTTCGAAAAAAACATTTCCGGAAATGCCATAATCCAAAACACATTTATAAAATGCACCATAATTAACCTCGGATCCCATGCCTCTGTGGACACCTACTGAGATCCTGTCGGATCTAACCCGTAGTGGTTAAAAGCAAGATCGCGGATCCACGCCTCTGTGGACCCCTACCGAGACCCCGTCGGATCTAACCCGTAGTGAGCATACACACACACACACACGTTACTCATGCAATACTATCATGTTAAGCATGTAAGTTCATTAAGGGTACTTGCCTCGATATCACGACGAAAAGATGGAAGGAAAGAATCGCGGTTGCGAGAAATTGGACACATCAAACCTAGATGATTCATCAAACACCATCACAACCAATTCGACAAGACTAACAATAACGGAAGGCACCCGAAACCCCACCTACGATTCATGTAAGTTCGTACAAAACAACGACGAGGACAGATCGCAACCGAACCCTCTCGATTACACAAATGACATGAAACTTACCATGAAATTATATGGAAAACAAGAATACCACTAAGATTAATCATATACATCATGTATTAATCAACGATAGGGAAGGAATCAGACGAAAACTCAAAAACCCCCAAATTTTCGAAAAATAGGGTTCTAGGAGAATATCTTGGATTAAGGATGATGAACAAGTGTTGGTATTGTTAATCCCCACCAAGAACTCAAGGAAAGATGATCTCTAAAGTGATCGGAAAAAGAAATCGCCCCAAATCGCCCTGGAGTCGCTCGGTCGCGGAGAGGAGAGGAAAATGAGAAAAAATGATGAATCTGGTCAACTCTCTGGTTTTTATAACCAGAGAGACGTAGCGTGCGCTAACGATAAAAGTTAGCGTGCGCTACCAATCTAAAAGCCAGTCCAGAACCTACGGTTCTGGCCCGTTAGCATGCGCTACTAGAGAATAGCATGCGCTAACGGCCCCTTGATAGCGCGCGCTATCGGGCCATAGCGTGCGCTACCTAGGCACCAAACTAAGTCCAGAAACATTCTGCCCAGTCTGGACTGCCGTGTTAGCGTGCGCTACCGGTCACCCAACGTGCGCTAAGTCGAAGCCACAGCGTGCGCTAATATACAAATGTAGCGTGCGCTAAGTTGTTCGTCCAGAGGACAGAGAGCATAAACAACCCACTGCCACTGCTGTGTTCGAGCCGTTATCACGCGCTACTAAACGGTTGTAGCGTGCGCTACAAAACAACAATAGCGTGCACTACACAACAATAGTATCGTGCGCTATCGAGTGCAGACAGCAGCACAGACAGCACTTAGGGATGGAAAATAGCGAATTCCATCTCGGATGAAAACAACGCGCATCCGACACCAAACAACAAACCGAAGGAGACAAACGAACAACAAGATTGAGTCAGAACCAAAGCGCTAAAAGAAAACACGATTCCGACTACCCGAGGGTATGGAAAACTACAATGTTAGTAATCACCCCAAAAGTTTGGGAAATTACAAAATGGCCCAAAACATCCAAACCACACGATATATGATCGAAACAACAAAAGAAGGCTTACAGCATGCATAACAACATGAGACGGACCTGCGGCAACCCATAAACAGTGGCTCCGAACAACGGTTACGAGAATCGAACGAAATAGCGATGGAAAAGATATTAAACATGGAATTGAGTAAAGCAAGTTCGAAACAAGCTCGGATGACAGAAAGTCCAATATTAAATATTCTCGAAATATCAATACCGTTACAAGCGAGTCGCTAAAAATGGAAAATAGACCAAAAATGAAAAATACTGGGAAAAAGAAAATGCGTATATTACAAAGGAATTCTCGGTCTTTGTTGATTCTTCGTTGATCATTTTGGGAGTTTATCATGTGGATGGTATTCTCTGTTGTGTTTGACCTTTGGTAGGTCATATTGGAGTTATCTTGTCGATCATATTCTCGGTTGATTTCTTAGTTGATCATTGTTATTGATTGTATGAGGATTCAGACGTTGCGTCGATGTTCGAGACTTGTGGCCATTGTTTGGGGAAGTTGATTCACAGATGTATTGTATGTTATTGGTTTTTATCATGATTGATCATCTTTTATCAGGATCGGGATTGGATTGTGCAATCCGACGGATAGGATTTGACACGGATGGATTATTCCATACTTGAGTTATTATGATGTTTGAGGATCTCGATATTATTTGGTAAATAGTATAGATGTTGTATATATGTTCTTTACATTATTGAGATTAAGAGAGGTGGGATATGAATAGGATTGATTTCTTATGGATTATCACTAGTTGGTAAGGTTATGACGGTAAGATTATATTGGTAATATTCTTACATTGTAATTACATAGGTATGTAATTATTTATGATGATGTGATCATTATCGTTGTAGAATATTGTCACTGGCCCCGTTGGAGGCTTTATTTTTATGTACTCGGAGATCGAGCTTGAAGCGTTCGTGAAGAGATGAGCTTCCCAGATAATACTGGCTATGACGTGTATTTTGGAATTGAGTATTTTACTGATTGTTATATTCCGCTGCAAATGTATTTCTATCATATCCGTTGCTTATATATTTTCTAAATGGCCTTATGGTATTTTACGAACTTGGGTTTATTTTGGAAAACCGGTTCCCTTACCTGTTTTGGCATAGTTGGCCTTGTACTTTCAAATGAGATTTTATGATGGTATTTGGAAAATGGATTTGGAAAGTAATTAAGTCTTTGAAAGATTATACTGTCATTGACATTTTTGGCGTGTTTGAAATGGATATGATTTTGGGGGGTGTTACAAAAAGAAAGTTAGGAAGTTATATGGTGGACGCAAAGAGTATTAAATTCAACACAAAAATAAAGAAGGGAGAGGGGAGGGGTACAATTATTTTTTTGGTGCAGACTACCACCAAAAAGCACCAGTCCTTGATATTATAGACTATAAATTACTCAGTGCCATAATCGCATGGTGGTGGTGATATAATTAAATTAAAATAATCAAATTATCAGATTATTTGTTAGAAAAAAATGTTGATTCCCAAACTTTTCTCGGCGGCTGACGGGGCTGCCGTAAAAAAAATAAAAATAAGTACCGTCGAAAAGTAGGCCAACAGGCCAGACCATAAAAAAATGATCGATTGGTCGCCTGAGGTCCACCGGCAGCCATCAGTGGCCCACCAAAAAGCAGGCAGGCGGCAGGGCGTAAAAAAAACTAATTGAAAAAAATTTGGCCGGTCGCCGGAGGTCTGCCGGGCATAAAATTATTAAGTTATTTTATTCGATAAATTCAATTTTCAACACAATGATAATTTTTAAATTTCAGAAATTAATATAATAAGGTTATTTAAAATTTTTGGTTTAAATTCTTTAATGTGATCGATGGAAATAATTGACAAAGTGATAGTAAATAATCACTTTTTAAACTTTTATATAAGTATACCTGAAAAAGAAACAGACATCACTAGTAGAATAAACATCAAAGACTTCGGTACGTATCACTTCAGTAATATATATTGGCAAAGTAAAAACAAACAACAACTTCGCTTTTCAATTTACTGAAGTAAAAAACCCACATAGACTTCAGTAAATCGTACCAAACAAAAAAGCAGGAGTTAGTTAGAAATTTTAAGTTATAAAGACTTCGCTAATTTGATAATTACTGAAGTAAGAAGTGTGAAATTTTATTTTTTATCAAAACAAACAATGTTTCGTTGTCTTTATTTTCATTTCCCGTCTGATTTTTGCAGTTTTCTATTTTTTTCGCTCGTGTCACTTTCGAACGAAAGTCAGGTCGCCGACCCTCCGGTGCCTGTCTGAGTGGGCAACCATTAATCTCACAATGAATTCATATGGAACTGAGGGGAGAAACAAAAATGGGCAACAAGTTCCTCCAAGCGACAAAGTCTACGAATACATTTTGTTTCGCGGCAGTGACATCTAGGTAAGTTTGACAACGTGAAATTTAATATGTAAATATACAATATGATATTTACGTAGAGTCTTCTGTTTTGTTTCATTAGTAACTAATAAGTTAAAAACTTATAAGCTTATTTCTTGTTTGTTAGTGCATGACTTTGAATTATACTTCAATATTGTGCCCCGTAAGGTAGTGCCAGCATTTACTCTGTCTGTCCTTTTGTTCCGTGATGATCTTCGCCTATTCCCTTTTTAGTGAACTTGAATCATAATTCCTTTTTCTTGAGCCACTGTATTTACTGGTTCAACTTTTGCAGTGCTTTTATAAGTTCTCCTCAACATTATTATTGATGTGGGTAATTGGTCCCTCAAACATCATTATTATATGGTGTTTTTGAATGGGTAGATTTGTTGGTATTTACATTGGATAGTAGTCTCCCTACATCTGCATCAGTAGTTTTTTGAGTGTTGTAAGTTAGAAACTGAAATTTACATGTAGAGAACTAAATAGTGAAAATGTTCCAAGGAGGTGTTGTATTTAATTTAAGGGCTAATTTTGCTAGAATGTGTGTTTGAGATTGATTTGTTGGAAGATAGACAAGAATTTGTGTTGTTGAGCATTAATTCTGAGATTGTTAGGCAAAATGTGATATATGAAAATGTGCCAAAATACTATGTTGATTGTTATTTCTTATTGATACTTATAGTATTGTACTACTGGTCTGCTTTTGTGCTACAGGTACTGTAAAATCTTGAGGAGGTAACTGAAAATGTTGATTATTACGTCCAGGAAAGTACAATTGCAGCACGAAATTTGTTTGGAAGGTGTCTTTCTTGACGGTCTCTAGCTGTAGTAATTCGGTTTGATGGCTAGCATTATGTTTTTTTATGTATCACTCGAATTGTTATTCTGTGGTGATATGTTTGCATATTAGAGAAATCAGAAGTTTCGTACTTTAATCGATCAACGTGCTGCCGAAATTTTGGATTGTGTCGATCATAATATTTCTATGGTTCATCACACTTTGTAGAAGTTATTTTTGACTGTTTGATAATGTTGTAGTATGTGTGTTACGACACATTATGCTAATATGTTTTAGTTGGTAATATAATTTTGGCTTTCAGGCAAAACCTTGTAATTTCTTTATTGGGGAAGAAGATTTGTTAAACTAGCAACAAAGTGATTATGTGGATTTGTTTGCTTCACGTGCCGATGTTGAAGATTTGAAGAAGAAAGTTGATGAGAAGATGATTTCATGAAAAAGAAGTATGATCGTCTGATGAAAAGCAATGATGTGCTGAAGAGAGACTTTGTCGTTTCGAAGTATATGATCTTTTTTAATCTTTTTTGTCCTATTTATGGTGTTCATGATGAAATAGATAAAATCTTACTCCCTCCGTCCACAATCAATGTTCTCCTTTTGCCATTTTGGTATGTCCACAAAAAATATTCCCTTTCTATTTTTAAACACTACCCCACAATACAATTTACTAAAATATCCTTATAATTTTTATATATTTACACATTTACCAGGCTGACCCACATATTAAATTATTTAACTAACTTAATTAACATTAAATTACTTTTAATGTGGGACCCAAACTCCACTCACATCACACTCACCTACCATTTCTTAAAACTCGAACTCAAAAAGTTGGGGAACATTGATTGTGGACGGAGGGAGTATTACACATTCTTTGTCTTTGTTATGATATGTATCTGGTTTTGAATTGGTTGGAACGCATGTTTTTTTTAAGATGAGATGATATAAAACTGTTGATTCTTATATTATTGAACTCTTGTGGTTGATGGTTAGTTATCAAGATTGTAAAAGTCGGTATTCGGATATTAAAGTCAAAAAGTTATTTTTTTTTTTTTACTTTAATTTTGCTCTGGTGGTCGATGGTTGAACTAAAAGGTTCTTTATTTTATAACTGAAGTAAAACATACATGTTGACATACTGAAATGGCCTAAACTACCAAGGATAAAATAAATATACTGAAAAAAAAAAAAATATACTGAACCATATAATCTAAGATTCAGAACTCAATTGTTCTTAGATCTGAAAAAGACTAAAACTGAAAAAGGTTGAAAGAAAACCAACCTCTAATTAGAGGTGCCCAACCACGGGTCCGGGTTGGACCCGCCGGGTCGCCGGGTCGGCAGGACAGGACCCAGACCCCACCCGTACATATGAAATGTACGGGTTGGCGGGTCGACGGGTCGGCCACGGGTTCGGGTCCGGGTCCGACCCGCCGGGTCACGGGTCGACCCGTCTATATATATTTTTTTTTAAATGTATATAAAACTTTTATTTGTTATCATTTTATACACGAAAAATAACTATAAGTGAAAAAGGAAATCATTTGAAAAAATTAGTTTGTATTTAATTTTAAGTTTTTACTTAAAATTAAATTGCTTCTATCCCGTGAGGAATCAAAGCTCCACGTAGTTCTTTTACTTGAGAAGAGTTAAAAAAAATGGGCTTGTATTTAATTTTAAGTTTTCACTTAAAATTAAATTGCCTACGTATCCTCGTGAGGAATCAAAGCCCTACATAGTTCTTTACTTACCTGACTTACCTTACTTACCTTTAGTCGAAGTCGATGTCGTCGTCGTCTTGATCATCGGTTTGACTCATTTGACTAGACTCTCCTTCGGTAGTGCCTTCTTGATAGGCATCTTGGTCCGCTAATAGGTCATCCCATTTATTTTCTTGATCTCGTAACTCGGCTTTTGTTGCGTCTTTAAGTATCATTTGAGCCTCGAGATTTTTTGGCGTCATTCGGGATCTCCGTCGTCAACATATAGCCTCCTTCACTAAAAGCACTCTCAACGGGATTTGTGGATGCGGGCACGCAAGAATTTCTTGTGCCATAATGGAAAGTATGGGAAATTCGGTTCCCCTTCTTTTCCACCAATCCAATGATCAAAGGTACCTGCATTGTCATCCTCCGGCACAAAACTAGTTGCATAATATCTACTAAGGTCATTTCTTTGACCGACGTTACTACCACCCCTATTTCTTGCTATATTATAGAGTTGTTGTTGAAATGGGTTAGTGGGAGTTCTGTCGAATTCCATGTTAAATGTATTTGTAGTCTTAGTTCTTGTTTTTTGAGTTTGAATCTTATCACCATATTTAGAAGAATATTCAGAAAAAACAGTTTCTAAACTATTTTTCAAATCAATTTTTACTTGTTCAACGTGATGAATATTTTCAAATAAAGTTTGACTTTCAACACTATCCTCAATATTAGGAAAACCCAAATTTTTAAGAATATTATAATATATTTCAAGTAATTGTTCTACTTGAGCTAAATTCAAATCGGGAGATAAAACAGCACTAATCAAGAAAACATCATGAATACGATTAAAGTATTTTAGCCATTTTAAACACATATTGTAAATAGCATTCGATAATCTTTCGGATTTACTACAAGCATCCATTTCAGATACAATAAAACAACAATGAAATAAAACTTTAGGAGACGTGGGATAATAACAACCACTTAAATCTTTAGTTGCATTTTCAAAAACCCTTAATAGTTTTATTAAATCTTTAGTTTCATCCCAATACGTTGGCAATAAATAAAATCCTTCTACGTGAAAATACGTATCAAAAATTCACACAATAATTCTTTATATTCATTAGTTGAATTTAACATCTCATAAGTTGAGTTCCATCTATGTTTGACGTCCGGAGTAAAAAATTTGGGTTGAATTTGTTTTGACTTTAAAAATTTTACCCATTGTCTAGCTAACTTAGTGCGATTATGTAAAAACAAGACACATTTTCTAATTGGTTCTATTGCCTCATCTACAAATTTTAATGCATCTTGTACACATAAATTTAGAATATGACATATACATCTAGTATGAAATAATCGACCCGCTAAAACAGGATTGCAAGCTTGTATTAATCTTTGGTACACTTGCGTATTAGAACTAGCATTATCAAAACCAATTGTGAAAATTTTATCTTTTAAGCAATAAAAAGTTAAAATTTTAATAATTGCTCTAGCTATATTATCTCGCACTATGTGTACAATTAAATTTTTAAACGCAAGTAATCTTTTGTTTAAGTTCCAATTTTCATCAATCCAGTGTATAGTTATTCCCATATAATCATTTTTTTGTTTAAAATGCCCAAGTATCTGCTGACTAAAGAAACTCTATGATTTATAGATCAAAAATAAGCTCGTAGTGCAAGTTTATGTTGTTTGGCTAAATATACTACTTGTCTAGTCATTGTGGTACGTGGAATTCTTTTAATAGCAGGATTATAGGCATTTTGAATCCTGTATTCCCAACCCGTACTATCCGCAAAATTAAAAGGTAAAGATTCTTGTGCACATAATTTTGCCATTTGTTCTCTAGCAATTTTTTCATTATATTTATAAAGTTGAGATTCAGACATACCTTGATTGCCGTCTGGCCCGGCTCCAGTAGAAGGTTGGAAGTTGAGTTGACTTTGTGACTTTTGTTCTCCGTGGACCGAGGCATGGTTATTCTCAAAATGCCTTTTAAAATTTCCATATCCATCCCCGGCTTTATACGGATACTCTTTCGAGCAGTAGTTGCAAGATACCTTAATCGAACCATCCGGCATTTTTTCCTTCTTAAAGTGTTTTGAAAAAAGTACGGATACCGGTCTCCTTTCTGCAACAGGGGCAGGCTTGTTTCTTGCTATAGTTTTCTTTCTTCCTCTGCCTTTCACATTTTCTTCCTCCTCGGACGATAACTCCTCAACATAAGGAGGTTCTTCTTCAGCTTGGCTTGGCGGGGCAGCTTCGACTTTGATTTTTGCGTCGGAGTTGGTACGCCAAGAAGAGTGCGCTCGAATGTTGCATATGTTTGATTTAACATAGCTTCATCGATTTCATGGTCCATTTCTTCGTCGATGTTTTGCAGTTGTTGACGATTCGGGACACGTCGAAATCCTGGAGATCAACTTCTTCTTCTTTGGTAGTTGTTGTACTACCGTAATAGATATTTTCATGTGTAGCATCATATTCAGTTCTTGACTTTTATTTTCAAAACCGGGTGGAGTTTGGTTTTGGGGCTCAGAATAATTATTCCAGATGGTTTCTTGATTTGCCCCAAAGACCCATTCGCTCGAACTTGGACATTTTGGATTTTTGGGAGATGTAGCAATACCCTTTCCCTTGTCGAACTCGACATAATGATAAAATGCGAAAAAAAAGAGAGAGATTAAGTAGTATAGCAATTAACAATGAGAGTTTGAGAGATAGATAGTATTGAAGGTGTGGAAAAATTGTGTTGGGGAGGGGGATATTTATAGATAGGAAATTTTTTTTTTTTTTTTAAAAATCAGACTAGCCGTTAGACCCGCGGTCACGGTCGACCCACGGGTCCAACGGCCATTTTTGATTTTTATTTATTTTTTTATTTCCGCGGTCGACGGTCGGACCGTGGTCGACGGTTGGAGAAGCTCGACCCGGACCCCACCCGTGTATACCATGGGTCCGGGTCGGCGGGTCGCACGGGTCGGCCGGGTCCGGGTCTTGCACGGGTCAGCCGGGTCCGGGTCGGCGGGTCGACCCAGCGGGTTGGGTCGTTTTGGGCACCTCTACCTCTAATGATAAAATAAAAAGGCCACGTTTTAATATAAGAAATACTTATTTATGTAACCCAGAAAAGAATGTTGTTATCCCTTTTTCTTTTCAAGCGTGCATGTTTTTTTTTTTTATACCGATGTTCCAAGCTTACACCAGACTAGTCTTCGGGATAACAACTTTGGCCCCACAGTACTGCTACCAGTTAAATCGCGAGATGTGTATTTGGCTCCCAGGTTCTTAAATATCCTCAACTACCGCGCACAAGGAGTCGTCCCCCAAGTGATTGCTCCATGCTGGACCTCCCCAAATCCTACCGCAGGTTCCCACCGAGATCTGGCCTCCCACACTGACGCTTGAAGCCCTCAATATTTAATTGTTCCACCAGCGTACCCCGGAGGGCTAGGCCCTAACCCAGACTAAGGGATTATTGGGCCTTGAGAAATTCAATTCCAAAGTGTTGCCACTAGGAATTGAACCCCTGACCTTCAATGGCCAACTGCGCCAAGACAGTTGGTTGTTTATTTCTTCTTTATACCCAATATATATGTTTAGATTAAATAATTTTTTCTCATACTTCGTCTCTCATCTATACTTCTATTTAAAGAGAGTTGTGGACATGTGTCACTTTATAAGTTTTTTGATCTTTTAATTTTAAAATATAGCTTATACATACCTCTCTTCTATTTGAGCAGCGTTCATCGGGAGTGAAGTAGCCAAATTCATCTTAGGTAAGTCCCATGTGGATTAAGCCATGGGCTCAGGTATGATAATGAAATGAGTTTTTTTTTTTTCGTAGCATTTGCTTCCCATTGTATTTTTCACTCAATATGTTGATGTGCACTAAGCTGAGGGTCTTCACGGAAACAGCCTCCCTACCGTAATAGATAGGGGCATGGTCTGCGTACATCTTACCCTCCCCAGACCCTGCTCTGAGCGGGATATACTGGGTATGTTTGGTTTGGTTTGGTTTATAGAGATGCATTGTTAAATTTTTAAAAAAAATCAAGATATGTGTTGTGGGAGTTTTATTCCACAACTTACACCTCATCGACCAATAAAAAATTCTTCCTTTATTTTTTAGCTTAAAATTTTAAATGTTTAGAATTTTTTATATCAAGTTTATTTTTAATAAAAAATATATAAAATTAATTTTTGTTTCATAATTTTCAACTAGACATCCATACATAATAAATTTGATGGATTTACAGTAATGACCGATTGCACAAAAAAAATTATATTAAAAAAAATATGAACATTAATTTCCAATAAATTAATTGATGCAAAATAAAATTCTATTAACTCATTTTTATGAAATTATATTTCAGACTCATATTGCTTACATAAAAAATAAATTATAATATTTATTTAATTATAATAACTAAAAATAATAAAAACATACATTGCGCACACACATATATTAAGACTTAATAACATACTACTTCCGTCCCAAAAATTTATTCATACTTTTTTTGGTATGTTCGGTTTATGTAATGAACATTAATTGACTTAACACTCTGCTAATGTGGTACTCTTTTTTGAACTATATTAAACCCCATAATACACTCAATAAGTCCTTTATTAATATTACGCTAATATAATACTCATGTCGAAGATCATCAAAAATAAATTTAGAGATCGAAAAATTATTTTTTAATAAGAGAATATTTTGTACGGTGCATCGCATCGGAGAACATCTAGTATGTTTTATTTTAGTGCTTAAATATTTACGTGTCAAATTCATGTGTGTCGGTTAACACTTAACACATCATTCACAATTAATCATAATAATAAACAAAAACAATCGTAAGCAGCTGCATAATTTAAACTCCATATGATAATATTCAATTAACTGGCACAAATTTTCACCACTCGAGCCAAATCAGTGATATGGTAATGACATATCATAATTTTGTGATACACATACTAAATCATATCTAAATCAAAGTACAAAATATTTAAAAAAAAACCATCATATCACAACCTAAAAATAGAAAACAAATTATATTTTGTTAAATAATTATTTATAATACTTATTTAATTAATTTAAATGGATTATCATAATTATTGATTTTTAACTAAGTAATTTAATTATTTTTTTTATGTTTTCTAAGTTTGTTTGTAGAGCATACTTTAGTTAAATTCAATGAAATTTATTAAGTAATCCATAATTACATTCAATAAAATAATTTAACTTCTTGGCCAATAAAATAATTTTCATTAGGTAATTAATTGTGATATTTAATTTAAAATCTAAGTATTTAAAATTTAAATAATTATCAAATTAATTATAATAGTTATATAATCCTTCAAATTGCTTATGTGGTAGGGAGAGAGAAAAATTGAAAAAAAAATTATTATTTTGTTGAATAGGGACTCAAAAGATGAGTTCTCATTAATCAGATTGGAAACCTTGATCAGATAACAAGAATTTCAAAGAGAAGGCCTTTAAAGATGAGTTATCCCTTTTTGTTGGTAGAGAAGCATTATTATCTTTTAATATAAGACAAAAAAAAAAACGAACTTTTTGACTTTAACATCCAACTAGTGGATAGCTGGTTGAAATTCAACGGGTAATCCCTAGATATTGTAATTTACAAATAAATAGTTAAAAAATAATTTAATATTTTGTTAGAGTTTAGCCATTCGGAATCGTACCGCAGCGCAACACACCAACAAACAGAAATGATGAGGATGAGATTCAGCCACCCAAACTCATTCATAGTTTATGTACTTGCTCTCGTTCCAAACCCGATTTATAGATAATTTTATTACTTATTCCAGTTGAAAACTCGTATAGTAACACATGAGAGTATGTTCATCTACTTAAATCCATTTAAAATCTTTATACTCATATTCATCACAAACTCGATTAAAGTATGACTTTATTACTTGTTTATGTCACAGATCTATATAATATCCCCTCTCAACATATTTAATTTATACAATTAAATAATTAAAAACTCAAACTTTGTAAAATAAAGGTTAAGAATAAATATTATAAATGACAAAAGATTAAAAAACAATTTTAATACATGTTCCCCTCGCAAATCTATATAGTTATATGCACCAATTACCCAAATCTATTAAAACAAATAAAACCTAAATAATCAAATATAAGTTGTTGTAATAATTGGTTGTTACGCCTGAATTCAAAAAGAAAAAATCAAATTCGCTCAAATGGTTATGCTAGAGCTGAGCACTGGGCCTGACCCGGCCCGGATCGACCCGGTCCAGAATGGACCGGAATATAAATGGTCGGACTTTATCGAACCGAAGCCCGGGCCTGTTCGGAATGGGTCCGACCCGATCTGGACCTGGTAAAACTGGGTCGGTCCGGGTAGGACCAGTTCTATCCCGATTTAGTTAAAAAAAATCTTGTTGCATATTAAGTGTTCGGTTATTACATCCAAAATACTTTCTTGATTACATACTCCTACAATATTCCCAGAAAATGCAGTTATCAATCTTAATATCTTCATTTAGTCATCAAACTCCAAAGTTCAACAATATTTTAGGATAAACAAAATAAATTAGAACAACATGCAATCATAATTGAGCCATTAATCATCATTATTTTATCACCACCAAGAGTAAATTAGAATAAAAAATATTTTTTATTCATTTTTAGTTTTACCCGGTTGTTCTGGGCTGGACCAAAATTTTCCGTGTTTTGACCCGGTCCGGCCCGAAACTCGAATTTTATAAAAATGCAGACCTGGGATCCGGACCTGATTAATAAGTCCAGTCCGGGTCCGGTCCGAGGCCGAGTAAAAACTGGGTCCGGTCCATTTTTGCTCATTCCTAGGTTAGACGTTGATAAATTGACAAATTAACTTATACATCAATAAATTAGTCAAATTAATTTTTTCAATTAAAAAAATATCTATTTGGCCAAATAATGATTGACCGAATTACATTTTCAATAAATATAAAAATATTTATTTGGCCAACTCGATAATTTGTCAAATTAATTGGCAATGAGAAATATGATGGTAAAATACACATTGATTATACGAAGTCAAACCAAACCAAACCAAACATACCCAGTATATTCCGCTCAGAGCAGGGTCTGGGGAGGGTAAGATGTACGCAGACCATGCCCCTACTTATTACGGTAGGGAGGCTGTTTCCGTGAAGACCCCCAACTTAGTGCACAGCAGAATCTTGTGTGATAAATACAAAGGAAAACATATGATTCGAAAAAGCTCGAGACCATACCTGAGCCCATGGCTTAATCCACATGGGATTTACCTAAGCGGAATTTGACTACTTCACTCCCGAAGAACGCTGCTCTAATAAAAGAGAGGTTGACTCTGCGCATAACAAGAGAGATTGATTATACGAAGGAATTACCCAAATCCATTAAAACTTATAAAATCTACATAATCAAATATAAGTTGTTATAATAATTAGTTGTTATGTGTGACTTTAAAAATTCAAATTCGCTCAAATCGTTAGACATCAATAAATTGGATAAATTAAATTTAATAAAAATAAATTAGCCAAATTATTTTTTAATAAAAATAAGATTACTTATATGGCCAACTCATATAATATCCGCAATTTCAATTTCCAGTAATTTTTCTTTTTTTGGCGGAAGTCCATCTTAGCGACTCTGTTGTGACCGTTTCGTCATTCTGAGAGTGATTAATTCTACACTTTTTGTCATTCGAGTTCGTTTTCGTGTCGTTTTATTGAGTTTCGTGTTCTTGAGCGACTTTTCGCACTTGAGTTCGATTCTTGCGAATCTCGTCCGAAACTGTTATTTCGAGTTTCTCGTAAATTTAATGTTATTATCCATGTTGCAAGTTTTGACTTGGTGTTTCGATCGTGTATCGTGTATTTTGGACGTTTTGGGCCATTTTCGTAATTTCCTAAAGTTTGGGGTAATTACTTTCCGTTGTCGAATTTCGAGCCTTCGGGTGGTCGGAATCGTGTGTTCTCTTAGTGTTTGGATTCGTATTTGAGAGTACTTCGTAACCGTATCTTCGATTTATATTCAGGTTTGGATTTCGAGGTTGTCCGGGCCGTCAGAAGTGGCCACGGCCGAGTCACGGCCGCACTTTGTGGAGTGCATCGCCCCGCCGAGTTACGGCCGTAAGGTGCCGGTTACGTCCATAAGTGATCGGCAGGCACAGGCTGGACAAAGGCCGGTTACGGCCGTAAGGGGGTGTCGGTTACGGCCGTAAGTGATCGGCAGGCGCTGGGCAGGTTTTTGACGAATACCGGTTACGGCCGTAAGGGCCCAGTTACGGCCGTAACTCTGTAAGTCATATATAGGCCTGTGACCGGCGAAACCTCATTTTCACCACATTTCTTCACCTGGGTGGTGGCTGGCGATGGGAAAAGTCGGGGAGTGGAGTTTTTGGTCGATTCCACTCGATTTATAGGAGATTTTGAGGATTCTTGTCGATTATATCAATATCAAATCCTTGTTTTTCTTCAGATCGAGGTAATTTCTTGAAATTTCCTAGATTTTAATTTTCGGGATTTCTTCTTGGTTTTCATTGTTCGTCCGATTTCGATGAATCGGTTGATGTTATTGAACATTATTAATCGTGTTCTATGGGTTGTATATCCGTATTTCGAGTTTGTTCAACTCGATTGGTGATTCGAGTGTTCTTGGGAGTTATCGAGCGTCAAGTGTTCGATTAAATGTCCCAATGAGTTTCCCTTCGATAGTTTGGTGGGATTTCCATTGTTTTTTACCTTGATTCTCATTGTAATCGTATCTTTGATTTATTTATTGTTCCTTCCGGAGGATTATAGGTACTCGAGGATTCCGGGTTGAATCCCGTTTGGTGATTGATAATTCGTGTGGTGCGCATTCTTGATATTGTTCGGGGGTTCGGGGCTGTTCGACCGCATCCCATCCGTCGTCTCGTTGCGATCGTGGTTTTGAGGCATGTATCTTGCCCATACGTTTCATATTTCGTAGGTATAATTGTTGGTAAATGACTTTATGTAAAATCCAGATGTTTAATGAATATTAAAAAGTATCGGTATGTTCTCGATAAATGTTGCCTTTCAATGATAACTCAGATGCTTCGTGAATAAGTGTGTTTTTGTCCTATGAGTGTTAACTTCGTTTGTTGAAAGACTTATGATCACATTTAGTGAATGTAATAAACCGTAATCATTTACCGAGTATTACGTGTTGTTATATGTGCTTGTTCGGTGAATATGTGACGGGTGATATTGGTTGTTACCCCTTTGAAAAGAGGTTGTGATGCTTAATGTTGCTTGACTTGATAGTTGATTATTGTTGTGTGCTAGTTGTCTGAGATGTGCCTCCGGGTAGGATTGTTGAATCTCCGGGATCCATACTTGCTAGTATGGTCGGGCATGACCGTAGGGTTTGTAATACTCGCAATTTTGGATTCCGGTAATTTTCTTTTTTTCGGTGGGAGTTCATTTTGATGACTCGCTCGTGACTGTTTCGTCATTTCAAGAATGATTAATTCTGCACTCATTGTCATCCGAGTTTGTTTTCGTGTCGTTTTATTGAGTTCCGTGTTCTTAGCGACTTTTCCGCACTTGAGTTCGATTCTTACGAATCTCATCCGAAATTGTTATTTCGAGTTTGTCGTAAGTTCATTTAATGTTATTATTCATGTTGCGAACTTTGGCTTGGTGTTTCGATCGTGTATCGTGTATTTCAGACGTTTTGGGCCATTTTCGTAATTTCCCAAAGTTTGGGGTAATTACTTCTGTTGTCGAATTTAGAGCCTTCAGGTGGTCGGAATCGTGTGTTCTCTTTGCGCTTGGATTCGTCTTTGCGAGTACTTCGTAACTGTTTCTTCAATTCATATTCAGTTTCGGGTACTTGTTTTCATACTCGTTTTTACCTATCTCCGGGTTGTTCGGAATCACATGTTCGTTTAACGCTTTCGTTCGTTGTTGAGAATCCTTCGTGAACATTGCGTAGTATTTTTCGAGCTTTTCGTCGTGTTCGTTCCTTGCTTGGGGTGTTTTATGCTTCGTAATTTGCTCATTATCGTTTTGGATCATAACCGGTGCGTTAAGGTGGTCGATACGTCGTCGAATGCCTAACCAGACCGTCGGAGTTGGTCCCGACCGAGTCGTGGCCGGGCAGGTTGGGCCCAGGCCAGCCCTGTCCGAGTTACGGCCGGAAGGGCCCGGCAGTTACGTACGTAAGGCCGGCTACGTACGTAACGATGCTGGAATTTCTGGGCAGTTAGTTCGGCCATGGCCGGTTACGTACGTAAGCCCTTGGCCGATTACGTACGTAAGGAGGCCGGCAGGCAGCCTATTTAAGACCCAGTAGACGGGTTTTTCATCATTTTTCTCACTCGTTTCATCCTCTTCCGCGGCTGGAGCTTTGATGATCATGGAGGGATGTTGTCAGGTGTTAAATCCATGAAGTCTTGGAGTTCATATCATCAATCATCCATCCTATAACATCCTTTGATCGAGCGAATCATGTCAGATTTTCTAGAAATCTAGTTTTGGAGAATTTGGGTGTTTTGGTTGTTTTCATCCGTCTAATCCGATTTAACTTAGGATTGTGATGGATTGATGATTATTTAGATGTATTATATCATTTCCCTTGTTATTCCATGGTTGGATCGTATCGATTCGTTATTTTGGTCGAGTTCTTGATCGATGCCTTGAAGGTGTCCGGTAGAATGTCATATACGGGTTTTCGGACGTTCTACGATTATTCTTCCTCGTATGATCATTGATTTATTAATTATATGATGTTAGGGTGGAGTTTCTTGCGAATAAACCGTGTTGAACCCTTCCGTTCGTCGTCGTCTTCCTTTTCGATGGCATCGGGCGTTTCGTAGCTTCTCGGTTGAGCCATGTTTGTCGGACTACTTGCGTGCCGATTTCGAGGAAAGTACCTTGTCCATATAATTTTTGTTTTGTGGATATGATAATTGGTGATCGTCTAAATGTGTTTGTTTGGTCATTTGAATTGAACTTTCAAAAGATTCGGTTTAGCCTTGTTAAAGGCTTGCTTTCAAAACGCGTGTGTTTTGTGAATGGTGTGGTTTGTGAATGACTATGTGAATTCTATGGATATGTTGGGTGTTTATGTTGCACTTGGTATTGCGTGCGGACGTATATTATTTCATTTCGGTACGTTGTGGTTTGACGTGGTGTTTTGCTAAGTGTTTGATGCCTCTGGGTGAATTGTTTGAATATATGTGTTGTATTGTGCTGTGTGTGAATGTATGGATGTGGGCGGGGCCAACGGTGGCACATGGCATGCGATCATGTGGACAGGATGCAACAAGCGATTGATCCAACCGTGAGAGCCTAATAAAAACTACGGTGACACATGGCATGCGATCATGTGGTCAGGATGCAACAAGTGAATGATCCAACCGTGAGCGCCAAAGATAATCTACGGTGACACATGGCTTGTGATCATGTGATCAGGATGAAACAAGTGATTGATACAACCGTGAGATGTTGTGACTTGTGTTTCGCTAGCCAGCTCGGGAGGGTCCTTCGAGGCCTCGAGTGAGATTCGTGGCTTCGTCTCGGTCCTAGGCGACGTGTGTGCGTGATTCGTTTTATGATTGTGGCCAGCTCGAGAGGGTCCTTAGAGGCCTCGAGTGGGATTTGTGGCTTCATCCCGGTCCTAGGCGATGCTTGTGCGTGATTACGTTGTGTTGATTTTATGTCCGTCGAGGACACGTGATATGGGTTCTGACCATGTGAATTGTTAGTGGTTTTCTATTTGTGAAAACAAAAACCTTTGGGCTGTGACCCTGTTGATTTTTGAAAGAGAAGGATTTGATAATCTTAAATTGTTTTCTATTAAAACACCCGAGGGTATTTTAAACCATTTTGCAAACCGTTCTCGTTATTTGTGATCTTTCGGATTTGGAAAATTTTACTCAAACTCTTGCCTCGGGAAGTATTCGTTTTGTTGTATTTGAATTTTTGAGGATTCCTGATTATTTTTATTCTTGGAACTTGAATTATATGGCTCGTATTTGCACTTTGTACTTGCACTAGCAAAATAGTAGAATTTTGCTAACCCGCGAGTAATCGGGGGGTGGATGTCTGTATTGCATTCAGGTTTCAGGGAGCGTGGCACAGGGTCGGCATGAAGGATGATGAAAGATGATCGATACTAATCACATGCGGAACCGTACGTTGTGTATTGGTTCAGTTGTACTTTATTTTCCACTGCAGTATTTTTCCCCATTATACGGGAGTTTGTTGTATTTTGACCCCTGCGTGGGCAAGTATTGTAATCGAGTTGTATGTTTTTATTGAAAGGCCAAATCGGTCTACTGAGTCTTTTTAGCCTTAAAGGCATTGTCGAGTTGTTCGTTTGTTGTTACCAGTGTGGTAGATCCCTGAGGAAAGGTTCTACGGCGTGTAATATCCCTGAGCGGATTATGGGTGTTACATATATGGTATAGGAGCTTAGGTTGTGGAAACCTAGGCTGTCGGGTCAAGTTGTGTCTGTTGAGTTTTGTCTCATCGGATTTTGTCTGACTGAGTCATGACGCGACGCATTGTCTGAGTTCATTGGTCGTGATTAGTATCGTGGGGCGATCATCATCTTCGTGCGACCTGTGGTTGTAAGTCTCCCTTAATTGTGATTGTGCCTCGTCTGATGCGAGTTACTGGTATGATTATGTGTTAAGTGACGGAATCCTCCTATGGATTTTGATTTCTTGATATGTGGTTATTTGACTCTCATATTTTGTTTATATGAGGAGTGTCGCTGGTTATGTATTCTTGACTGTTGGTTTCATCCGCTGCGTGTATATTTCAAACTGATTTGTTCGTTTGCAAGTATTTTCGTGAAACCTTGTGCTCAATATGGTATGGAAATGTTTATGGGTGCGATTTACTCAGTCCGTAGGGGCTTCGGATGGAACAGTGGTTTAGCCCCGGTCTTAAGCAAGTTTGAACTGCGATGTGACTGTCTGTTTTCCGGTAAAAGACATGTATTGTCTTGATTTTGTACGATTTGATGCGTACATTATAATATGTTTAAACGAATATTGTTACATGAGCATTTTTGTGCATTTTAGCCCATTGAATTATTTTTGAAAACATTGAGTATCTTAGAAAATAAATTTCGAGACGTACTTTTAAAATGAATTATTTTCTCGTGGTACTTCCAAGGTGCCACAATATGTTTCAAAATTCTTCTACCTCGAGGATCAAAATATTTTGAGATAGTTTCAATGATTTATAAACGCTTTTGCTTAGGCCCGAGGGTCGAATATTTCCAAAAGTTTTTCACGAAAAGAAAGTGTCCTCATTTTTATCGAATGCAAAATGGTTTTCCAAAGTCTCGATAACGATGTTTCACGTTCATACTTTTTGAAAGGTGATACTCAAGATCAATCGGTGTTTCCAAAATTATTTTCAAAAGCTGGTTTTCATTTTCTTTTTAAAACCTATCAAGTCCCATTTGCGGTCTGGGAATGTATGTATGATGTTTGCATTGTCGTTATGATGTTAACTTTCGAGTATGATCGAATTGGTGGCATGAACGTTGAGGTGTTGCCACGCATTTGTTGTACTAGCCCTCTTTCAGAGGTGTGAACTGGTATTCACTGTTTTTCATCTCGTGGTGATTTGCGTGTTGTCACACGAGTGTGAGCTGTTAAAGCTTGGGTTTGTACGTTTATGTACAAGGGTGATTGTTTCATGATGTTTGTGATTGTATGCTGGCTATCGTTCGGGCTGTTGTAATCGTCGAACGATGCCGTTGTTGTTGTGATTTTTGTATGTGTTGATATGTTATGCTGAGTTGGCATCTCCGGTATGTTGTTTTGCGATGTTAAGTTCCCTTGTATCTAGCATTTGTATATTCAGTACGCCGAGCCGAGGCGTTTCAACCGTGATGTGTCGGGGGCATGCACGTGCAAATTGTCCTTCCTCGCCAGTGACGCGTTTCAAATGCGGACTCGAGGAGCACCGAATCCAGTTTTGAGAATTGGTTACCGATACTTTCGGAGTTCGCGCTTCAGCACAGATATCAGAATCGGCTCTGAGAGGCCTATGGGAGATGTTTATGTCGGTTGCTTTTTGAGCTGTTACCTTGCTTCCGTTATTGTGAGTTGCGGGGATGACATTTCTTTTATAAGAGGTCGAATGTAATACCCGTATTATTTTTGGCTTCTGCATTTTCTCTTTCTCAATTCTATCGACTCACTCGTGTTCGTTAATGCCTTTTGAACTTGTTTGGTATCTCGATTGCCATCATTTGTAAGGGTCGTGATCTTGTTTCGGATCAATCTGATTATCATTGTAACTTTTTCGAGTTCGGTTCGATTCTTGTGAACATTGACGGAAATTATTGTCCTTTAGTTTCCACAAGTTTTGTTTATGTCTTTGGTTGAAATTTGAACTTCGGAGTTGTTGTTCGACCATTGTTGTCCGGTCGTTGGTGTCCGAGCATTGTTGTACGATCGATGTTGTTTGACCGTTGTTGTTCGATAGTTTTTGGTTCGGTCACTGTTGTTCAATCGTGGTTGTCCGATTTTTGTTGTCTGGTCTCGTACCGCGGAGAATTTGTCGTTCACCGTTAGCCAGTCATTTCGAGTGTGGCCAGGTGGGTCACTGAGTCATACATTGCGAGACGGTAGCTGAGATATTTGAGGATCGAGGTTGCGCCTCTGCTCCGAGGGGTACAGAGATGCCTAGTGTGGTTTTCGAGGATCTCGGCATGGTCCGAATTGTTTGTGATTGTCCTTGTGAATCGTTTTATGTTTATTTTCTGTTTCTTGACTGTGCGTGTTTTCCCTGTCATAGGTGCTTTGTGTTCTGTGATTGTTCGGATGATTGACTTGATCGTATTATCTGTTTGATGACGCTTGTCACTCGTTGGTTTTATTATGTCTCTGCCTATGATGTTGTGATAGTCGTCGCGGAGCGTGTTTTCACGCCGCATGTGTCTTCGAGTGGCTTGTAACGTTTCGCTGTTGGGCGCGAGTTTGCGGTTCTTGTGTATCTCATTGAGTTTTCCTGGCAGGATATTACTTCTCCCTACTTGTTTTAAGTTTCAGGGCGAAACTTCTTTTAAGGAGGGTAGTATGTAATACCCGCAATTTCGGATTCCGGTAATTTTCTTTTTTCCGGCGGGAGTACATTTTGACGACTCGCTCGTGACTGTTTCGTCATTTCAAGAATGATTAATTCTGCACTTTTTGTCATCCGAGTTCGTTTTCGTGTCGTTTTATTGAGTTCCGTGTTCTTGAGCGACTTTTCCGCACTTGAGTTCGATTCTTGCGAATCTCGTCCGAAATTGTTGTTTCGAGTTTGTCATAAGTTCATTTAATGTTATTATTCATTTTGCGAGCTTTGGTGTTAGGCGTATTTTTATACGCTTATTTATCATTATTTTATATTCATCTTTGTGTCTAACCTGCATAAATGAGCCTTTACTATTCTTTTATGTTTGGCAGGAAATTGGAGTCCGGAAGCTCAAATGATGAAAACGGGCGAAAACGGCAAATTTTGGCCTGGGGCCGCGGCACAAACCAAGTGAGCCGCGGCACACGAAGACAACCAGCGAGCCCCGAGTGGACTGTACCGGGGGCCGCGGCACAAGTATGCTGAGCCGCGGTCCAGGAGGAAAATGTAGCGCCCAGGTATAGGCGCTGAAGGCTAAGGGCCGCGGCACAGATTAAGTGAGCCGCGGCCCACTGGGCGGTTTTGGTGTGTTCAGCGCGGTTTTGGGCCGTTTTGGAGCCTGTTCTCGACCTAATCACACGGACGCGTTTTGGAGGCTGAGTAGAGTTATAAATAAACATTGAAGGTCATAATTGAGAGGATTATCATTGGCTTTATCGGAAGATCGATCATCATCAAGGAGAAGAAGCAGAAAACACCAAGAGCAGAGAGCGGAAGCCAGAAGCACGGAGCAATCCGAGTTCTTCATCTGCGTTTGATCTTTATGCTTTCATTAATTAGTTCTATATTTTTATTCTTTAGCATGTCAGGCTAAAACCCTGTTCTAGGATTTTGATGAAACTGAGGTTTTGATGGATTTACTTTGATTATCTATATAATTCCCTTTTCTATTGAGTTTTCTCAATTGTTTTTAATGCTTTCAATTGTGTGGCCTATAATTGAATTGATTTAATTACGCAACTCGAATCGGGAGAGGGGAGTTGGTGAGGAAATATTGGTGAGAGCCGTTTTATCTTGTGAGATAGGAATATACTCATAGGAACTACGTGGCCTTTTGAAGATTTTGTGCCTTTTGCCTATTATCGAATTAATTCACCTAGGGATAGAGTGTATTATTCGCCTTAGAAAAATCTACTGAACTCGGGAGAGGCGGTAGAGTATTTTAGCAATCTTTGCCTTCAATAAATTGGGAAATCATTAACTTGAGATAATCGAGAGTAAATTCAGATAAACCAAGGTGGATTCACAATCCTAGACTTATTCATCATTTGATTTTCTTTCTTCGAGCGATCGTTTTTACTTTTTATTCTTTTATTGGTTTTCTTTAGTTATTAATTTCATCCCAAATTTCGACAGTTCAAATAAAATTAGAATACATATAAATCAGTGGTTAGTAATTCAGTCCTCATGGGAACGATATCTCACTCATCTCTTTATTACTTGTCTACGATAACGTGCACTTGCGTTAAACGAAATCCGCAACAAGTTTTTGGCGCCGTTGCCGGGGACTGATTTTTTTTTACTAATATCGATTTCAGTATTTCTAGTCTTAGTTTGAACAATTTTTTTATTTATTTTTGTGTAATTTTATTTGTTTTTCCTTTCAGGAATTTCTCGTTAGTGCATGAGAAAATTCGGTAACGAAGGCTTACTACCTTTGGATACCGAACTCGAGCGCACTCTTCGGAGAAGCAAGAAGGATAAACGAGAGCTACCAGCAGCAGGCACCATGGCCGATAACACGGGAAATCACGAAGCAGACAACCCCATTCAGCAAGCTCAACCGGCATTGGCACTTCGAGATTATGCTATGCCACAAATAAATGCGAACTTTTCGGGAATTCGGCGTCCAACCATCCAGGCGAACAATTTTGAAATCAAGCCGGCGATTATCCAGATGGTGCAAGCAAGCCAGTTTTGTGGATTGCCGACCGATGACCCCAATGCACATATTGCTTCTTTTCTCAAAATTTGTGATACCTTCAAAAACAACGGTGTCACCGATGATGCTATCCGTCTGCGGCTTTTCCCTTTTTCTTTGAGGGACAAAGCCAAATTTTGGTTAAATTCTTTATCGCCAGGCTCTATCACGACATGGGCGGAATTAGTGCAAACCTTCCTGGCCAAGTTCTTCCCACCATCAAATACGGCGAGGTTAAGGAACGAGATCACTACTTTCGGGCAATTCGATATGGAGTCGCTTCATGAAGCTTGGGAGAGATACAAGGATTTACTGAGGAGATGCCCACACCACGGCCTACCGGACTGGCTACAATTTAGACGTTCTATAATGGATTGAGTGCTTCTACACGCACTCTTGTTGATGCAGCCGCTGGAGGCGCCTTAATGGGAAAAACGATGGCCGAAGCACACTCTCTATTGGAAGCCATGGCTACGAATGCTTATCAATGGCCGTCCGAATGAGTAAACCCGAAACGAGTTATGGAAATCTCCAATAACGATCCGATCTCTACATTTTCGGCTCAAGTCGCCGCATTAACTCAGCAACTTCAAGCCTTTTCACATGCTCCTTCCCCCGTTACCACTGAATCGTGCAATTGGTGTAACGGATCTCATCCTAGCGCAGAGTGCCAAGTCGGAAACCCTTTCGAGCAACCTCCGATGGAACAAGCTCAGTTCATGGGGAACGGGAACCGGCAAAACAATCCGTACTCCAACACTTATAATCCGGGGTGGCATAATCATCCTAACTTCTCATGGAGAAACGGGCAAAACTCGAACCAACCTCAGTTTGCTCAACACCAACAGCAACCTCCTCCCGCTCCAAAAATCTCTCTAGAAGAAGCAATGGCGAAATTGGCCGCAAACACGAGTCAGTTCATGTCCCGTACGGAAGCAACCTTGCAAAATCATTCCGCTTCTATTCGCAACTTGGAAGTCCAACTGGGCCAGATAGCAAATGTGTTAACAGCCCGTCCGGAGGGTACCTTGCCAAGTATGACTGAAATGAATCCCAGAGAGAGTGTCAATGCCATCAGTTTGAGAAGCAGGAAAGAAGTGTGTGACCAGCCCGAGAGGAACGAAAATAGAAGTGAGAATGAGGAAAAGAAAAACTCGGGGAGCGAGGAATCACAAAATTCGAGACCCTCTATACTGTTTCCGGATAATCCGAAGGCATATGTACCACCCGTCCCGTTTCCGCAGCGATTACAACAGAAAAAGGTGGACAAGCAATTCTCTAAGTTCCTCGACGTCTTCAAGAAACTGCATATAAACATTCCATTTGCCGATGCCTTGGAACAAATGCCGAGCTACGTGAAATTCATCAAAGAAATCTTGTCAAACAAAAGAAAGCTCGAGGAGTATGACACAGTCGCCTTGACGGAGGAGTGCAGCGCTATTCTTCAGAAAAAGCTTCCGCCAAAATTGAAGGATCCAGGAAGCTTTAATATACCGTGCACCATAGGGAACCTCTCTTTTAAAAGGGCTTTATGCGATCTCGGCGCTAGTGTTAATCTCATGCCACTGTCTATTTTCAAGAAGCTAGGAATTGGGGAAGCGAAACCTACTACGGTCTCTTTGCAATTAGCGGATAGATCGATTAAATATCCGAGGGAGTAATAGAGGACGTCTTAGTAAAGGTAGATAAATTCATTTTTCCTGCTGATTTCATTGTGCTCGATATGGAAGAGGATCAAGACATCCCAATTATTTTAGGAAGACCATTATTAGCTACCGGCTGAACTCTCATAGACGTGGAAAAAGGGAGACTCACTCTGCGCGTTCAAGATGAGCAAGTCACTTTACAAGTATTTAAATCCTTTCCATGTCCAAGTAGTGTTGAGAAGAGTTCGCAAATTGAAAGTGTAGATACCTTTGCGAAGGACACACACCGGAAGAATTATCCGTCGAAAAGTCAGAATCCATTTCAGCTGCCCCGACGCCTAATAAGAATGAAGAGCAAGTCGCATATCTTAGGCATTTGAATATGTCGTCTTCAACATCCGTTCACCCACAATCGGAAAATTCTCCTTCTGTCCTAAGTTCGCCCGTGGAGTTGAAAATTAATCCGGATGTCAAACGGGCGCCAAGTCATGTGCAAAATGGGTGCTTCGGAAAGTCATTTTTGTTAAAATTCGCAAAGAACATTGGGTGTCCAAACCGAAAATCGGATTGTTAAAGACCAATGGTCAAAATTTTAAAACACATATTAACGGTTCGATGGACGGGGCGGAGTTCAAATGGAGTTTGAGAAAAACGAACTGATTTTCAAAAAGTCCGGCTGAAGACTATAAACTTAGCGCTCCTCGGGAGGCAACCCGAGTATTAGTTGTAGATTTTTCATGTTTCAGTGTTTTCTTGCATTTTTGGATCTTTATTTTTCGTCATTTTAGTTTGGATACACTTATCTCTCATGCTCTTGATGTTTTCTTTTGAAAATTCTCTGCAGAAATTATGCCAGAGGAAAATTCCCATTGGGCCGCGGCACAAGGAAAATGAGCGGCGGCACACACAAGTCAATAAAGAAGGCTAAACTTGCTGTACTCTGTGATGCGGCACAACCTAACTGAGCCGCGGCACACTTGATCCCTGAGCCGCGGCAAGTTACTGCTGAGCCACGGCACACCAATTACCAAAAGATAAGCCCAGGACGCTGTACTTTGTGCCGTGGCACGGACCAAATGAGCCGCGACACACTAACACTACGAGCTGCGGCACCCGTATGCTGAGCCGCGGCCCCCGTTCGGAAGTTAAACAGCCCAGGTAGCTTTATAACACGAATTGGCCGACACACCCAGGTAACTTCTTTCCTCTTCTTTGCACAGCGATCGGCCGACTTCTTCCCATCTTCCTCTTCCTCTTGCATACTATAATCCAAACCAGGTAATCCTAAATCCCTTAATCCTTTTTTATACATGATTTGAGAAGTAAGGTATCGTTGTTCATTTGGTGATTGATTATGTTATTAGTTTTTCTTTTTCAAAGTCCTATCCAAAAGTTGAGTTGGGAATATGATGTTTTTGATTGATTATTGATGATTATCTTTCAATTATGAATGAATTGATTATGTTTTTCATGATGGTCGATTGAGGATGTTATTTTTGGGGATTAAATCAAGCCATTACAATGTTTGTTCTTCATTGGAACTCATGCAGTCAAGGTGTTTGATGAAATGCTTGAATGAAAATTTTTTCTTTGTTAAGTCAATGTTTTGAAACTATGTGCAATGAATTCGTTTCTGGATTTACAGCAACCCTAACCCTTACGTCAATTTTAAATGTGAAATACTCAATTTTAATTTTCCTTCACGACGGTGCAAGCTTGTTCAATTCTTGATTCACGTTTTGCATATCCTTAGCCGAGTAGTGTTGTTCTCCTTATTGCTTAAGTAAGTAAACTCCGGTGTTTATCTTTTCAGGACTTGCTATGGCTAGAAAGAGAAAGGTTAGCACAAGGGCCAGGACTCAATCGTCCCCCACACGAGGGGAGACTTCACAGAGCCGATCCGAGATGGAGGCGCACCAATTCTCCGACCCGGAGATTCATAAAATCTTCAATGAAAAGATCCGTCCTCGACCTTTGATTCCGAAGCGGGGATTCACTCCAGCCCCCCAGGACGGGGAGCTTCTGACGATGATCGATGAGATGGGGTGGGCCCGTTTTGCCGCACCTCCCGAGCCGGCGGTGATCTCCATCGTACAAGAGTTTTATGCGAGCGCTCTATTGAAGCACATTCGGGCGGGGCAGATGATACCACAGTCAGACACTCGGACGCAGGTCGTCGTCCGAGGCATTACAGTGGATTTTTCGGTGGCTGCTATACGGAGATTATTCGAGATGCCTGTGGTGGATGAGACGGCATATACGCGAGCTATGAGTGGCCTCACGAGAGAGTCCCTACTCGAGACACTCACACAGCCCGGCTCTGCCTGGGAGATGCGCGCTCCAGGTTCGTCGGCCTTCTACTTTAAGAGCTCGCGCCTCAGTCGGCTCGGGCGAGCCTGGTTGTATTTCATCTGCGCTCGTGTAGATCCCACCTCGCAGATTCGCTCTGTTTTACTCTCTCGTGCCCGTACACTACATGCCATCACTTCCGGGCTGAGATTCGATGTGGCTCCTCTTCTGGTCCGATCTATTCTTCTATGCATTCAGGGAGGGGCCAAGATGGGGCTGAAGCACCCCTCTCTCATCTGCGCTCTATGCCGGCAGTCGGGGATGACGTGGTGGGATGATGAGCCGATGCTATCCCCCCAGGGTCCGATTGATCATCGCATCATTTCGCACTTCGACCAGTGGGGAGGAGCACCGGCACACGCTCAGGGGCGAGGATTTCTTCTTGAGGAGGCACACGAGGGGTCCCCCGAGCCTCTTCTTCTGACACAGGGGTAGGCGGAGTCCAGCCCGCCGCCCGACAGAGAGCACTTGCAGGCGATGTTCGATGGGCTGAGAGAGGAGATGAGGAGAGAGAGAGAGTCACTTGGCTGCGTGGAGAGAGGAGATGAGGAGAGAGAGAGAGAGAGCCATCTGGCGGCCCTGAGAGAGGAGTTGCGGACGGAGAGAGAGAGCATCCTCGCAGCCGTCCGAGATGAGGTGAGAGAACAGGCCCGCCGGGCCAACCGACGTGAGACGAGGCGCCTGGTAGCGAGTGATGCCTACCACCAGGAGCACCTTGCTGCATGGACGGCCCACATTATGCACCCAGACGGGCCATTCATTCCACCCGTTCGGCCAGCCACACCACCCTCCTCGTCGGACGATGCCGACACCAGTTCGTGAGCAGACTATAGGGGAGTACTTGACCTTTTATTTTATTGCATATTACATTTTGTGAACATTGAGGTCAATGTACGTCCTAAGTTTGGGGGGGGGGGGATTTACTTTCTGCTTCTCTACTTATTGCTGTACTTATTCGTTTGCATTTTCATTAGTTTTTGTTATCTTTTTGTTGCTAGCCTTGCTTGTCGTGATATTATTTGTAGTCGTGAATTTTTCGTGCTTCTTTTTGTGTAAAACTGATGTTACGATACTGATTTCTCTCTGAAGAAACGGTTGACTTTTAGTCGGGTTGTAGTCAGCGATATCCGTTTCTGTCGAGTATTCAATTAGGTCCGAAATTTTTTCGTTTTTGTAGAAATTTTAGCAGATAAGAAAGGAGACATACGTGTTTTCAAATCGCCGTCTATACGTTTGGTTACACTTTTCGCGTAGCTCGTTGTCCAGTAACATGAGTCGTGTTGGCACTTGATTTGAGTTTAGAGTCTGACAGATTTTCTCAAATAGTCGAGATATTATTTGTTCTATGATGGGAAGTCTAGTAATCGGGGGTATTCACGTGACCCGTTGTTTACTCTCGCGTAAAACGACAACCCTGATTAGACTAGTGATTTAGAGATTTCGCATGTGCCGATGATGGGGAGCCTAGTAATTGGGGGTATTCGCGTGACCCATTGTTTACTCTCGCGTAAAAGAGCGACCTTGAATCGGACATGCGGGAATAGCTATTTGAGTTTTTTCTCCGCTGTGGAAGGGAACTTAGTAACTAGAAGCATCCATGTGCCCCATGAGTGTCTTTTACGTCCAACGGTTTCCCAATACATGAGAATGGAATTCCACCCTAGGATTATCCCGATGAAACATCCCGAGATCCGAACCTAGTGGTTAACTCGAATTATTTTAGTGATCACATATAAGGGAATACTGTCCGGGGGTTATTTTTGATGACGAAACTCTTGAAATTTTTGCCACTAGACTGTGGGACTGGTCAACTTAGCCTGTTTATTTTAACCCTTCATATTGGCGGTCGGTTAAATTCACGCTTGTTAATCTTTGAGCTTGATTTTCTTCATGAACGATTGATTAGGACTGAAATTGGTTACTTAGTGGAATCAGTGTCCTGGATGTGACTCACTATTACGATACTTGTACTATTCTTTGAGATTTCCAGGGTAGTATTGATTAAGTTGAGCACTATGGACTTGCACGATTATTCACGATGCATTTTGTTTAAAATTGATTTTTGCTTGAGGACAAGCAAAGGCTCAAGTTTAGGGGTATTTGTTAGGCGTATTTTTATACGCTTATTTATCATTATTTTATATTCATCTTTGTGTCTAAACCTGCATAAATGATCCTTTAATGCACTATTCTTTTATGTTTGGCAGGAAATTGGAGTCCGGAAGCTCAAACGATGAAAACGGGCGAAAACGGCAAATTTTGGCCTGGGGCCGCGGCACAAACCAAGTGAGCCGCGGCACACGAAGACAACCAGCGAGCCCCGAGTGGACTGTACTGGGGGCCGCGGCACAAGTATGCTGAGCCGCAGTCCAGGAGGAAAATGTAGCGCCCAGGTGTAGGCGCTGAAGGCTAAGGGCCGCAGCACAGATTAAGTGAGCTGCGGCCCACTGGGCGGTTTTGGTGTGTTCTGCGTGGTTTTGGGCCGTTTTGGAGCCTGTTCTCGACCTAATCACACGGACGCGTTTTGGAGGCTGAGTAGAGTTATAAATAAACATTGAAGGTCATAATTGAGAGGATTATCATCGGCTTTATCGGAAGATCGATCATCATCAAGGAGAAGAAGCAGAAAACACCAAGAGCAGACAGCGGAAGCCAGAAGCACGGAGGAATCCGAGTTCTTCATCTGCGTTTGATATTTATGCTTTCATTAATTATTTCTGTATTTTTATTCTTTATCATATCAGGCTAAAACCCTGTTCTAGGATTTTGATGAAACTAAGGTTTTGACGGATTTACTTTGATTATCTATATAATTCCCTTTTCTATTGAGTTTTCCCAATTGTTTTTAATGCTTTCAATTATGTGGCCTATAATTGAATTGATTTAATTACGCAACTCGAATCGGGAGAGGAGAGTTGGTGAGGAAATATTGGTGAGAGCCGTTTTATCTTGTGAGATAGGAATATACTCATAGGAACTACGTGGCCTTTTGAAGATTTTGTGCCTTTTGCCTATTGTCGAATTAATTCACCTAGTGATGGAGTGTATTATTCACCTTAGAAAAATCTACTGACCTCGGGAGAGGCGGTAGAGTATTTTAGCAATCTTCGCCTTCAATAAATTGGGAAATCATTAACTTCAGATAATCGAGAGTAAATTCAGATAAACCGAGGTGGATTCACAATCCTAGACTTATTCATCATTTGATTTTCTTTCTTCGAGCGATCATTTTTACTGTTTATTCTTTTATTGGTTTTCTTTAGTTATTAATTGCATCCCAAATTTCGACAGTTCAAATAAAATTAGAATACATATAAATCGGTAGTTAGTAATTCAGTCCTCATGGGAACGACATCTCACTCATCTCTTTATTACTTGTCTACGATAACGTGCACTTGCGTTAAACGAAATCCGCAACATTTGGCTTGGTGTTTCGATCGTGTATCGTGTATTTCGGACGTTTTGGGCCATTTTCGTAATTTCCCAAAGTTTGGGGTAATTACTTTCGTTGTCGAATTTCGAGCCTTCGGGTGGTCGGAATCGTGTGTTCTCTTAGCGCTTGGATTCGTCTTTGCGAGTACTTCGTAACCGTTTCTTCGATTCATATTCAGTTTCGGGTACTTGTTTTCATACTCGTTTTTACCTATCTCCGGGTTGTTCGGAATCACATGTTCGTTTAACGCTTTCGTTTGTTGTTGAGAATCCTTCGTGAACATTGCGTAGTGTTTTTCGAGCTTTCCGTCGTGTTCGTTCCGTGCTTGGGGTATTTTATGCTTCGTAATTCACTCATTATCGTTTCGGATCATAACCGGTGCGTTAAGGTGTTCGATACGTCGTCGAACGCCTAACCGGACCGTCGGAGTTGGTCCCGGCCGAGTCGTGGCCGGGCAGGTTGGGCCCAGGCCGGCCCTAGCCGAGTTACGGCTGAAAGGGCCCGGCAGTTATGTACGTAAGGCCGGTTACGTACGTAAGCCTTGACCGGTTACGTACGTAACGATGCCGGCATTTCTAGGCAGTTAGTTCGGCCATGGCCGGTTACGTACGTAAACCATTGGCCGATTATGTACGTAAGAAGGCCGGCAGGCAGCCTATTTAAGACCCAGCAGACGGGTTTTTCATCATTTTTCTCACTCGTTTCATCCTCTTCCGCGGCTGGAGCTTTGATGATCATGGAGGGATGTTGTCAGGTGTTAAATCCATGAAGTCTTGGAGTTCATATCATCAATCATCCATCCTATAACATCCTTTGATCGAGCGAATCAGGTCAGATTTTCTAGAAATCTAGTTTTGAGGAATTTGGGTGTTTTGGTTGTTTTCATCCGTTTAATCCTATTTAAGTTAGGATTGTGATAGATTGATAATTATTTAGATGTATTATATCATTTCCCTTGTTATTCCATGGTTGGATCGTATCGATTCGTTGTTTTGGTCGAGTTCTTGATCGACGCCTTGAAGGTGTCCGGTAGAATGTCGTAGAGGGATTTTCGGACGTTCTACTATTATTCTTCCTCGTATGATCATTGATTTATTAATTATATGATGTTAGGGTCGAGTTTCTTGCAAATAAACCGTGTTGAACCCTTCCGTTCATCGTCGTCTTCCTTTTCGATGGCATCGGGTGTTTCGTAGCTTCCCGGTTGAGCCATGTTCGTCGGACTATTTGCGTGCCGATTTCGAGGCAAGTATCTTGTCCATATAATTCTTGTTTTGTGGATATAATAATTGGTGATCGTCAAAATGTGGTTGTAGTTTGACGTGGTGTTTTGCTAAGTGTTTGATGCCTCTGGGTGAATTGTTTGAATATATGTGTCGTATTGTGCTGTGTGTGAATGTATGGATGTGGGCGGGGCCTACGGTGGCACATGGCATGCGATCATGTGGCCAAGATGCAACAAGCGATTGATCCAACCGTGAGTGCCTAATAAAAACTACGGTGACACATGGCATGCGATCATGTGGTCAGGATGCAACAAGTGATTGATCCAACCGTGAGCGCCAAAGATAATCTACGGTGACACATGGCTTGTGATCATGTGGTCGGGATGAAACAAGTGATTGATCCAACCGTGAGATGTTGTGACTTGTGTTTCGCTAGCCATCTCGGGAGGGTCCTTCAAGGCCTCGAGTGGGATTCGTGGCTTTGTCCCGGTCCTAGGCGACGTGTGTGTGTCATTCGTTTTATGATTGTGGCCAGCTCGGGAGGGTCCTTAGAGGCCTCGAGTGGGATTTGTGGCTTCGTCCCGGTCCTAGGCGATACTTGTGCGTGATTACGTTGTGTTGATTTTATGTCCGTCGAGGACACGTGATATGTGTTCTGACCCTGTGAATTGTTAGTGGTTTTCTATTTGCGAAAAGAAAAACCTTTGGGCTGTGACCCTGTTGATTTTGGAAAGAGAAGGATTTGATAATCCTAAATTATTTTCTATTAAAACTCCCGAGGGTATTTTAAACCATTTTGCAAACCGTTCTCGTTATTTGTGATCTTTCGGATTTGGAAAGTTTTACTCAAACTCTTGCCTCGGGAAGTATTCGTTTCGTTGTACTTGAATCATTGAGGATTCCTGATTATTTTTATTCTTGGAACTTGAATTATATGGCTTGTATTTGCACTTTGTACTTGCACTAGCAAAATAGTGAAATTTTGCTAACCCCCGAGCAATCGGGGGGTGGATGTCTGTATTGCATTCAGGTTTCAGGGAGCGTGGCACAGGGTCGGCATGAAGGATGATGAAAGATGATCGATACTAATCACATGTGGAACCGTACGTTGTGTATTGGTTCAGTTGTACTTTATTTTCCGCTGCAGTATTTTTTCCCATTATATGGGAGTTTGTTGTATTTTGACCCCTGCGTGGGCAAGTATTGTAATCGAGGTGTATGTTTTTATTGAAAGGCCAAATCGGTCTACTGAGTCTTTTTAGCCTTAAAGGCATTGTCGAGTTGTTCGTTTGCTGTTACCATCCTGGTAGATCCTTGAGTAAAGGTTCTACGGCGTGTAATATCCCTGAGCAGATTGGGGGTGTTACAGGGTTATCCAATCCGGGTATGTCTTGCATTGACTCCGAGATTCGGGGCTTGCTAGCCGATGCCGAGGATAACTTGTGTGGTTATCCATCGGGTATGTCTTGCGGGGACTCCGAGGTTCGTGGCTTGTTAGCGCGATGGCGGGATAACTTATGGTTGTGATTCGGTTATGAATGTATCTGTGCTTGTGGTCACGTGACTGTTGTTACGGTCACATGTGATTCGGTATAGTTTCCCTATGGGTTATTCACTCGGGTATGTTCTACGGGAGCATCTGAGGTCTGTGGCTTGCTAGCACGGGATGCGAATAATCTGTGGAAATATATTGTTATGATATGATCGGGTCTTGAACCCCGTGCTTGTGATCAGTATGGTATGATTGGGTCGTGGACCCCGTGTGTTGTTATCGTATTTGTGCTTTGGGAAAATAACTTTTGGGTTGTGTCCCTAAACGTTTTCAAAACTCCCGAGACCGTAAAATGTTTTTACAAGATGTATATCGGGTTTATCCCTATCTTTCGATTTAACCGTTTTGATCAAGTGTTTTACCTCGGGAAGTATGTTTATGATTTCTAAGTCCTCGGAGTATGATATGTATGGCTTTTCTTCGTATTTTATACTTGCACTAGCAAAACAGTGGAGTTTTGCTAACCCCCGAGTATTCGGGGGGTGGATGTCTGTCTTGCATTCAGGTTATGGGGAGCATAATACAGGGTCGGCATGAAGGGTGATGAAAGATGATCAATACTAATCACATGAAGACCCGTACATTGTCGTATTGGTTTAGTTGTATTTTATTTCTGCTGCGGTATTCTTTCCCCGTTGTACGGGAGTGCGTTGTATTCGACCCCTGCGTGGGCATGTATTGTGTTTGAGTTGTATGTATTTATTGAAAGACCAAATTTGTCTACTGAGTCCTTTTAGCCTTAAAGGCATTGTTGAGATGTTCAATGTTGTTACCAGCCTGGTATATCCTTGAGGAAGGGTTCTATGGCGTGTAATATCCCTGAGTGGATTGGGGTGTTACAACTCAATGATTGCCTAATTTCATTTTCAATAAAAATAATACTATTTATTTGGTCAACTCAATAATTGATCAAATCAATTGCCTATGAGAAATGTTATGGTAAGATACACATTGATTATAAGTACTTATTTATTTCTCTAATCGGTGGATCTCATTCAAAATCAATGTGTCATGGAATATTTTAGATAAAAAGAATCTAAAAATTAGAAAATACCACGTATGAGAGAGTTAAAGTGGTGCTCGGAATACTTTTTGCTATATATATATATATATATTGTTCTAATTAGTATTAGCCAAATTTATTATGCCTGGGCAGAGAAAATATTGATCAAATTAATTTTTCCAATTAAAATAAAATGATTAATTGGTGGTGCAAAATTATTTTGAGGTGAAAAATATATACTGATTTTGAGTATTTATTTAGGTTATCTAATCGGTGGAGTCTCATTTGAAATCAGTGTGGGATTCAAATTTTTATATATAAACACTATTAATACAAACTTAATAATTGACCAAATTAAATTTTCAATAAAAATAAAATACTCAGTTGGCTTAATAATCGGTCAAAATAATATTAACCAAATTATTTTTATCAATAGGATAAAACTATTAAACTCATGGTGCAAAATGATTGTGGAATAAAAATAATATATTAATTTTTAATATGTATTTAGGTTCCACAATTGGTAGAGCCTCATTTAAGATCGATGTGGTATTCAAAATTTTAGATAAATATGATTAATGCAAACTTGATAATTGGTCAAATTAAATTCTCCAATAAAAATAGAGTAATTTATTTGGCTAACTTAAAAATTGATATTATATATATTAATCAAACTAAAACTTTCAATTAAAATAAAACCGACATGAGATTAAAATTTTAGATAAATAGAATTAATATAAATTTAATAATTGATCAACTTAAATTTGCACTAAAAATTAAATTATTTATTTTTCCATTTTAATAATTAGCCAAATTAAACACAATAAAAATTAAGAGAATGACATATATAAAAGAAGGTTAATGTGATGCCTCTTATATGTAACACTACTATATATACATAGATTAATTAATTATATTGTTCCTTTCTTATCCTTCTTTGCTGGATTTAAATTTGCCAACCACCACTATTTTGGTGGTCACGAGACCAACAACTAAAATGCTACCACTGATAATATTCTAAATCATGAATTAATTATGGTTATATTTTCTTAACTAAAATTAGACTACCAATATAATAAGCATTCCAAGATGCTCTCCCAGCTCCCAGTATTAAATTTGATGCATATAATCTAATATTTTAATGAATCGATATTTTGATGCATATATTGCATATTTTAATGCATTGAAATTTTTATGCACGAAATGCATATATTTCATGCATAATTAGTACAAAACTCATGCATAAATTAGTACTGTAAAGTACTGCATCTAATTATTGACTCTATTCCTTTCTTCTTCGAAAATCTTCTAAGACACTCAAATTAGAATAAGATTTGCTTTATTTTTATAACTTTAAATACAGTCTAAGCAACGCATGACGGGTTTATATATATATATATGAGCACGTTCTATGCAGTACCAATATTAGATGCAGTACTTTACATTATACAATAATTTATGAAGTAAAGAAATAAACATATATAATTATTTTATAAATTATGAAAAACCTATCTATATACTACATTCGACATCATGGTGGATATATTACTCCTCTTCTCGTATATCAAGATCTTGAGTAACCCTTGATAGAGCAACGTAGAGTTGGTCATGACCGAAAACACGTTTTCTAAGAAATATTCGAACTTCTGAGAGAGACTGACCTTGACTCTTGTTTTTGTCATTGCATCAAGCAACATAGAGCTGGTCATGACAGAAAATAAGTTTTTTAAGAAATAGTCCAACTTAAGAGAAACTGGCCTTGACTCTTGCTTGTCGTTTATTGCAAACGACAATGAGAGAATTGTCTTCTTGTGAATTTGAAAGACAATCTCAGATCGGAAGGTCTGAGTGACATCCTGGGATCCAACGCTTTGTGCCCCTCGTTACTTCCGGTGAGGATCGCTGCTTCAGTTACGTGGTTTCTAAGTCTGGTCACGATCATTCTTGTTCCATTGCATAACCCTACTTCGGACATTGTTCCATGTAAATAACATATATCCCCATAATTTAATTTAGTATACAAATTTAATTATGTCAAGAATAAATTAATTATATCTGATCTATCGTAATATTCGTTTATGTTAAGGTTCTTATAATAATAGTTGTATTAATAATCAAAATTTTAATCATAATTTAATAATCTATTTAGATTACCTAACTCAATAATTATATTAATAGAATTGTAGGCAAACGAAGATAGACAATAAGAAAATATTTTTTAACCTGTTTTATTTCCTATAATGTGTAAAATAATTTAATTTTATAGGACTAAAATATAAATTAGAATAGATTAATAATAGTAATAACCTAATTATCTGATTAAACTTAATTATAATATTTATATAATCCTTCAAATTGCTTATGTGGCAGGGAGAGAAAAAATTGAAAAGAAAAAATATATTATTTTGTTGAATAGGGACTCAAAAGATGAGTTCTCATTATTAGGAGTTATTTACCAAATAGGTGTAGTTTTAAAATATATTTACCATATAGGTGTACTTTCGAACATATTTACCAAATAGGTGTATTTTTCTATTTAAGTGGGTTTTTTTATTGTTTTTTTTACTTTTTCTTAAAATCATTAGTTTTCTGCTTTTTTAACTGCTTTTTTAAACTATTTTTTTTAAGAAAGAATATCTGTAATATTAATATTAACAGCCAAAAATTCTTATTTAAAATTTGTAAATAAAAAAATGGAAAAAAAGAAATTTGAAATTCATTTGTAAACTATTTTAATAAAAAAACTGAAATATTATTCTACATAAAGAAATAAAAAGTTGAATAATTTTTTTAAATATAGATTTTTTTTAAATCCTGCTAGTTGTATTTTTCATAAAAAAACTGTTATGTTCTTAAAAAAAATCTAAAAATCTAAAAAAAAAAAGACAGATTAAGGTTTAACTAAAAATCTGTAATATCCGCATTTTTTTTCCTTTTCCCCGATATTCTCATTTTTGGTGTATTTTTATTTTTAGCAACTCGATTGTAACCGTATTGACATTTCGAGAATATTTAATATTGGACTTCTTGTCGTTCGAGCTTGTTTCAGACTCGTTTTACTCGATTCGGTGTTTTATGTCATTTTCGTCGCTATTTCGTGCATTCTCCTAGATCGTCGTTCGGAACCGCCGTTTCGGAGTTGCCGAAGATCCATCTCATGTTATTATGCGTGTTGTGAGCTTTTGTTTGGTGTTTCGACTGTGTATCGTACATTTCGGATGTCTTCAAGCCATTTTGTAATTTCCCAAAGTTTTGGGGTAGTTACGTTTGTTGTTGTTTTCCGAACCTTCAGGTAGTCGGGAATATGTTTTCCTTCAACACTTAGGTTCGTCGCCTCGCATCCTTTACCTTTGTACCCTCGTGTTTTGTTCACCGTTGCATTTTGATTTTTCGATTCTTTCCTTGCCTGTTGGTAGCAGCTTGTCAGCCTCAGGAAGGGACATTACGTACGTTAACCATATGTTGTTACGTACGTAATGGTATGTAGGAAATCGGATAGGAGGTCCTGCCCATTGCATTACGTACATAAGATGGGCGGGCTTACGTACGTTAACAAGCTAACGTACGTTAGCTACCTGTGGCTAACATATGTTACTCGGTCTGGGTTTATATACCTAGGAGTTGACCGATTTCAGTCATTTTACACTTCTCCTCCTCTCCCCTCCGACTCCAAGGCGATTTCTTGGCATTTCCGGGCGATTTGAAGCTTTGTAACTCCGAGTCATCATCTTTCTCGAGTTTTTGGAGGGTATTATCGACATCTATTGGTGTTCTTCGTCTTTAATCCAAGGTAAACTCCTAGAACCTTGTTTTTGGGAAACTTGGGGTTTTGAGTTTTTCGTCCGATTCATTCCGTATGGTTGATTAATTCGTGATGAATATGATTAATCTTGTTGATATTCTTGGTTTCCCTACGGATTCATGGTATATTTCGTAGTTGTTGCGTTTTCGAGAGGGTTTGGTTGTGGTCCGCCCACGTTATTTTCATATGAATATACATGAATCGTAGGCGGATTTTCGGGAGTATTTCAATTCCGTATTCGTTTAGAAATGGTTGTGATTGTATTCTTTGAACCGTTAGGTTCGTGATTATCGGTTCCTAGCGTTCGTCGGTGATTTTCCTTTCCATTCGTTGCGTCGTCAATTACTCAAGGCAAGTATTTTTGGAAACCTTTATGCTTAACATGAAATGGTGATGTATATGTGTGTGCTTTGCTCTCCTCGGGAGGGTCCGATGGGGCCTCGAGGGAATCCAATGGTATATCCCTAGATTCACGAGTTTGTTTCGTTAGCCAGCTCAGGAGGGTCCTCAGAGGCCTCGAGCGGGATCAATGGTATAGCCCTGTTCCCAAGGCAAATTGATTGACTGTTTGTTTCCGGAAAAGACATGTATGGTTTTGGTTTTGAAATGAATTTGATGCATTGTACTATGAAATGTGTAAGCGATTGGTTTGCCTTGATTACTTGTACTAGCATAATTGCTAATCCCTTTGGAAACCCATTTTGGGGAAATTCTTGTTATGGATTTCAGGTTATGTTCAGCCAGACGAGCGGGCACTAGGACAGTACGAGTATGCTGGCCAGAGTCGTTGACATGTGTATTTGAGTTCTTTTACTTCCGTTGTTTCTTTCGTCATGGTTGTTGTTTACTTTTAAACTTATAGATTGTGCTCGTGAGTACTTAGGCTTTTTTCTTTGAATTGTGATTGTTATTCGTTGAAGCTAAATATTTGTCAGTTGATGTTTATTACGCCGGTTGCTCCGGGCGTGTTGTTATGTGTTGTATTGTTAATATATGTTTCCTCGCTAACCAAGATGGTTAGTCGAGTGGTGTTTTTCTTATTTTAGCCTGTTGGGTACCATGTAGGGATCCACAGTGCTGTAATATACTTCGAATATCTCGGGGTGTTACAGGAGTGGTATCAGAGCACTAGGTTTATGGATACCTAGGCTTGTCGGTTATTTAGGTCTAGTTGTGTTTTGTTTTTTCATATTGCCACACCACTTCCAGCATCTCGGTACTTCGAGTGTTCGTAAGTTTTCCTTACTCGTTTCCTTGTTTTCTCATACCGTATTTATGTTTCTTGAACTGTGGTTGTTTTTCCTCTCTGACTTATCATTGAGTTGTTTTTTGCCACCTTTTAACACCAGTATGGATGCTGGAAGAGGCGGTGGTTGTGGTCGTGGCCGTGGACACGGTCGGGGATATGGGGCAGCTGGTGGAGCGGCCACGTCGCATTCTTTGGGAGCCGACAGCACCGGTGACCGTCATAGCCATGCCTCTTCTCAAGATGGCGCCGAGCTTGGTGTTGCGGTTGTTATGCAACAAATGGTGAACCAAATGGCGGCGATAGATCAGGTGGTTCAGAACCCGAATCCGGCCCGCGCTAATCGGGACGGAGCGGATCATTGGCTTCAGGATGTCATCAAGATGCATTCTCCTCAATTTTTGGGAGCTTCAGACCTGATCGGCTAGGAGGGGTGGATCAAGGAGATATCTAAAGTCTTCGTTACCACCAACTGTCCCGAGGACCGCAAGGTCCCTATTGCCCAGTACTTTCTCACTGGGGATGCTACTGACTGGTGGGAGTCTGTTGGGCCTAAGGACCACGTTGCTTCGTGGGCGGACTTCAAGGACCTAATGGAGACCGAATATTGCCCGTGGCCGGTTAGACAGGCTCGAGTTCATGCCTTTTATGATGCTCAGCCTCGGGATATTCCTATTTCTCAAGCTATTGCCGATTTCAACAAGGAGTTGGGCTACGTGAAGACCCAAGTTGTCGAGGAGATCGACAAAATTTTTCACTTTTCCAGACAGATGAAACTATCAATTCGAGACTATATATCTGGGCTCGTATGCACCACTTTGAAGGATTATCAGAGTAGTGCTCTTGCATATGATATGTCGGTGATGGCCAGTGAAGTGGCTCGTGAGAGCAAGAAGCAGAAGTCCGTTGGAAATTTTTTTGGTCACAAGGGCGGAGGCCAGCAGAAATCTCAGTCTGCGAATGTCCCTGCGGGCGGTCCCGCTAGAACCTCCGTTCTTGAACTCATATGCTTTAATTGTGGCTTGTCAGGCCATAAGAACCGGGAGTGTCCTCGTTCGCAGTTGACCTGTCATACTTGTGGTCAGACGGGTCACAAGGCTTCCTTTTGTGAACAGATCATACAGATTCGCGGTGCCCGTTCTTCTCATCCAGTGCCTAGGGATCCGAGTGTGAACCAGGGCTCGTTTGCTCCACAGTCTCCGCAGAGTGCCAGCAGTGGGAGAGGTCGGGGTCAGCCCGCTAGAGGAGGATCTTCTAGCGTCGGCTCCGCCCACCCGCGTGTCTATGAGATGAGGAGGGCCGATGATCCATCAGCTACTGTGGCGACAGGTACCGTTCATATTCATTCTCATCCTGTCAGTGTGCTTTTCGATTCTGGTGCTACACATTCGTTCATATCTCTGGAGTGTGTGCGCCGTTTGAGTCTCGACTGTTTGACGCCTTGTGAGCCTTTCATCGTTAAGCTTCCTAGCGGTGATAGGATCTTTGGTGATCATGAGGTTCAAGACTATTCTGTGCTTATTTGTGTCGGCTTGGCCCTTTAATCTTATTGTTGTGGAAATTGAGGGTGAAGATTTAATTCTCGGGGATGATTGGCTCGAGCAGCATAGTGCGATCATGAACTACCGTACGAGAATCATCACTATGTTAGACGAGGACGGCACCGAGCACTCTTTCGCGGGGCGAAAGAGGAGAAACCAGAAGTTCGTTATTAATACTTTGAAGGCGATGAGACTCCTGCGGAAGGGGTGTACTGGTTATTGGTGCTACGCCTTGAAGGCGGAGAGTGGTAGAGTCGAGCTTTCATTGATTCCAGTTGTTAGTGAGTTTCCTGACGTCTTTCTTGACGAGTTATCGGGGTTGCTGCGGGACCGTGAGGTAGAGTTTGTTATCGAGTTAGAGCCGGGTGCGGCTTCGATTTCGAAGGCGCTGTATCGCATGGCACCTCTAGAGATGGATAAGTTAAAGAAGCTGTTGAGTGAGCTTCTTGAGTCGGGGTATATTGGACCGAGCGCTTCGCCTTGGGGCGCACCAGTTTTGTTTGTTCGGAAAAAGGATGGTTCATTGCGTTTGTGTATCGACTATCGCGAGCTAAATAAGGTGACCATCAAGAACAAGTATCCTCTGCCGAGGATTGATGACTTGTTCGATCAGTTACAAGTAGCTGCGGTATTCTCGAAGATTGACTTGAGATCGGGGTACTATCAGCTTCGGGTGAAGGAGTCCGACGTGCCGAGAACAGCTTTTCAGACGAGACATGGACACTATGAGTTTGTAGTTATGCCTTTCGGGTTAACTAATGCGCCGGCGGTGTTCATGCAGTTGATGAACAAGGTCTTTATTGAGTATTTGGATAAGTGTGTTGTAGTCTTCATTGACGATATCCTTATTTATTCGAGGAACGAGGAGGAACACACACATCATTTGCGAGTAGTGTTGGACATTTTGAGGACCGAGCAACTTTATGCAAAGTTCTCGAAATGTGAGTTCTGGCTGAAGGAAGTGAAATTTCTAGGTCACGTGATTTCAGCCGAGGGGGTCCGTGTGGATCCGCAGAAAGTTGGGGCAGTGTTGGACTGGGCACCGCCTCAGAATGTGAAGGAGTTCCGTAGTTTCTTGGGTTTAGCTGGATACTACCGTAGGTTCGTCGAGGGTTTCTCGAAACTAGATCGGCCACTTACACAGTTGCTCCAGAAGTCCAAGAAGTTCGTCTAGAATGACGAGAGGCAGTCGAGTTTTGAGGAGCTGAAGAGGCGTTTGACTTCATCCCCGATTTTAGCATTGCCATGTGGTAACGAGGGTTTTGCCGTTTATAGCGATGCTTTGGGTCAGGGTCTTGGGTGCGTGTTGATGCAGCACGGAAAGACTATTGCATCTATGTCGAGACAGTTGAGGCCGTATGAGCTCAACTACCCTACTCACGATTTGGAGTTAGCGGCAGTTGTTTTTGCGCTCAAGATTTGGCGTCACTATCTTTTTGGCTCTGCATGTCAGATTTTTACCGATGATAAAAGTCTGAAATACATATTTACTCAGCGGGAGTTGAATATGAGGCAAATGAGGTGGTTAGAGTTGATTAAGGATTATTATCTCGAAATTCTTTATCATCCGGGCAAGGCGAATGTCGTGGTCGACGCCTTGAGTCAGAAACCGGTCTCATTGCGGACACTTGAGATCCTTACGTCTCAATCTGAGCTTCAGCGGGATTTGATTGAGTTGAGTGTTAAGATTTTGTTGCCGGGAGCCGTTGGGCAACTCTGTGCTTTAGAGATTTCGTCATCTCTGATCGATGAAATTAAACTGAAGCAACTAGAGGATCCGATGATTATCCAAATCCGAGAGAATGTTCTTAAAGGAAAGTCTCCCATGTTTGTGATTCATGAAGATGGTGTACAGAGATTTTAGAGTCAGCTGTGTGTACCGAATGACTCGGAGCTGAGACACGGTATTTTGCATGAGGCCCATGCTACGCCTTACTCCGTTCATCCTGGTTCAAGTAAGATGTACAAGGACATGAGAAGGAATTTTTGGTGGAATGACATGAAGGAAGAGGTCGCACAGTTTGTAGCGAGATGTTTGACTTGTCAGCAGGTCAAAATCGAGCATCAGCGACCGACCGGATTATTGCAGTCACTTCCCGTTCCGGAATGGAAATGAGAAGATATATCGATGGACTTCATTATGAGTTTGCCGAGATCGAGATCGGGCATGAATATGGTTTGGGTGATTGTTGATCGTCTGACCAAGTTGGCACATTTTCTGGGCATCAAGAATACTTGGGGCCCGGAGAAGTTAGCTCGTGTGTTTATTGCGCAGATTGTGAGAATTCACGGTACTCTGAGTCTATTGTCTCGGATCAGGATGGCCGTTTTGTATTACACTTTTGGCAGGCGGTGCATAAGGCGTTGGGTACTCGGTTGCGTTTGAGTACCTCTTTTCATCCTCAGCCGGATGGACAGTCGGAGCGCACCATCCAGACGTTCAAGGATATGTTGCGTGCTTGTGCTCTCGACTGGAGTAGTGACTGGGAGGAGCATTTGCCGTTGATCGAATTCACGTACAACAATAGTTGGCATGCATCAATTCGGATGGCACCGTATGAGTCGCTTTATGGGCGGCGATGTCGTTTGCCGATTTGTTGGAATGAGGCGTCCGATTTGGTTGGGACCGAACCAGATATCACTTTAGAGACGAGGCGAAAGGTGGAATTGATTCGGGAATGGATGTTGACTGCTCAGAGTCGACAGAAGTCATATGCCGACGTCCATTGTCAACCTTTGGAATTCGAGGTGGGAGACCACGTTTTGCTAAAGGTGTCGCCGACGAGAGGAGTTTTCCGTTTCGGGAAAAAAGGAAAGTTGAGTCCTATATTTATTGGACCTTTCGATATTCTCGAGAGAGTCGGCGAATTGGCTTACCGTTTGGCGTTGCCCCCAGCCTTGAGCCATGTTCATAGTGTTTTCCATGTTTCCCAACTGAGGAAATATGTCTCGGATCCTAGTCATGCCATCTATTATGGTGAGATCGATATTGCCGAGGACATTACCTTCGAGGAGCGTCCCTTGAAGATTTTGGAGCACCATGAGAAGCGACTGAGGCATAAAACCATTCCATTGGTCAAAGTGCAGTGGTCGAGGCATGGTGTCGAGGAGGCAACTTAGGTACCCCGAGTTGTTTGTTTCTTAAGTTTTGGGACGGAACTTATTTTTAGAGGGGTAGAATGTAATATCCATATTTTTTTCCTTTTTCCCGATATTCTCATTTTTGGTGTATTTTCATTTTTAGCAACTCGCTTGTAACCGTATAGACATTTTGAGAATATTTAATATTTGACTTCTTGTCGTTCGAGCTTGTTTCGGACTCGTTTTACTCGATTCGGTGTTTTATGTCATTTTCAGCATTATTTCGTGTATTCTCGTAAATCGTCGTTCGGAACCGCCGTTTCGGGGTTGCCGAAGATCCATCTCATGTTATTATGCATGTTGTGAGCTTTTGTTTGGTGTTTCGACCGTGTATCGTACATTTCGGATGTTTTGGGCCGTTTTGTAATTTCCCAAAGTTTTGGGGTAATTACGTTTCTTGTTGTTTTCCGAACCTTTGGGTAGTCGGGAATATGTTTTTCTTCAACACTTAGTTTTGTCGCCTCGAATCCTTTACATTCGTACCCTCATGTTTTGTTCACCATTGCATTTCGATTTTTCGGTTCTTTCCTTGCCTGTTAGTAGCGGCCTGTGAGCCTCAGGAAGGGACATTATGTACGTTAACCATATGTTGTTACGTACGTAATGGTATGTAGGAAATTGGACAGGAGGTCCTGCCCATTGCATTACGTACGTAAGATGGGAGGGCTTACGTACGTTAACAAGCTAACGTACGTTAGCTACATGTGGCTAACGTACGTAACTCGGCCTGGGTTTATATGCCCAGGAGTTGACCGATTTCAGTCATTTTTCACTTCTCCTCCTCTCCCCTACGACTCCAAGGCGATTTCTTGGCATTTCCGGGCGATTTGAAGCTTTGTAACTCCGAGCCATCATCTTTCTCGAGTTGTTGGAGTGTATTATCGACATCTATTCGTGTTTTTCGTCTTTAATCCGAGGTAAACTCCTAGATCCTTGTTTTTGGGAAACTTGGGGTTTCGAGTTTTTCGTCCGATTCGTTCCGTATGGTTGATTAATTCATGATTAATATGATTAATCATGTTGCTATTCTTGGTTTCCCTATGGATTCATGGTATATTTCGTAGTTGTTGCGTTTTCGAGAGGGTTTGGTTGTGGCCCGCCCTCGTTGTTATTTTTATACGAATATACATGAATCGTAGGCAGGTTATCGGGAGTATTTCAATTCCGTGTTCATTTAGAAATGGTTTTGATTGTATTCTTTGAATCGTTAGGTTCGCGATTATCGGTTCCTAGCGTTCGTCGGTGATTTTTCTTTCCGTTCGTTGCGTCGTCAATTACTCAAGGCAAGTATTTTTGGAAACCTTTATGCTTAACATGAAATGGTGATGTATATTGTGTGTGCTTTGCTCACCTCGAGAGGGTCCGACGGGGCCTCGAGGGAATCCTATGGTATAGCCCTGGATTCACGAGGTTGTTTCGCTAGCCAGCTCGGGAGGGTCCTTAGAGGCCTCGAGCGGGATCAATAGTATAGCCCTGTTCCCAAGGCAATGCGTGTGCATGATTTGTTTTATGATATGGCCAGTTCGGGAGGGTCCTTAGATGTCTTGAGTAGGATCAATGGTATAGCCCTGTTCCAAAGGCAAATTGATTGACTGTTTGTTTCCGGAAAAGACATGTCTGGTTTTGGTTTTGAAATGAATTTGATGCATTGTACTATGAAATGTGTAAGCGATTGGTTTGCCTTGATTACTTGTACTAGCGTAATTGCTAACCCCTTTGGGGACCTGCTTTGGGGAAATTCTTGTTATGGATTTCAGGTTATGTTCACCCAGACGAGCGGGCACTGGGACAGTACGAGGATGCTGGACAGGGTCGTTGACATGTGCATTTGAGTTCTTTTACTTCCGTTGTTTCTTTCGTCATGGTTGTTGTTTACTTTTAAACTTATAGATTGTACTCGCGAGTACTTAGGCTTTTCTCTTCGAATTGTGATTGTTATTCATTGAAGCTACTATATTTGTCGGTTGATGTTTATTACGCCAGTTGCTCCGGGAGTGTTGTTATGTGTTGTATTGTTAATGTATGTTTCCTCGCTAACCGAGACGGTTAGTCGAGTGGTGTTTTTCTTGTTTTAGCCTGGTGGGTCCCACGTAGAGGTCCACGGCGCTGTAATATACTTCGAATATCTCGGGGTGTTAAAAAATCTACAATATTATAGTAAAATATTATTTCTAGTTTTGAATTTTGAATTTTTCTAGTAAATGGAAATCTATTTTTTATTTAAAATAAGATTAGAAATTTTTAATAAAAAGGGAAAATCCAAGAAAATAAATATTTAAATACCTGAAAATTTATTAAAAGTAAAATTTTAAATATTTAAATTTCCAATCTTATTTTAAACAAAAAATAGATTTCCATTTACTAGAAAAATTAAAAATTCAAAAATAGATATAGCATTTTTTACTTTAGTACAATAGATTTTTAGTTAAACCTTAATCTCTCTTTTATTTTAGATTTTTAAATTATTTTTAAGAACATAACAGTTATTTTATAAAAAAAACAACTAGAAGGTTTTAAAAAAAATCTATATTTAAAAAAATTATTCAACTTTTTATTTCTTTATGTAGAATAATACTCCAATTTTTTTTATTAAAACAGTTTACGAATAAATTCCAAAATTCTTCTTTTCAACTTTTTAATTACGAATTTTAAATAAGAACTTTCGAATTTTAATATTAATATTACATATATTTTTTCTTAAAAAACAGTTAAAAAAGCAGTAAAAAATAGTTAAAAAAAGCAAAAAAAATAATGATTTTAAAAAAAGTAAAAAAATAATAAAAACCCACTTAAATAGAAAACTACACATATTTGGTAAATTTGTTTGAAAGTACACCTATATGGTAAATATGTTTTAAAACTACAGCTCTTTGATAAATAACTGTCATTATTAGGGAGTGGTGGAGTGACATAGAGAATCTAGTTTGGAAACCTAATCTAGTAACGAGGTACGTTATCACCCGCTCATCGTGACAGTGTGTAGGCAAATTTCAAAAGAGAATGAATGAGTGACCCTTTTGACTTGTTTTCCCTTTTTCAAAATGCGACTAAGAATCGAGCAAAATACCACGAATCGAGCAATAAGATGAACAAAATTTTACCTAAATACTCGGTCGGAAATCTAGCACCACCATTGGTCAGTGGCAGCTTGACGAACGTCCTCGTCTTCAGAGATGAATTCGATTGCTAGAACAAAATATGGGCATCACTATTGTACCTATGGTTTCAAAGTACCGTTAGTGACAGGAGGAAAAAACATTAATGACAGGAATGAAACTGCAATTCGATAGGAAAAAACATGAAACTGGTCGGGCCGAACGGGCTTATTGGCTTAATGCTCTCGTTCTCACTGCGTAAAACATTCCGTCTTCACTCCGCGCCCTAAATTTGGCTGTTGGGAGCTTTCACCTGCTTCCTTATCCGATCCCAACTCCCTTTGAGAGCGATTGAGATCAGGGATGATGAAGGAACACTCAGATTATCGTTTTCTTAGACAAGTTTAGAGAAGAAAGATGAAACGGGGAAGACTGCGTTCATTTCAATAGGGAAGAGTGTTAAGACAATTGAAAGATGAAACGGGGAAGAATGCAGATCTGCTCGTTTCAACGCGTAGGGCTGAAAGAAAAATATAAACGATTCACACCGGTTAGATATTAAAACCGATGTTGTGTTACGATTTCACATCGGTTGTCTATTAACCAGTGTAAAAAACCACTTAAATTCACATCGGTTCTTGTAGAAACCGATATTAAACGAGTATATTCACATCGGTTTCTACCTAACCGATGTTAATATAGTATAATTCACATCGGTTTCTATAAAACCGATGTTAAACTACTAAAATCCACATCGGTTTCACTAAGAATCGATGTTAACGTAGAAGAAAATTACAATTACACCACCGCCTTTTTTTACATCGTTTTTCTTAAAAACCGATGTAAATTGGGCGATGTTGAATCCTATTTTCGTAGTAGTGGCGATACGATTCCGAATGGCTAAACTCTAACAAAGTATTAAATTATTTTTAATTTGTAAATTATAATATAAAGTGATTACCCATCGAGTTTCGACGAGCTATCCACTAGTTGGATATTAAAGTCAAAAGTTCCTTTTTATTAAAAGATAATAATGCTTCTCTACTGATAGTTTTTAGTTTATGCTGAAAATTAATTTCCAAGTCATTTTTGGATGCCTTAACATCGGAATTAGCTGAAACGGACTAAAACAGTTGTAATGTTTTATAAATACATATTAGTCAAGTCGGATACTTATCAAAATATTTGTTACTAGAACAATTATAACCGAACTACGAAATATACTTGTTTAGTCGCTAAAAGTGTATATTACGACTATTGATAGTCAACATCGATGAAACTATATTTTACCAACTAAATCTTTATACAAACATGTACGGGCGATATAAAAATTTATAAAACACATACATAACATATCATTGTTGTGCAACATAGTGTCAAAACAAACATAATACCATAATAGTTACATTCTTGCGGATTCTTACTAGTTACATTGTTGTTAGATGTTAACTTTCGTTTTGTATATCTTCTCGTCATTTGGTTTTAAAACTATTTTGTTTGTCCAAATTGATCTAACAGTCTTAAAATGGATCGAGTTTAGATGAACGCTAGTCGAATAAGTGATGAATATGAGAATGGAGTTGAGCAATTTCTAGAATTTGCATAAAAAAATCGACCAAAACCCGATCAAAAGTATTATTGTCCTTGTATCAATTGTGTGAATGGAAGAAGACATGAAGTTGGCAAGATTCGAGAACATCTTCTTTGTGATGGAATTAACAAGAATTATAAAATATGGACATGGCATGGTGAATTGGTGGACTTTTCAAGTGAGCACACGAAAGACACTCATGACATTGATGTAGATACATATGATCGAGTTGAAGACATGATTCGTGATGTTGGACAAGAATCTTTTCAACGAGCACATGTGTATGATATGTTGAAAAGTGATTCAAAGATACCTTTGTAGCTGGGATGTAAACTCTTTACACGATTGTCAGTAGTGTTAAAACTAGTTAATCTGAAGGCAAGAAATGGATGGAGTTATAAAAGCTTTACCGAATTGCTTGAACTGTTGACGGAGATGCTTCCAGAAGATAACACATTACTGAATCGTACTTATGAGGCAAAGAAGATATTATGTCCGATGGGAATGGAGTACAAGAAAATACACGTATGCCCCAATGATTTCATATTATACAGAAAAGAGTTTGAAACATTGCATAAGTGTCCCACATGCGGGGTATCGAGGTTTAAATCTAAGTCTGATGATTGTAGTGATGATAGCACAAAACGAGGTTCCCCTGCGAAGGTGTTATGATATCTTATAATAATTCCAAGGTTTAAGCGATTGTTTGCTAATGTATATGATGCGAAGAACCTCATATGGCATGCGGATAAGAGAAAATGCGATGGACAGCTTCACCATCCGGCTGATTCTTTACAGTGGAAGAAAATTGATAAACTTGTTTCCAGATTTTGGGAATGAGGCAAGAAATCATAGACTCGGACTTGCTACAGATGGGATGAATCCATTTGGTAACATGATTTATAAGCATAGTTCATGTCCAGTTATGCTTGTGATTTACAATCTACCTAATTGGTTGTGCATGAAACGAAAATATGTTATGTTATCTATGATGATTTCTGGCCCAAGACAACCAGGAAATGACATAGATGTTTATCTAAGTCCTTTGACTGAAGACTTGACAATGTTATGGGAGGAAGGGATAAACGTGTTTGATGGGTATCTTCAGCAAAGTTTCAAGTTGCGTGCATTGTTATTTTGCACCATTAACGACTTTCCAGCATATGGAAATGTGAGTGGTGTAATATCCGCAATTTCGATTTTCCGGTAATTTTCTTTTTTTTTGGCGGGAGTATGTTTTGACGTCTCTCTTGTGACCGTTTCGTCATTCTAAGAACGATTAATTCTGCACTTTTGACATCCGAGTTCGTTTCGATGTCGTTTTGTTGAGTTCCGTGCTTCTTAGCGACTTTTCTGCACTTGAGTTCGATTCTTGCGAATCTCGTTCGAAATAGTTGTTTCGAGTTTCCCGTAAGTCCATTTAACTTTGTTAGACGTGTTGTGAACTTAGGTTTGGTTATTCGATCACGTATCGTGATTTTCGGGCGTTTCGGGCCATTTTGTAATTTACCCAAAGTTGTGGGTATCCGTATTTGTATTTGTTGTCTCGACCCTTTTCATGGTCGTGTGTGAGTTTGATTAGATCTCAAGCTCTTAGTATGATATTATTTTAGAGTTTTCCGCGTATATCTTGAACTTGGTGTTCCGATCGGAGGAATCCGTTGTTGTAACCAGCTTTGAGAGCACTACTGCTGTAGTTCTAGGTGCATTAGCGCGTTCTAAGTATTGTAGTTAGCACACGCTAATGGAGGTTACAGGCTTGAGGCAGAAGCTACTGCCCTGGACTGGGCAGTCAATAGCACACGTTGTGTAGAGTGTAGCGCACGCTATGGTGCGACAGTAGCGCACGCTATCGGAAGGGTTGCGCACGCTACCTGGTAATTTGGGTTCCGTCCAGAAGTTACTGGATTGGGTTGGCATTTTGTCTAGCGCACGCTACGAGGTAGTGTAGCGCGCGTTAATGTCAGGAGTTATCGCATGCTATCGGAGTCATAACACACGCTAATTGTTGGTCGGGTTCAGTCCAGAAGTCACTGAACTGAGATATTGGGTGATATATACCCCGATAGCTCACGCTAATCCAGATGATTAGTGCACGCGAATTTGTGTCCTGTATAAATACTGGACACCAGTTCAGAATCTTCATTCTTTTTCATTTCTTCTTCTTTATAGGGGTGGAGACGGGAGCGACTAGGGTTCGCATTCTTGGCCGATGTTGTTCAATCCAAAGGTGTTTTGGAGGTCTTTAGGTGATCTTAACATCACCAAATCCATTATTCTTCACTGGATCAAGGTATTTTTCCATTTTTTCCTAGAGTTGACTTTTGGAGTTTTCTTCTTAACCTCGATCCAAATCCAACTTTGATGAATTGGTTGGTGCTATATGATGTTATTAATCGTGTTCTATGGATTGTTTATCCATATTTCGAGTTGGTTTAATTCGATGGACGATTTGAATGTTCTTGGGAATCATTGAACATTTAATGTTCGATTAAATGTTTCAATGAGTTTCCTTCGATGTTTGGATGTGATTCCTGGTGTTGTTGGTCTTGATCCTCGTCGTAATCATGTTTTGTTGCTTCTTCCGGAGGATTGTAGGTGCTCGAGGATTACGGAGTTGATCTCCATTTTGTGTCGGTGATTCGTGTAGTGTTATTCTCGTAGTGTTCGCGGTAGTATTGCATTCTTGATGATGTTCAGGAGTTCGGGGCTGCCCGGCCACGTTCAGTTCATCGTCTCATTTCGATTGTGGCTTCGAGGCAAGTATTTTCTTATATGATTTGTGTCTTGCAAATAGAGTTTACATGTTGGATTTACGATGGTTGGTTTACCCTCGTGAATATGATTTGTGTGAGTTGATTATGATTTGATTATTTTGAACGTTGGGGACTTTAATGATATTTCCACTGGTTTAATGTTGTGGAATCATGTATTCCGTATTTAATTGTGTCGTTGCGTTATGATTGATCATTCAAGATGGAGGTTTTGTGTTGAGTATGATAACGGTGTCGGGTAAGTGGCCATCTGTAGTAAGTATTCTTGATGAGCTTACATTCTTAGCATATTAGTATTGCATGAGTAACGTGTGTGTGTGTGTATGCTCACTACGGGTTTGATCCGATGGGGTCTCGGTAGGGGTCTACAGAGGTGTGGATCGACGAGCTTTGCTTTTAACCACTACGGGTTAGATCCGACGGGGTCTCGGTAGGGGTCCACGGAGGTGTGGACCGACGGTTAATTGTGGTGCATTTTATAAATGTGATTTGATTATTGGAATTTCCGGAAATGAGTGTTTTTGGACTATGTTTTCATATTACATGCATTGACTAAGTGTGTAAGAGGTAAGATGTTCATTTGGCTTACTTAGCTAGGATGGCACTAGAGTATTTTTGTCGTGTGTGTTTAATCTTTTAATTGTGGAGTTTTGATGTTGGAAAACGGACCTTGCTATTGTCCTTTGGTACTGTGATTTGATGAGATTTGGGACGAGATCCCAACGGTTTTGTAAAGGTCATTTTATGGAAAGTAATTTTGGGCAGAGGCCCATTCGTCGTGAAATGGTTATTTTCAACTAAGGACTTGCGGTCCAATAAGGTTTCTACTTTTAAAATCGCCGAGATGAGGAATTTATTTTCAAACACTTCGTTGATTGATTTCTAAATAATAAAACCTCTCGGGAAGGCTTTGGTGGTTAATTGTCATATCTGATTTGTGAATTCTAATTGTTTGTTACATTTCGTATGATTATGCACTTGCACTAGCAAAATAATGGGATTTTGCTAACCCCCGAGAAAACGGGAGGTGGATGTCTGTATTGCATTCAGGTTTTGGGGAGCATAACACAGGTTCGTCATGAAGGATGATGAAATATGAACGATACTAATCACATGAGGACCCGTACGTTTTTGTATTGGTTCAGTTGTATTTTATTTCCGCTGGAGTATTTTTTCCGTTGTACGGGAGTGTGTTGTATTCGACCCCTGCGTGGGCATGTATTGAGATTGAGTTGTATGTATTTATTGAAAGACCAAATCGGTCTACTGGGTCTTTTAGCCTTAAAGGCGTTGCTGAGATGTATGATTTTGTTACCAGCCTGGTAGATCCTTAAAGAAAGGTTCTACGGCGTGTAATATCCCTGAGTGGATTGGGGGTGTTACATAAATGGTATCGGAGCTTAGGTTGTGGAAACCTAGGCTGTCGGGTCAAGTTGTGTCTGTTGAGTTTTGTCTCATCGGATTTTGTCTGGCTGAGTCATGTCGCGACGCGTCATCTGAGTTTGTTGGTCGTGATTAGTATCGTGGGGTTATCATCACCTTCGTGTGACCTGTGGATGCAAGTCTCCTTTCTCTGTACTGTGCCTCGTGTGACACGAGCTATTTGTATGATTATTTGTTAAGTGATGGAATCCTTCTGGGGATTTTGATTTCACGATATGTGTTTATTCGACTCTCGTATTTGGTTTATACGAGGAGTGTCGTCGTTGTTGATGTCTTTTTGACTGTTGTTTTTGTCCGCTGCTGATGATTTTCAAATGGATTTGCTCGTTTTGCAAGTCTTCTTGTGAAATCTTTGTGCTTATACGTGTTCGATTTGCTCGCTCCGGGAGGGTCCGACGAGGCCTCGGGGGAATCCGTGACTTCACTCCGCATTCACGAGCTTGTTCGCTAGCCAGTGCGGGAGGGTCCTTAGAGGCATCGAATGGGGTCAGTGGTTTCGTCCTGAATCCTAGACGGTTTTCGACTGTGGTATTTTACTGTTTGTTTTCCGGTATAAGACATGTATTGTCTTGAGTTTGAATGTTTTGATGCGTGTACTATGATGTGTTTAAGAATATGTCGATATGTGTGAATTTTGGGTATTCTGGCCTATTGGATTTCTGAAAACCTCGAGTATCTTAGAAAATAAATCTCGAGACGTACTCTTAAAATGGATTGTTTTCTCGCGGTACCTTTAAGGTGCCTACTAGTGCCACACTATGTTTCAAACTTATTCTACTTTGAGGACCAAAATATTTTGAGATATTTCCAATGATTTAGAAACGCATTTGCTTAGACCCGGAGGTCAAATATTTCTGAAAAGTTTTAATTTAAAGAAAAGTGTCCTCATTTTTTTTATCAAACACAAGATGGTTTTTCAAAGTCTCGATGACGATGTTTGTACTACTTTTTTTTGGTATATGATACTCAAGATCAACTGGTGTTTCCAAATTATTTTTAAAAGGTGGTTTTCATTTTAAAACCTATCATTTCCGGTTATGGTCAGGGAATGTGTGTGTGACGTTAGCATTGTCGTTAGGGTGTTGACCCTTTGAGTTGTGATCGAGTTGGTGGTGTGAGCGTTGAGTCATTTTCCACACATTTGTTGCGTTAGCCCTCTGTGAAAGGTGTGATGTTGGTGTTGAATGTTGTCGCCTCGTGGTGATTTGTGTGTTATCGCACATGTGCGAGCTGTTAGAGCTCGGGTTGGTATGATTGTGTGCATCTGTGATTGTTCCGTGATGTGTCGGTTTCTTGTTGTATTGTTACCTTGCTTCCATTGTTGTGAGTTTCGGGGACGACATTTCTTTTAGAAGAGGTCGAATGTAATACCCATATTATTTTTGACTTCTGTATTTTCTCTTTCTCAATTCTATCACCTCGCTCGTGTTCGTAGATACTTTCTGAACTTGTCCTGTATTTCGGTTTTTATCGTTCGAACAAGCCATGATGTTATTTTGGATCGATCTGGTTATCACTGTGACTTTTCCGAGTTCGGATAAATTCTTGTGAACCTTGTACGAAAGTAACATCTTTTAGTTTCTACCAGCTCTTTTAATGTCTTGAGTTGAAGTGTGAACTTCGGAGTCGTTGTTCGACTATTGTCATTTGATCATTGTTGTTCGATCGCTGTTATTCGATCGTTGTTGTTCGATCCTTGTTATTCGATTGTTGTTGTTCGATCATTATTTTCCGATCGTTATTTTCGATCCTTGTTATTCAATCGTTGTTGTTCAATAATTATTTTTCGATTGTTGTTGTTCGATCCTTGTTATTCGATCGTTGTTGTTCGATCATTATTTTTCGATCGTTGTGTTCAATCATTGTTGTTCGATCGTGGTTGTCTGATTGTTGTTGCCTGATCTCATACCGTGGAGAATTATCGTTCCCCGTTAGTCAGCTATTTCGAGTGTGGCCAGGTGGGTCACCGAGCCGTGCACTGCGAGATGGTAGCCGAGAGGTTGGAGGATCGAGTTGCGCCTTTGCTCCGAAGGGACACGGAGATGCCTGATGTGGTTTTCGAGAATTTCAGCATAGTCGGAGTTCTCTATGGTTACCCTTGCGAATCGTTGTACGTTTCATTCTATTTTCGACTATGCGTGTTTTCTTGTAATAGGCGTTTTTTGTCTCTTGATGGTCCGGATAATTGACTTGATTGCGTTATCAGTTAGGCAATGCTTGGCACTTGTTGGTCGTGTTATGCCCCACTTGTGACATTGTGATGGTTGTTGTTGAGCGTGTTTCCACGTCGTATGTTCCTTTGCATTCTTGTAGCGTCTCACCGATGGGCGTAAGCTTTTCGTTCATGTGAATTCCGTTGAGATGTTCCTGGTGGGATGTTGCTCCTCCCTACTTATTTTAAGTTTCGGGATGAAACTTCTTTTAAGGAGGGTAGTATGTAATATCCGCAATTTCGATTTTCCGGTAATTTTGTTTTTTTGGCGGGAGTATGTTTTGACGTCTCGCTTGTGACCGTTTCGTCATTCTGAGAACGATTAATTCTGCACTTTTGACATCCGAGTTCGTTTCGGTGTCGTTTTGTTGAGTTCCGTGCTTCTAAGCGAATTATCCGCACTTGAGTTTGATTCTTGCGAATCTCGTTCGAAACATTTGTTTCGAGTTTCTCGTAAGTCCATTTAACTTTGTTAGACGTGTTGTGAACTTCGGTTTGGTTATTCGATCAAGTATCGTGATTTTCGGGCGTTTTGGGCCATTTTGTAATTTACCCAAAGTTGTGGTTATCCGCATTTGTATTTGTTGTCGCGACCCTTTTCATGGTCGTGTGTGAGTTTGACTAGAGCTCAAGCTCTTAGTATGATCTTATTCTAGAGTTTTCCGCGCATATCTTGAACTTGGTGTTCCGATCGGAGGAATCCATTGTTGTAACCAGCTTTGAGAGCACTACTGCTGTAGTTCTGGGTGCATTAGCGCGCGCTAAGTATTGTAGTTAGCGCACGCTAACGGGGGTTCCAGGTTTGAGGCAGAAGCTACTGCCCTGGACTGGGCAGTCAATAGCACACATTGTGCAGAGCGTAGCGCACGCTGTGGTGCGACAGTGGCGCACGCTATCGGAAGGGTTGCGTATGCTCCCTGGTAATTTGGGTTCAGTCCAGAAGTTACTGGATTGGGTTGGCGTTTTGTCTGGCGCACGCTACGAGGTAGTGTAGCGCGCGTTAATGTCAGGAGTTAGCGCACGCTATCGGAGTCATAGCGCATGCTAACTGTTGGTCGGGTTTAGTCCAGAAGTCACTGGACTGAGATATTGGGCGATATATACCCCGATAGCGCACGCTAATCCAGATGATTAGCGCACGCTAATTTGTGTCAAGTATAAATACTGGACACCAGTTCAGAATCTTCATTCTTTTTCATTTCTTCTTCTTTCGATGGGTGGAGACAGGAGCGACTAGGGTTCACATTCTTGGCCGATTTTGTTCAATCGAAAGGTGTTTTGTAGGTCTTTAGGTGATCTTAACATCATCAAATCCATTATTCTTCACCGGATCAAGGTATTTTTCCATTTTTTCCTAGAGTTGACTTTTTGGAGTTTTCTTCTTAACCTCGATCCAAATCCAACTTTGATGAATTGGTTGGTGCTATATGATGTTATTAATCGTGTTCTATGGATTGTATATCCATATTTCGAGTTGGTTTAACTCGATGGACGGTTTGAATGTTCTTGGGAATCATTGAACATTTAATGTTCGATTAAATGTTTCAATGAGTTTACTTCGATGTTTAGATGTAATTCCTGGTGTTGTTGGTCTTGATCCTCGTCGTAATCATGTTTTGTTGCTTCTTCTGGAGGATTGTAGGTGCTCGAGGATTACCGAGTTGAACTCCGTTTTGTGTCGGTGATTCGTGTAGTGTTATTCTCGTAGTGTTCGCAGTAGTATTGCATTCTTGGTGATGTTCAGGAGTTTGGGGTTGCCCGGCCACGTTCGGTTCATCGTCTCGTTTCGATTGTGGCTTTAATGATGGTTGGTTTACTCTCGTGAATATGATTTGTGTGAGTTGATTATGATTTGATTATTTTGAACGTTGGGGACTTTAATGATATTTCCGTTGGTTTATTGTTGTGGAATCATGTATTCCGTATTTAATTGTGCCATTGTGTTATGATTGATCGTTCAAGATGGAGGTATTGTGTTGAGTATGATAACGGTGTCGGGTAAGTGGCCATCTCTAGTAAGTATTCTTGATGAGCTTACATTCTTAGCATATTAGTATTGCATGAGTAACGTGTGTGTGTGTGTATGCTCACTACCGGTTAGATCCGATGGGGTCTCGGTAGGGGTCCACAGAGGTGTGGATCAACGAGCTTTGCTTTTAACCACTACGTGTTAGATCTGATAGGGTCTCGGTAGGTCCACGGAGGTGTGGATCGACGGTTAATTGTGGTGCATTTTACAAATGTGATTTAATTATTGGCATTTCCGGAAATGAGTGTTTTTGGACTATGTTTTCATGATTGCATGCATTCACTAAGTGTGTAAGAGGTAAGATGTTCATTTGGCTTACTTAGCTAGGATGGCACTAGAGTATTTTTGTCGTATGTGTTTAATCTTTTAATTATGGAGTTTTGATGTTGGAAAACGGACCTTGCTATTGTCCTTTGGTACTGTGATTTGATGAGATTTGGAACGAGATCCCAACGGTTTTGTAAAGGTCATTTTACGGAAAGTAATTTTGGGCAGAGACCCATTCGTCGTGAAATGGTTATTTTCAACTAAGGACTTGAGGTCCAATAAGGTTTCTACTTTTAAAATCCCCGAGATGAGGAATTTATTTTCAAACACTTCGTTGATTGCTTTCTAAATAATAAAACCTCTCGGGAAGGCTTTGGTGGTTAATTGTCGTATCTGATTCATTTGTTACATTTCGTATGATTATGCACTTGCACTAGCAAAATAGTGGGATTTTGCTAACCCCCGAGAAATCGGGGGGTGGATATCTGTATTGCATTCATGTTTTGAGGAGCATAACACATGGTTATCATGAAGGATGATAAAAGATGAACGATACTAATCACATGAGGACCCGTACGTTGTTGTATTGGTTCAGTTGTATTTTATTTCCGCTGCAGTATTTTTCCCATTGTACGGCAGTGTGTTATATTCGACCCCTGCGTGGGCATATATTGAGATTGAGTTGTATGTATTTATTGAAAGACCAAATCAGTCTACTGAGTATTTTTGCCTTAAAGGAGTTTTTGAGATGTATGATTTTGTTACCAGCATGGTAGATCCTTGAGAAAGGTTCTACGGTGTGTAATATCCCTAAGCGGATTGGGGGTGTTACAAGTGGGTATGGTGTTAAGGGGCATTACACATGTCTTATATGTGAAGGAATCACAAGTTACATACAACTAAAGCATGGGCAAAAGACTGATTACACTCGACATCGAAGGTTTCTTGAACGTTATCACCCTTATCGTAGATTAAAAAAAGCTTTTAACGGATCTCAGGAGGATGGAACTGCACCTACACCCTTGACGGGTAAACAGATTTATGATCGGGTTAAAAACATCAATACTATATTTGGGAAGACCAAGAAGAAGGTTATTGAGAAAATTATCTGGAAGAAGAGGTCGATATTCTTTGATCTACCATACTGGTCCCATATAGATGTTAGGTATTCTATTGATGTTATGCATGTGGAGAAGAATGTGTGTGTGAGTGTAATTGGTACACTTTTGAACATTAAAGGCAAGATGAAATATAATGTGAAGGCTAGACAAGATTTGCTTGAGATGGGTATTCTGTAACACCCCCAAACCAATCGGGAATATTACAGCGCCGCAGACCCTCTCCGTGAGGATCTACCAGGCTAAATACAAAAAAAACAATACATCAATCATACGCCGACATGGCTATATGAAGGGCCATCAGACCGATTTGGTCTCTCATCACAACACACACAACATTACATACAAGATTCATTCCCAAAACTCATACCCGCGCAAGGGCTGGAATACAATAACGCTCCCATAAATCGTGGTAACAATACATCGGAGAAATAATCAACAAGACTATCCAACATACTCTACGATTGGTATTTATGTGATTAATATCGTCCTCTTCCATCACCCTTCGTATCGGTCCTGTGGTTCGCTCCCCAGCAACCTGCAAGTACCTGGATGCAATACAAATATCCACCCCCCGAATACTCGGGGGTTAGCAAAACTCCACTGTTTTGCTGGTGCAAGTATAAAATACAAATACAAGACATACATATCATACTCCACGGAACATAATAATCATAAACATACTTCCCGAGATAAATCACTTGATCAAAACGGTTAAATCGAAAGATAGGGGTAAACCCGATATACATCTTGTAAAAACATTTTACGATCTCGGGAGTTTTGAAAACATTTGGGGTTTAAGAATTCTCAAGCCTTTCGAAAACATTTAGGGACACACCCCAAAAGTTATTTTCCCAAAATCTTTATTTTGATAACACATGGGGTCCACGACCCGATCATACCGTAACAACCTGTTTCCACAGATTATTCGCGTCCCGTGCTAGCAAGCCACGGACCTCAGATGCTCCCGTAGAACAAACCCGAGTGAATAACCCACAGGGAAACTATATCAAATCACAATGTCATCGTAACCGCAGTCACGTGACTACAAGCACAGATACGTACATAACCAAACCACAACCATAAGTTATCCCGGCATCGCACTAACAAGCTACGAACCTCGGAGTCCCCGCAAGACATACCCGATGATAACCCCATCAATTATCCCGGCATCAGGCTAACAAGCCACGAACCTCGGAGTCCCCACAAGACATACCCGGTGGATAATCCTACGGTCACGCCCGACCCATACTAACAAGTATGGATCCCGGAGATTTATCAATCCTACCCGGAGGCACATCACTTTCAACGATCATATAAAAATGAGCAGAACATCCAGCCAAGCAACACTTAAACATCACAACCTCTTTTCAAAGGAGTAACAACTAATATCACACACATTATGTTCTTACCGAACAAGCACACATAACATTACGTAATCCCCGGCAAAGGATTACGGTCTATTAAACTCACTTAAAGTGATCATAGAATCTTTCAACATACAAAACCAACACACATATTCTGAGAACACGTATATTCACGAAGTACACGAATTATCATTGAAAGACAATATTTATCGAGAACATACCGATCCCTTTTTACGTTCATTAAACATTGGGTTTCGCATAAAATCATTTATCAATAATTATGCCTACGAAACCTGAAACGTATGGACAAGATACTTGCCTCGATACCACGACCAACCGAACAACGAACGGACATGGTCGGATAGTTCTCGAGCTTCCAAAAACGACCAAGCATTCGGCAATCCCACGAATACTACGAAAATAACATCACCACGAATCAATAACAAGAATCGAAATCCGAAACGATCCTAAAACAACAAGGATCTAAGTGTTCTTAAAGAAATCAAGAATCATTGATCCGGGCGATAAAAATCGATGAACGGTTAACAAAATCTGAAGATTACGGTCAAGACAAACAAGAATACACAACCGATCAGATGAGATTGGGTAAGAATCACAAATCCAAGGAAAAACCCCAAATTCAAGAAACTAGGGTTCTAAGAAGAGATTACCTTGATTTGGACCAAGAAGACGATTAGATGCTGTTAAACACCTACAAATCTGCTCGAAGATGAAGCTAGAAGCAGAAGATCGTTCAAAATCGCCTCTGGAGCTCACTCCCGTCGGAAGGAATGAAGAAAAATGATAAATGACGAAGTGAAGCCTGCTGTCCAGTATTTATACTGGACAGTCATTAGCGTGCGCTAACCAGACAGCATTAGCGCGCGCTAACGAGGTCAACGCCCAGAATTTACCGAATAACACTGTTAGCATGCGCTAGACCCATGAGCGTAGTGCGTGCTAACGGGTCACGAAACCAGTCCAGTGGCCCCTGGACAGAACTGCACCTACCGGGTAGCGTTCGCTAGAAAGAAGAAAGAGCATGCGCTAAGCAGTCGATAGCGTGCGCTAGCTATCGACCTTACCGTGCGCTAACAAAGCCCCAGTCCCAGTCTGGTAGCTCCTGGACTGCCTTTGGACTGCCAGTTAGCGTGCGCTACACATTCAGTAGCGTGCGCTAACCACAACGCCATAGCGTGCGCTACACCACAAAAAGCCAAAAGCTCACATAGTGATCCGAAACGCCTCCAAACACATGTCCCAACAAGACATAGCCAAACATGGCACAAAATTTCAACGATGAGGACAATAACAATCCGATAAAACCCCGAAAACTTAACGAATCCGGAACAAAAATCTCGGGTATTACATTCTACCCCTCTTAAAAGAAGTTTCGTCCCCGAAACTTAAAACATAGAACGAACAACGCAAAACAAACTCAGATAACACACGATACCCGTTGCCGACAATAACAAAACACAACGAACGAAAATCAATACGGTTGAACAACTCAACAGTACATCAATCAAAACACGAGCTATTCGCTGAACAAACACGAAATTCCACAGCCCAAGGGTTGGAAGATCGAACACAAAACTAATTTCCCGAACTTAAGGAAATTACGAAGGAGTCCAAACGCTCAACAATCACGAAACAAGATCAACAAAAACCGAACAATCAAACGATTAAATTACAACGATCGAGACAACAACAGTCGATCAATCATGTTCGAATCACGACAAATAATAATACTCAAACAACAATCCCAAAGTTCACATCTCGACTCGAGACAATATACGATCCGGTGAAGACAACAAGATGTGCATTCACATAAGATCCACACGAAAGGGAATAGCAATTGGAAAGTCATAACGACAAACGGGTTATTCTGAAACAATACCACAACTCGTTCGATCAACAAAAGCACAAGACACGACAAGTTCAGAAAATGTCAACGAACATAAATGAGTCGACAGAGTCGAAAGTACAGAGTTCAAAATCCGATCCACTTCAAATAAAAGAAGTTAATCTCCGAAATTTGAAACAACAAAGCGAGGTAAATAACTCAACATACAACCGATAGACCACGCCCATCCGGGACTACTCGGAGTCAATCGTGACATCAGCACTCAAGTCCGTGCCTCGGAAGGCTCAGTGCCGAACTCCCAAAATTGAACCCGGTGTCCCTCGAGTCCGCACCTGTAACACGTTACTGGCGGAGAAGGACAATGTGCACGAACATGTCCCGCCACATTATAGTTAAAACATCTCCTGGATTTACCAGGAGTCAGGGCAGATGACTTGGAACTCTCAGTTCCACGCATCGAGCGATGGAGCCTCACAGCGGAAAGGCTACGACATTGAAAACTAGAAACACCAACTCCTGCACTGTCCACATGGTCATTAGACTTCCTCTGCTTCTTCGACTCGGGCACACGCTCCGACGATAGCGAAGCTAGTTTACGGGATAATGCTCGATCTTGATAGTCCCTCAACGAAGTGCAATTGAATCCCAGCATATACACGCGAATATCCGGCTTCATCCGCCTGTCAAAGTGAAGGATCATCTCTTCCTCAGTTCTCACCCGATCTCGCACATAACTGAGTTGTTTGCTATAATCGATGATAGCTTGCGACACCGATATATCTTGTGGTTCTGCCAAGTAGAATTCGCGAATCCTCTGCTCTCTAATCGGTTTCGGACAGAACTCAGCTTCCATAAATGTTTGGAACTCCGTCCACGTGACATCACAATCACAAGGTTTAACAGCTTCCCACCAATTAGCGGCATCTTTGTCAAGAAGGTACTGAGCGATAGGTACCTTCCGCTCTTCAGGACATCCGACATCCTCGAAAATCTTTCCCAACTGGAAAATCCAACCATCCCGACCCAACGCATCCGCAGCACCGGCGAATCGAGGGGGCTTCATACGAACTACCTTGCGAAGCCATTGATTTACACCGACGTTCTGACTCGCGTCAATGCTACGTTGAACCATCTGGGTCAACTGAGTCATCTGAGTCGCTACTTGTTGCAATATAGTAGCAACACCCAAACTAAAATCATTCCCAGCGACATTATCTCGATTCCGCATCTGATCCCCGTGGCCATCAGCATCGCGGTTACGACCACGACCTCTGCCCCTCGGCATACTAACAAACAACAACCTATGGCAACGAAAGATCATAACACATAGCGAGATATTCACATCTCCGTCTTAAATCAAACACCATTAAATCATATACATATTACGATTTAATTCAAGCTAGAGCACAATATACAAACTATTATCCCGAAAATCTTCATTTATAATGTCGTTGTTATGTGAATTATAAATGCAATGAAATTAAAGTCATTCATTATATCAAAATCATTTTTTGTACGGGTTCCGCGCCGGAACTCACCAAGTTGAAACCATTTTCAAAAACGTTCAAAAATTCCAAATAGGCCGATGACGGTAATACTTTCCAAATACTCACCAAAAGTCATTTTGAACTTTACACACGCAGCGGACAAGAACACAGTTCAAATTATACATAACCACACACAACAATTGTTATTACTGGACAACACACATAGAATACGGTCACAAACGGTCAGCCTAACAATCGCAAAAATTAGACCTACGGCCAGAATGCAATTCCCGAGCTTCTGTTCAGACTGATTAGTGTGTGCTCCAATAGAGACTTAGCGTGCGCTAGCCATGCCACGTTAGCGCGTGCTAGCTATTCTAATCCAGTAACACATTCATGAGCGTATACTAAATGATACCAAAAGTCAAAGGTCAAAAATAAATAGCAACATACGAATCCAAACACCAGCAATTTACATCCTCACTACATAACTTTTAACCGAAATTCATGAAACCGGAAAGTTGAAGGCGAAAGTCACGTCTCAAGTAAACTTTTGATAGACCTCGTTTGAGCATATAAAAAAAATCAAATTTTGAAAATTTTCAATGTAAGATGAACAAAAATATATGTAGTTGAATTCCCAAAATCTTTGGTCTCGAGGTCATCATATGAAAATCAAATCATTTTTCCTCCTCGAAGGATGTTTTTAAATAGAATTTATGTGATTTCCCCAAAACATTTGAAGTTTAAAATACCACATTGATAAACTTTTATTGAATAACCAATCCAAAACATCGCTCCTGTAAAAACGATTTCACACAAAGTTGTATATATATATATATACATACCGGTACTACTCTTTATCCCAGCACAATATGAGAATCAAACAAGTATGGAGTAAATATTCACGAGGCACAATTAAACTCCACATAATAACACAGAATCACATAAACTCGTATAACACGAGACACAGCAAAGTAGGGAGACTTACATCCACAGATCGCATGAAGATAATGGTTGCGCCTCGATACTAATCACGACCGACAACTCAGACGACGCGTCGCGACACCACTCAGTCAGACCAAATCTGAAAAGACAAGACCCGACAACACACAACTCAACCCGACAGCCTAGGTCTCCTCAACCTAAGCTCTGATACCATATTCCCCCAAACCAATCGGGAATATTACAGCGCCGCAGACCTTCTCCGTGAGGATCTACCAGGCTAAATACAAAAAAAAAACAATACATCAATCATACGCCGACATGGCTATATGAAGGACCATCAGACCGATTTGGTCTCTCATCACAACACACACAACATTACATACAAGATTCTTTCCCAAAACTCATACCCGCGCAGGGGCTGGAATAAAATAACGCTCCCATAAATCGGGGTAACAATACATCGGAGAAATAATCAACAAGACTATCCAACATACTCTACAATTGGTCTTTATGTGATTAGTATCGTCGTATTCCATCACCCTTCGTACCGATCCCGTGGTTCGCTCCCCAGCAACCTGCAAGTACCTAGACGCAATACAGACATCCACCCCCCAAATACTTGGGGGTTAGCAAAACTCTACTGTTTTGCTAGTGCAAGTATAAAGTACAAATACAAGCCATACATATCATACTCCACGGAACATAATAATCATAAACATACTTCCCGAGATAAATCACTTGATCAAAACGGTTAAATCGAAAGATAGGGGTAAACCCGATATACATCTTGTAAAAACATTTTACGATCTTGGGAGTTTTGAAAACATTTGGGGTTTAAGAATTCTCAAGCCTTTCAAAAACATTTAGGGACACAGCCCAAAAGTCATTTTCCCAAAATCTTTATTTTGATAACAACACATGGGGTCCACGACCCGATCATACCGTAACTACCTATTTCCACATATTATTCGCGTCCCGTGCTAGCAAGCCACGGACCTCAGATGCTCCCGTAGAACAAACCTGAGTGAATAACCCACAGGGAAACTATATCAAATCACAATCTCATCGTAACCGCAGTCACGTGACTACAAGCACAGATACGTACATAACCAAACCACAACCATAAGTTATCCCGACATCGCACTAACAAGCTACGAACCTCGGAGTCCCCGCAAGACATACCCGATGATAACCCCATCAATTATCCCGGCATCGGGCTAACAAGCCACGAACCTCAGAGTCCCCGCAAGACATACCCGGTGGATAACCCTACGATCACGCCCGACCCATACTAACAAGTATGGATCCCGGAGATTTATCAATCCTACCCGGAGGCACATCACTTTCAACGATCACATAACAATGAGCGAACATCCAACCAAGCAACACTTAAACATCACAACCTCTTTTCAAAGGAGTAACAACTAATATCACACACATTACGTTCTTACCGAACAAGTACACATAACATTACGTAATCCCCGGCAAAGGATTACGGTCTATTAAACTCACTCAAAGTGATCATAGCATCTTTCAACATACAAAAACAACACACATATTCCGAGAAAACGTATATTCACGAAGTACACGAATTATCGTTGAAAGACAACATTTATCGAGAACATACCGATCCCTTTTTACGTTCATTAAACATTGGGTTTCACATAAAATCATTTATCAATAATTATGCCTACGAAACATGAAACATATGGACAAGATACTTGCCTCGATACCACGAGCAACCGAACAACGAACGGACACAGTCGGATAGTTCTCGAGCTTCCAAAAATGACCAAGGATTCGGCAATCCCACGAATATTACGAAAATAACATCACCATGAATCAATAACACTAATCGAAATCCGAAACAATCCTAAAACAACAAGGATCTAAGTGTTCTTAAAGAAATCAAGAATCATTGATCCGGGCGATAAAAATCGATGAACATTTAACAAAATCTGAAGATTACGATCAAGACAAACAAGAATACACAACCGATCGGATGAGATTAGGTAAGAATCACAAATCCAAGGAAAAACCCCAAATTCAAGAAACTAGGGTTCTAAGAAGAGATTACCTTGATTTGGACCAAGAAGACGATTAGATGTTGTTAAACACCTACAAATCCACTCGAAGATGAAGATAGAAGAATAAGATCGTTCAAAATCGCCTCTGGAGCTCACTCCCGTCGGAAGGAATGAAGAAAAATGACAAATGACGAAGTGAAGCCTGTTGTCCAGTATTTATACTAGACAGTCATTAGCGTGCGCTAACCAGACAGCATTAGCACGCGCTAACGAGGTCAACACCCAGAATTTACCGAATAACACTATTAGCGTGCGCTAGACCCATGAGCGTAGCGTGCTCTAACGGGTTACGAAACCAGTCCAGTGGCCCCTGGACAAAACTGCACCTACCGGGTAGCGTGCGCTAGAAAGAAGAAAGAGCGTGCGCTAAGCAGTCGATAGCGTGCGCTAACAAAGCCCCAGTCCCAGTCCAGTAGCTCCTAGACTGCCTCTTTACTGCCAGTTAGCATGCGCTACACATTTAGTAGCGTGCGCTAACCACAACGCCGTAGCGTGCGCTATGCCACAAGCATTAGCGTGCGCTACACCACAAAAAGCCAGAAACTCACATAGTGATCCGAAACGCCTCCAAACACATGTCCCAACAAGACACACCCAAACATGGCACCAAATTTCAACGATGAGGACAATAACAATCTGATAAAACCCCGAAAACTCAATGAATCTGGAACAAAAATCTCGGGTATTACATATACGACCAGCGCGACATCCATAATTAGTAGGTAAACGTACCTATTTGCCTCCAGCATGTCACACTTTATCAAAAAAAAGAGAACAAGTTTTTGCCAGTGTCTACGGGGCATGAAAGTGCTGCGGGGATACTCTTCCAATATCAAGAGTCTTGTGTCATTGCAAGATATTAAGTTAGTTGGATTGAAATCTCATGATTGTCATGCATTAATGCAACAACTCTTGGCGGTGCCCATATGTGGCATCTTACCTAAAAAGGTAAGACATGCCATAACTCGCTTGTGCTATTTCTTTAATGCCGTATGCAGCAAAGTGGTTGACCCTATGATGTTGGATGAGTGGGAAAAAGAGGCTTTCGTTATCTTGTGTCAATTAGAGATGTATTTTTCTCCTTCATTTTTTGACATCATGGTTCACTTAATTGTTCATTTAGTAAGGGAAATTAGAGTATGTGGTCCCATTTATTTAAGGTGGATGTATCTTATTGAGCGGTACAGGAAGATCTTAAAAGGGTATACCAAAAATCCACATCATCCGGAAGCATCTATTGTCGAGAGATACATTGCCGAAGATGCTGTAAGTTTTGTACAGATTTCTTGTCAAAGATAGAAGCTGTAGGGCTACCGAAGCCTCATCATGATGGGAGACGTGAAGGTAAGGGAACTCACGGTGTGAAAGTCCAAACTAAGAGTCGAGACGAAGTGTTTCAAGCATATTTGTATATATTAAATAACACTGACGAGGTCCTCCCTTACTTGACTGCTCACAAAATTTTTATAAAGATGAATTATCCTCGCATGAACGAGAAATAGTTGTTGAACGATCATAACAAAACTTTCTTAAAGTGATTTAAAGAAAAAATTAGTCTTGATAATAGTGCTTCCGAGACATTAAAATGGTTGGCACACGGGCTTAAGTTTGATGTCATTACTTGGAGCGGATATGATATCAATAATTGCTCCTTCTACACAAAGTCACAGGATGATAAGAGTACTGTTCAAAACAGTGGGGTCACTCTTCAAGCCGAGTCCATGCACTTTTCTAGTTCTAAAGATAAAAATCCTGTTATGGCATCTATAACTTACTTTGGAGTCGTTGAAGATATTTGAGAGGTTGATTATGTCATATTTCGAGTGCGTGTTTTTAAGTGTAAGTGGGTTGATAATAACACAGGTTTGCGAATTGATGAGGTGGGATTTACATTGGTAGACCTTCGCAAGGTAGCTTTTATGGACGAGCCTTTCATAATGGCATGTCAAGAAAAATAGGTGTTTCATATCAACGATCCATGTGATGAAAGATGGTCAGTGGTTCTTCAAGGTAGAAGCATGGATGTTACTCATGAAGATGAAGGATCAGCACTTGAAAATTATGAGACTGTTGCACGCATGCCTTATATTATGGAAAGAAATGAAGTGGATGATGTAGATGATACTCGTCATGATCATGATGAAGGCATATGGGAGAACGTTCTTATATAACTAGGGTTTTACTTTTAGATCACGAGTAAGTACAACGACCTAACAATTAGCGTCAGATTTTGAAGAATGCAACACTTTTGGTTAAATAAGAAATTTTATAACTTGTTTATCAAAATTAGCTTGTTTCTTTTCAAAATACAGGCGACATTGGCAACTCTTGGTAATTTTACCTAAGCAAGGGACTGTCATGTGGTTTTGTTCATTACATCGTAAGCCCGATCAGGATATCAAATTCATAGTGCAGAGGTAAGCTTATAAAGAAGTGAAATGAATAAAGATAGAATAAATTATACATTTTACTTTGGTTGGATTATGTTTTTCTATTCGGAACTATGTCTTTCTTCTATGTAAAATATTTATGGTCATGTAGGAGATCAGAATTATAGTACCTGCAGACCTTGATTTTAGTTGATGCTTTTGCTGACTTCTATTCAGTTTTTTGTTAAGATAAGTTTGGTTGAATTAAATACTTGTGTTTTAATAGAGTTTATACTTCCATCTTACTACTAGTATTACCAGGTTTGATTTGTTTGTTTGATGTGGATTTATGGTTATAAAGTTCAAATGACAACATTGAAGTGGCTGATTGGATTTCTGGTTCATACATGTTGTTCACATTTGGTTGTGCTCTTGTCCGAAAGAATTGGATATTTGATTATTGGAAATTGGTATTTTTGTTGTTAAAATTCAGTTAGCTACATAGTAGTTTTTGTCGGTGGCCGGCCTTGTTGAATTGTGTCTCAAATTTACATCTTGTTTTTGGTAGTTTATGAAGGAAGCAGATGATCATTTGTAGTTTAAGAACAACTTTTGGTGAATAATGTTTCAATGAATGCATATATCTCATATAAGTAACACAAAATATACAAATCCTCAAAATGTTGATAATATTGAGTTGAGTGAAAAACGAAAAATGTGCTGATCAGAATAGAGGTAACAACTAGATTTTTAGCAACTTTTGTGCTTCTTATTCATTTGAATCTACCCATTTCAGTGGTTAGCAGACCTTGATTTTAGTTGACTGGGCTAAGGTTCTGATAAGCTTATATTCAAGTTCTTGAGATTAGTTTCATAGTTTGTTGAATACTTCATAAAATATATATACTCTTGTACTATTTTTCTACTTTAACAAAAAAAATTCTTATAATCCTGTAACCTCTTGTACTATTCATAACACAATTATGTTTTTCTTACTTCCAGTATTGTGACCTCATTGAGAGTGTTGGATGGTGCGCACACGAGTAAATCAAAGCAGGTCATTCAATGGATTTATCCCAAAGTAAGTAAAATTTCAATCCCAAAACCTACGTATAATTTTGTGTGATTTTATCTTGCTTGACAAATATTCTTTTACCGATTGCAATTTTTAATATTTCTTTTTTTAGTGTAATAAACAAAATGGTGGTTGGGAGTGTGGATATTATGTCATGAACTGGATGCGGACCATAGCTCAGGCTGGTATTGCAGAAAATTGGATGGATGTAATTTTATCAAGTCAAACTAATCATATTTTTTTTCTATTTTTGTACTGAAAAGTATTTTTATAAATTATATGACAGATATTTAGTGATACTCAAGCGCTTTCTGAAGAGAGCATTAAAGAAATTTGAATGCAATGGGCGAAATATTTTCTTACCAAATTTGTTTAGATTTTTTCTATGACATACAAATGGTTGGTTCTTGTTATTCTCGAACCGGTAAGTTCATGAAGTTAAAGATTTCGGGACTTTTATAAGGATGCGTATTTTTATTTTGTAGTTAGTTGATAATGCTTGTTGTAAACAGTTGAGATAGTTACAAAAGTCTTTGCTTCATAGTTGATAATATATTCGTTGCTTGAAAATTAAGTTGGGTTGGTTTTCGTTTGAGATGTTTCTGATTGAAGTGTTTGTGATCAGAAAAATATATTGGTGTAGGTTGGCCCAATTTTTTTATACAGGTGGAATTGGCTGGGCTGGCACACCTGCCTGGATGAAAAAATAAGGCAAATTCACATCGGTTCAATTAGAAACCGATGTTAAATTCTAGGAACCATTCACATCGGTTCAATTAGAAACCGATGTGATTAACCGTAACAACATCGGTTTTCAACCGATGTGAACCAACATCGGTTTTCAACCTATGTGAATAAGAAACCGATGTGATTAAGAATTTTTCACATCGGTTGAAAACCGATGTGAATTGTTCGAAAACCGATGTGAAAAATTGACATCGGTAGACGGTAGATACGACATCAGTTTTATAACCGGTGTGAATCAACAAAAAAAATCGATGTCGTATCCTGTTTTCATAGTAGTGCGCAACGGAACACACCAATAAATAGAAATGATGAGAATGAGATTCAGACACCGAACTCATTCAGAATTTATGTACTTGCACTCGTCCCAAACCCAATTGAGAGATAATTTACTATTTATTCCAGTTCAAAACTCGTATAGCAATACATGAAACAATGAGCTTATTGTTCAGTTACTTAAACTCATTTAAATATATATACCCGTGTTCATCACAAACTTGATTAAAATATAACTTTATTACCCCGAGACCCTATATAAATATAATATCCGCTAATTATTCAACATACTTTTAATTTATTTAATTAAATAACTAATATAAGTTGTTATAGTAATTGGTTAATCATCTCAATAAAAACTCAAACTTTGTAAAGTAAATGTTAAGAATAAATATTATAAATGACAAGAGATTAGAAATTAAATTTTTAATATATATATATATATATATATATATATTAATAATTATATTTTTTTAATAAACTTTATTAATCCAAAAAACTCACTATACTTATTAGAAAAAAGAAGGCTAAATGAAAAAAATCGGTACTTCAGTGTAACTTTTTTTTTTAATTCAGAAATAGTAATATCAAAAAATCGGAAGTTTTCATTTAAAATTCGAAAATAAAAAATTAAAAAAATCTAGATCTTATTTATAAATGGTTTTAATAAAAACAAAAACTCAAATATTAATTTTCATAAAATAACTAGAAAAACTGATCCGGTTATCTTCTCATGTGAAGTTGACTTTAAATAATTAATCTTTAATCTGTTGTTTTTAGATTTTTAGATTTTTTTTTAAAAATGAAACATTTTTTTGTGGAAAGTAAAGAGCAATTAAAAAATAAATTACTAGCAGATTTTTCTTTTAAAACTAAAATAAAAATAATTTATATTTTTTATTATTTTATGGAAATTAATATTCCAGTTTTTGTTTTTACTAAAATATTTTATAAATTTTTTAATTTTTTATTTTCGAATTTTATAAAAACTTCTAATTTTTTAATATTAATATTTCAGAATTAAAAAAATATTACCTAAAGTTCTGATTTTTTTATTTTTTTTCAGATATTTTAAATAAAAAAGACTAAGTTGTGATTTTTTCTTAGGTTTTCCAGATTTTTTATATTTTTAGACTTTTATATTTTTTTATTATTATTTTACATCCTGTTTGACTAGCCAATAAATATCTGTTACGTACTGCCAACTAAGCACTCCGTTAGAACTTAACAGACAAAATTTAACGGAGATCCTAACTGTAATATCCGCAATTTCGGATTTCTGGTAATTTTATTTTTTCGGCGGAGGTCCGTTTCGACGTCTCACTTAGGACCGTCTCATCATTCTGAGAATGATTAATTCTGCACTTTTTGTCATCCGAGTTCGTTTCGGTATTGTTTTGTTGAGTTCCGTGTTTCTTAACAACTTTTCCGCACTCGAGTTCGATTCTTGTGAATCTCGTCCGAAATTACTGTTTCGAGTTTCCCGTAAGTCCGTTTAACTTTGTTAGACGTGTTGTGAACTTCGGTTTGGTTATTCGATCACGTATCGTGATTTTCGAACGTTTTGGGCCATTTTCGTAATTTCCCGAAGTTTGGGGTAATTACCTTCCGTTGTCGAATTTCGAGCCTTCGGGTGGTCGGAATCGTGTGTTCTCTTAGCTCTTAGATTCGTCTTTGCGAGTACTTCGTGAGCGTATCTTCGATTCGTATTCAGGTTCGGGTTTCGGTGTCGTTTTCTTGAGTTCAGTGTTATTAAACGACTTTTCCCAAATATGAGTCGACTTTGTAAAATCACCATAAATTCTTTAAAACTCCAAAGACTTTGAATCTTTTCAATATTATAGAGCATCAAGTTAGCTTTCCAATGGTTCAAACCGTGAGTCAATCAGAGTCCGGACGAGAGAGTTATGGTCGAAATAGCTCAGACACTCATTTTCGATTTTGGCCAAAGCAGACTGTCGTGCCGGCACACTTAGGCTGTGCCGCGGCACACAGTCCAGATTAGCCTATTTCTGCGGATTTTGTGAGATGAATGCTCATTTCATCTCTCCCTTCATTCCTCCTCCTCTTGGGCGATCTTGTGGGCGATTTTTGGGCGTTTTGCATCATCAATCCCAGAGAACTTCATATTCTTCAAGTTTTTGGTGTGGATTAACAACTCCAACAATTGTTCTTCATCATTAATCCAAGGTAAATTCTTGAAACCCTACTTTTGGGTGAATTGGGGGTTTTTGTTCGTTTTGTCCGATTTAACCGTAATAACTTAGATTTGTGATGTATTGATGATTATTTAGATGTATTCTATCATTTCCCTTGTTATTCCATGGTTGGATCGTTTCGATTCGTTATTTTGGTCGAGTTCTTAGTCAACGCCTTGAAGGTGTCCGACAAAAGGTCTTAGAGGGGGGATTGGGCGTTGTATGATTATTATCCATCGTACGATTGTTGATTTATCATTGGTATGAATTAGGGACGAAATTCTTGTGAAGAACTCGAGTCGGAACCCTTCCATTCGTTGTCTTCTTCGGGGTCCGAGCTTCCCGATCGAACCGTGTTCTTCGGAGTATTCGGTAGCGGTTATTAAGGCAAGTATTTTACTATACGAATTGTGTCTTGTGAATAGGGACGTCGTATTATGGTTGTGATGCATTGGTTTACTTTCGTGTATATGCTTCGTATGAATTGATTATTACAAACAATTGATGGTAACGATAATACCTTCACTTAGTTAACATCGTGGAATTGTGTTGGATGTGCAAATCATCTAAGTTTGTGCCGGGTGTGGTTGGTCATTGTTGAGTCGTTGTGATGATCATGATATTTGTGTTGTTTTGGTTTACATACTTGATTGTACATTTTGGTGTAATGTGGAATGGCTGGACATTTGATGATTATGAGTTGTGTCGTGTCGATGTGTGTGCGTGTGTTCCAGGTAGGGTCTGACGAGGCCTCTGGAGTTCGGTACATGATGTGTACGAACAAGGTGTGTGATCCAGGTAGGGTCTGACGAGACCTCTGGAGTTTGGTACATGATGTGTACAAACAAGGTGTGTGATCGGTAGTGGTCCGACGAGACCTGCGGAGTTCGGTACATGTTGTGTACGAACGTTGTGTGTGGCCGGGTAGGGTCCGTTGAGGCCTCCGGAGTTCGGTACATGATGTGTACGAACAGTGTGTGTGGCCGGGTAGGGTCCGTTGAGGCCTCCGGAGTTCGGTACATGATGTGTACGAACAGTGTGTGTGGTCCGGGTAAGGTCCGTCGAGGCCTCCGGAGTTCGGTACATGATGTGTACGAACAATGATCGTGTAGCAGTGATTGTTTGGGTAACATTTTAAATATGGATATCGGACTCATAATGATATATTATTTAGTGTGCTTTGAAACGAATCGGGCTAAGGCTCTAATGTTTACGAAAAGGTTTTGTAAATTGGGACTCGAGGTCCAAAAGAATTTCGCTTTAAAAATCCCGAGATGATGTGTTCCTTTTCAAATATCTCTTACTTGAGTTCGAAATTCTAAAACTTCTGAACATTTTGATAATTGATTTCCGTATTAAATTCGTAGTTGCTATTTACTTGTTGCATTTCGTATTGCTTTATACTTGCACTAGTAAAACAGGAGTTTTACTAACCCCGAGTAATCGGGGGGTGGATGTCTGCGTCCGGGTACATGCGAGTTCGGGGAGCAACACGGGATTGGCACAAGGGGATGACGAGTGCGATACTAATCAAGAGTCGAGAGTTGGTAGAGTTTGGTTGTATTGTTAGAGTTGATTCGGTCTTCGCCGTATTGTGTTTCGACCTGTGTGGGTAATGTTGTTTAGTCGATTACATTAATGGAGTAGTGTGACCTCATCGGTCTGTGTGTTTATGTGTAAGTGACCTTAACGGTCTGTATTATTATGTTGTTTGACCCTGGCTGGGCAAGCATTTGGTTGTTTATAGATGTTTAGCCTGGTAGATCCTTGCGGAAAGGGTCTACGACGTGTACTTTTTTTTTTTTTTTTTGAAGGGTGATACTCAAGATCAATCGGTGTTTCCAAAATTGTTTTCAAAAGGAGGTTTTCGTTTTTAAAACCTATCTATTCCCGTTTGAGGGCTGGGTATGTATGTGTGATGTTCGCGTTGTCGTTATGATGTTTGCTCCCGAGTATGATCGAATTGGTGGCATGAACGTCGAGGCGTTGCCACGCATTTGTTGTACTAGCCCTCTTTGAGAGGTGTGAATTGGTTTTTACTGTTTATCGCCTCGTGGTGATTTGCGTGTTGTCGCACGAGTGTGAGCTGTTGAATCTTGGGTTTGTACGTTTGTGTACATGTGTGATTGTTTCATAATGTTAGTAATTATGTGCTGGTTATCGTTCGGGCCGTTGAGGTCGCCGAACGATACCGTCGTTGTTGTAGTGTTTGTGTGTGTATTACTTTACGATGGTAATCGTTGTATATGATATGTGTTATGATTCTTTGTTGTGCTGAGTTGGCATCTCCGCTATATTGTTTTGCGACGTTATACCCCATTGTATCTAGCATTTGTATTTTCGGTATGCCGAGCCGAGGTGTTTCAACCGTGATGTGCCGGGGCATGCACGTGTAAATTGTCCTTCTCGTCGAACGCGCTTCGAGGGACACCGAATTGATTTTGCGAATTGGCTACCGAGACTTTCGGAGTTCGCGCTTCGGACAGATATCGGGATCGACTCTGAGAGACCCATGGGAGGTTTTCCTGTCGGATGCTTTTTGTGTTTTGACCTTGTTTCCGTTGTTGTGAGTTGCGGGGACGACATTTCTTTTATAAGAGGTCGGATGTAATACCCATACTATATTTGACTTCTGCAGTTTCTCCTTCTAAATTCTATCGACTTGCACGTGTTCGTCGATACTTTTTGAACTTGTTTGTTGTCTCAGTTGTCATCGTTCGAACTGGTTGTGACCTTGTTTCAGATCGACCTGTTTATCATCGTGACCTTCCCGAGATCGGTTCGATTCTTGTGAGCCTTGTTTGGAAGTAATATCTTTCACTTTCTACGAGTTCTTTTAATGCCTGGAGTTGAAGTGGGGACTTCGGAGTCATTGTTCGACTGTTGTAATTCGATCATTGTTATTTGATCATTATTGTTCGATCGTTGTTGTTCGATCATCGTTATTTGATCATTGTTGTTCGATCATTGTTATTTGATCGTTGTTGTTCGATCATTGTTATTTGATCATTGTTATTTGATCATTGTTGTTCGATCATTGTTATTTGATCGTTGTTGTTCGATCATTGTTATTTGATCATTGTTGTTCGATCATTGTTGTTCGATCGTTGTTGTTCGAACGGGGTTGTCTGACTGTTGTTGCTTGATCTCGTACTGCGAAGAATTGTCGTTCACCGTTAGTCAACTGTTTCGAGTGTGGCCAAGTGGGTCACCGATCAGTGCATTGTGAGACCGTTGCCAAGATGTTCGGGAATTGGGTTTTCGTTCCTACTCGGGGAGTGCCTGGTGGTGTCCCGTGATGTAGTTGTGTATCGTACTTCGTGCTGTAATTCGTGTAGAAATTGTTATTTGTTGCGTGAACTTTTTGGTTTTGTTTGTATTCTACCATGATGTTTTATTTTAAGTTTCGGGACGAAACTTATTTTTAATAGGATAGAATGTAATGTCCGGTATTCTCGTTTTCTGTTATCTTGAATTCTTTGTGTCTTGACGTCGGACATTTTCTTGTTGACGAGAATCGGAGTGAATTCTATCATAATACTATATTTGTTTCTACCGCATAGTCGTTGTGGTCGGGTGCGACTTGTTGTCGCGTGCGTTTCTTTGATTAAATGTGTGCATGTGATGTGTTGTTAATTACTCGTTATTGTTTTGAATCATTGTCGGTGGCGTTGTTATGGTCGTCGTGGGGCGTATTTTCACGTTGTATGTTCTTTCGCGTTGCTTGTAACGTTTCGCCGTTGGGCGCGATTTTTTTTTCGGTTCTTGTGTATCCCGTTGAGTTTTCCTGGCGGGATATTGCTTCTCCCTACTTGATTTAAGTTTCGGGACGAAACTCCTTTTAAGGAGGGTAGAATGTAATATCCGCAATTTCGGATTTCTGGTAATTTTATTTTTTCGGCGTAGGTCCGTTTCGACGTCTCACTTAGGACCGTCTCATCATTCTGAGAATGATTAATTCTGCACTTTTTGTCATCCGAGTTCGTTTCGGTATTGTTTTGTTGAGTTCCGTGTTTCTTAACAACTTTTCCGCACTCGAGTTCGATTCTTGTGAATCTCGTCCGAAATTACTGTTTCGAGTTTCCCGTAAGTCCGTTTAACTTTGTTAGACGTGTTGTGAACTTCGGTTTGGTTATTCGATCACGTATCGTGATTTTCGAACGTTTTGGGCCATTTTCGTAATTTCCCGAAGTTTGGGGTAATTACCTTCCGTTGTCGAATTTCGAGCCTTCGGGTCGTCGGAATCGTGTGTTCTCTTAGCTCTTAGATTCGTCTTTGCGAGTACTTCGTGAGCGTATCTTCGATTCGTATTCAGGTTCGGGTTTCGGTGTCGTTTTCTTGAGTTCAGTGTTATTAAACGACTTTTCCCAAATATGAGTCGACTTTGTAAAATCACCATAAATTCTTTAAAACTCCAAAGACTTTGAATCTTTTCAATATTATAGAGCATCAAGTTAGCTTTCCAATGGTTCAAACCGTGAGTCAATCAGAGTCCGGACGAGAGAGTTATGGTCGAAATAGCTCAGACACTCATTTTTGATTTGGGCCGAGCACTCAGACTGTGCCGCGGCACACTTAGGCCGTGCCGCGGCACACACCCGATTAGCCTATTTCTGCGGATTTTGTGAGATGAATGCTCATTTCATCTCTCCCTTCATTCCTCCTCCTCTTGGCGATCTTGTGGGCGATTTTGGGCGTTTTGCATCATCAATCCCAGAGAACTTCATATTCTTCAAGTTTTTGGTGTGGATTAACAACTCCAACAATTGTTATTAAACATTAATCCAAGGTAAATTCTTGAAACCCTACTTTTGGGTGAATTGGGGGTTTTGTTCGCTTTTGTCCGATTTAACCGTAATAACTTAGATTTGTGATGTATTGATGATTATTTAGATGTATTCTATCATTTCCCTTGTTATTCCATGGTTGGATCGTTTCGATTCGTTATTTTGGTCGAGTTCTTAGTCAACGCCTTGAAGGTGTCCGACAAAAGGTCTTAGAGGGGGGATTGGGCGTTGTATGATTATTATCCATCGTACGATTGTTGATTTATCATTGGTATGAATTAGGGACGAAATTCTTGTGAAGAACTCGAGTCGGAACCCTTCCGTTCGTTGTCTTCTTCGGTCCGAGCTTCGGTCGAACCGTGTTCTTCGGAGTATTCGGTAGCGGTTATTAAGGCAAGTATTTTACTATACGAATTGTGTCTTGTGAATAGGGACGTCGTATTATGGTTGTGATGCATTGGTTTACTTTCGTGTATATGCTTCGTATGAATTGATTATTACAAACAATTGATGGTAACGATAATACCTTCACTTAGTTAACATCGTGGAATTGTGTTGGATGTGCAAATCATCTAAGTTTGTGCCGGGCGTGGTTGGTCATTGTTGAGTCGTTGTGATGATCATGATATTTGTGTTGTTTTGGTTTACATACTTGATTGTACATTTTGGTGTAATGTGGAATGGCTTGACATTTGATGATTATGAGTTGTGTCGTGTCGATGTGTGTGCGTGTGTTCCAGGTAGGGTCTGACGAGGCCTCTGGAGTTCGGTACATGATGTGTACGAACAAGGTGTGTGATCCAGGTAGGGTCTGACGAGACCTCTGGAGTTTGGTACATGATGTGTACAAACAAGGTGTGTGATCCAGGTAGGGTCTGACGAGACCTCTGGAGTTCGGTACATGATGTGTACGAACGATGTGTGTGGCCGGGTAGGGTCCGTTGAGGCCTCCGGAGTTCGGTACATGATGTGTACGAACAGTGTGTGTGGCCGGGTAGGGTCCGTTGAGGCCTCCGGAGTTCGGTACATGATGTGTACGAACAGTGTGTGTGGTCCGGGTAAGGTCCGTCGAGGCCTCCGGAGTTCGGTACATGATGTGTACGAACAATGATCGTGTAGCAGTGATTGTTTGGGTAACATTTTAAATATGGATATCGGACTCATAATGATATATTATTTAGTGTGCTTTGAAACGAGAATCGGGCTAAGGCCCTAATGTTTACGAAAAGGTTTTGTAAATTGGGACTCGAGGTCCAAAAGAATTTCTGCTTTAAAAATCCCCGAGATGATGTGTTCCTTTTCAAATATCTCTTACTTGAGTTCGAAATTCTAAAACTTCTCGGGAACATTTTGATAATTGATTTCCGTATTAAATTAGTAATTGCTATTTACTTGTTGCATTTCGTATTGCTTTATACTTGCACTAGTAAAACAGTGGAGTTTTACTAACCCCGAGTAATCGGGGTGGATGTCTGCGTCCGGTGCATACATGCACGTTCAGGGGAGCATCACAGGATTGGCACAAGGGGATGACGAGTGCGATACTAATCAAGAGTCGAGAGTTGGTAGAGTTTGGTTGTATTGTTAGAGTTGATTCAGTCTTCCGTCAGTATTGTGTTTCGACCCCTGTGTGGGTAATGTTGTTTAGCCGGGCATTAATGGAGTAGTGTGACCTCATCGGTCTGTGTGTTTATGTGTAAGTGACCTTAACGGTCTGTATTATTATGTTGTTTGACCCTGGCTGGGCAAGCATTTGGTTGTTTATGGATGTTTAGCCTGGTAGATCCTTGCGGAAAGGGTCTACGGCGTGTAACATTCCCATACGTTTTTGGGGGTGTTACACTAACGTGGTTTAACGGATCGAAGACTAGGTCCTAGTTTGATACCTTCAAAAACTTAGGTACTCAAACGTTAAAATTGGTAAACTTGTGGTCCTATTTTAGTCATTTAGTCAAAAAAGAAATATACTGAAATCATATCTAAGATTCACAACTCAATTGTTCTATACTTGTTGGGCTTTTCTAAAACTAAAAATGATCTTTCTTGGAATAGGTAGGAGTTGTAGTACCTGTATACATGTAGTCTTCTTATATCCATCAGATTAAATCAAAATTAATCATGATCATTGATCATTAATACTACAATCTATATGTTGTAGTGTTATCAAAATTATGTTGTAATTTTTATTGTTTGTTTATAATTTTGAAAAAAGAAACAACTAAATATGAAATTCCCGTAATACCCTTAAAAAATCAGAAATTTATTATTAATTTGTCTAACTCTCTAAAGTAATTTTTTATGATATAATCATATTATTAGATAATTATTAATTTTATACTTAAAAATTAAACTCCAAAATAGATTAACTAAATTATCAAATAAATTAAACTTATTTTAGAATTCAAAAAATATTAATTAATAATTAGAAAAGTTATATATAAATGAATTCTGAAAAACTGAAAATGCTAAAAAAAATAATTGTAAAAATACAAATTAATTTTAAATTTTAAAAATTAATCCTAAAATAAATTAAAAATATAAATCACAAAAACATATATAAAATATAGTTAAATTCCAAAAAAATATAATAAATTCTAAAATATTAAAGATAAATATTAAAAATAAAATAAAAACTAAAAAATATTTATGTAGACTAGAATATGAAAAAAAAAGCTGAAATATTAGCAATTTTAAAATTAATAATATCTTAAGATTTGTTTATAATTTTTAAAGGTAATTTTTATTTTTAGATTGAAATTTGGTTTTTAGCATCTTTTTAATTTTTCAAAATTTATTGGTATTTTCTGAAATTTTTTTTTGATTATATATAATTTTAGAATTTACTTGTAATCAAGGTCTGTTGTGCTTTCAAATATAATATATATTTCAAATTTGAGTATGTGCTTAATGTTTGGAATAGTTGTTCTTATCCATTTTTGTATTCAAAGTTTACCTTCATTTAACTTAATTTTACAGATAAAATATTTTATTTTGAATGGTACAATTATATTTTTCAATATTTTTTAATTATATTTTTTATAATTTATTGTAGTTTTCTAATTTTATTCTTCACTTTATTTGTATGTTTCTAGATCTATTAAAATAAATATATTTTAAAGAATTAATATTAATTTTTTGAGAATTTGTATTAATATTATCATTTACTTCTAATATTTAGGATTTACTTATGAAATGCAGAATTAATTGTTATTTTTTTCAGAATATATTTTTTTGGCATTTATTTTTACTTTTTCTATATTTATTTATATTATTTGTTATAGGATTTTTATTATTACCAATTTATTAACATCAATAATAAACATTTGCATCTTATTTTATTCGATAAACCTATGTATAATGTCAGGATATTCTTATTTATTTGTATTTTATGGATCTATTTGTACAAAAATTTTATTTTGTAGATTTATTTAATTTATATTATTAATATGGATCTATTTTTAACATTTATTTGTATTTTTTAGAATTGATTTGTATTTTCTCAAATATTATTATACTTGATTTGATTTATTTTGTAGTTTTTTATATTTATTTGTGAATTTTAGAATTCATATAAATTTTATTATAATTTTTGAAAATTATTTTATAATTCATATGCTTTTTTTTTGTGTAATTTACATTGTAAAAATAAAAGAAGAGAAATTTTCTATTTATTTATTTCTTTTCTCAACTTAAGGTTATTTTTGTACTTAAATAATTTTAAATTTATATTTTATATACTTATTCACTACAATCCTAATACTTACCTGTAAAAAGATAGTACAATGTCTACCTATTTCAAGAAAATCCCAACTAAAAAAGGTTGAAAGAAAATAGATCTTTATGATAAAAGGCCAATTAAAAATTTTCTCTCATTTTATTCCTTTTATTTTTAACTTAATACTTTAAACAATTATAACTTTTTCGTATCAATTTTATTTCTGATAAAAAAATATATCATATTAATTCTTACTTCGTACTCTCTAATTTGACATCCATATAGTATACATATAAAGTAATTTAAATATAATAATGATATATTAGATGATTAAAATATTATCATATAAAAATATAAGATTATTGAAAAAAATATATATTTTTAGTTTATTTTCATACTTTTTTACTTCAACAATTATTTGATTTTCCAGAATTATTTTGTTCTGATTGAAAAATAATAAAATAATTATAATAATGCCAAATCATATAAAAAAATTTATATTAATAAGAATATGGGTTGGATACTTTTAATGAAAGTTGATAATAATAAATATAAATTAATTTATTATTTATAAAATTAGATATAAGACTCATATTGTCCTACATGAAAAATAAATATTTATGCTTAATTAAATTATGGTTTTCCTATGTGCCCTTAGATTTATAAATTAAAGCAAATAATAGTTTATGTGTATGTGTGTATATTGGCCCACGTATATTTTCTAATAAATTTACAATACTATTAAATTCAATCACATATTACTAATTTAATAAAATATTTAATATTTTACGCTGTGACATCTAGTATATTTTATTTTAGTACTTTAAATATTTACGTGTCAAATTCATATGTGTCGGTTAACACTTAACACATCATTCACAATTAATTATAATAATAAATGAAAAGAATCGTACGCAGCTGAATAATTTCAACTTCAGATGATAATATTTAACTAACTCGCACAAATTTTCACCACAAAGTGACATGGTAATGACATACCATAATTTTGTGATATACATACTAAATCATATCTAAATCAAAGTACAAAATATTAAAAATAGACAGTTAAAAAAATCATCATATCACAACCTAAAAGTAGGAAAAAATTGAAAAAAAAAGTTAATATTTCGTTGAATAGGGACTCAAAAGATGAGTTCTCATTGATCGGATTGGAAACCTTAATCAGATAACAATAATTTCAGAGAGAATGAATGGCCCTTTCGACTTGTTATCCCTTTTTGTTGGTAGAGAATCATTATTATCTTTTCAATATAAGGTAAAAAAAATACGAACTTTTTGACTTTAATACCCAATTAGCGTATAGTTCGTCGAAACTTGACGGGTAATCATTTTATATTATAATTTATAAGTAAATATTTAAAAATAATTTAATACTTTGTTAAGATTTAGCCATTCGAATCGCAGCAACGCAACACATTAATATACGAAATGATGAGTATGAGATTCACCACCAATTCATTTAGAATTAATGCACTTGCACTCGTGCCAAGCCCAATTGAGAGATAATTTTACTACTTATTCCAGTTCAAAACTCGTATAGTAACCCACGAAACAATGAGAGTACTGTTCAGCTACTTAAACCCATTTAAAATCTATATACACGTATTCATCACATAAAAGCTCAAACTTTATAAAGTAAATGTTAAGAATAAATATTATAAATGATAAAAGATTAGAAATTAAATTTCTAGTATATATATATTAATAATTATATTTTCTTTAATCAACTTTAATAATGCAAAAAACTCGCTAGTTATACTTATTAGTTAGATTCAGCCATTCAGAGTCCTCACTACGGAAAAACCCAACGAAGAACCAAAAAAATGAAGCAATGATTCAACCATTCGAACCCGATTATAATTTACATAACCATATCCGTCCAAAATCTGACTTAAAAGTTAATTTACTACGTATTTCATCCCAAACATAGTGATACCCAAAACAATACAGCTAGAGTTCAGCCATCTTAAACCCATTTAGATAGTATATACCTATATCCGTCTCAAACTCAATTAAAAGATAATTTTAATACATGTTTCCCTTGCAAAATTTTAGAGTTATATGCATTAATTACCCAAATCTATTAAAACATATAAAATCTAAATAATCAAATATAAGTTGTTATAACAATTGGTGGTTACGTCTGAATTATAAAAATTTAAATTCGCTCAAATTGTTATACGTTGATAAATTGACAAATTAAATTATATGTCAATAAATTAGCCAAATTAATTTTTTCATTAAGAAATATTTATTTGGACAACTTAGTGATTGGCCAGATTACATTTCAATATAAATAACACTATTTATTTTGGCTAACTCGATAATTAATCAAATTAATTAGCAATGAGGAATATGATGGTAAAATGCACATTGATTTTATGAACTAATTACCCAAATCCAATAAAACTTATATAAACTACATAATCAAATATAAGTTGTTACAATAATTGGTTGTTATGTCCGACTTTAAAAATTCAAATTCGCTCAAATTATTAGACATTGATAATTTGGACAAATTAAATTAAATAAAAAATAGCCAAATTAATTTTTCTAATGAAAGTAAAATTATTTATTTGGTCAACTCAATAATTTGTCAAATTTTATTTCCAATAAAAATAATACTATTTATTTGGTCAACTAAATAGTTGATCAAATCAGTTGCCTATGAGAAATGTGATGGTAAGATACACATTGATTATAAGTACTTATTTAGTTCTCTAATTGGTGGAGTCTCATTCAAAATCAATGTGGCATAGAAGATATTAGATAAAGAGAATCTAAAAATTAGAAAATACCACGTATCAGAGAGAGTTAAAGTAGTGCTCGGAATACTTTTTGATATTATATATATATATATTGATCCTATTAATATTACCCAAATTATTATGTCTGGGCAGAGAAAATATTTATCAAAATAATTTTTCCAATAAAAATAGAAACCATTAACTAGTGGTGCAAAATAATTGTGAGGTGAAAAAATATACACTGCAGACTCAGCGTATTTGGTTATCCAATCGATGAAGTCTCGTTTAACATGAACATGGGATTAAAATTTATATATAAACACTATTAATACAAACCTAATAATTGGCCAAAATAAATTTCCAATGAAATAAAAAATATTTGGCTTGATAACCGGCCAAATTAATATTAGCCAAATTATTTTTCTCAATAAGAATAAAACTATTAAACTCATGGTGCAAAATGATTGTGGATTAAAAATAATACATTAATTTTAAATATTTATTTAGGTTTCCCAATCGGTAGAGCCTCATTTAAGATTGATGTGGTATTCAAAATTTAGATAAATATGATTAATGCAAATTTGATAATTGGTCAAATTAGATTCTCCAATAATTGATATTATATATATTGACCAAACTAAAATTTTCAATTAAAATAAAACTATAAGATAAAACAGATGTGAGATTAAAATTTTAGATAAATATAATTAATAAATTAATAGTTGATCAAATTAAATTTGTACTAAAAAAATAAACTATTTATTTGTCCAACTTAAAAATTAACCAAATTAAATACAATAAAAATTAAATTCTTATTTTTGCAACTATGAGGTTGAAAAATACACATTGAATCCTCAGTATTTATTTAGGCTCTCCATTGATGGAGTTCTATTTTAAATGGATGTGCAATTCAAGAAATTAAATTCTATTTATTTAAGTTATCCATCGATTAAGTACCATTTGAAATCAATGCGAAATTCAAGATTTTAGATAAATAAGAATCCAAAATTAAGAGAATGCCACATACGAAAGAGAGTTAATGTGGTACTTATATATACATAGATTAGTTAATTATATCGTCCCTTTCTTTATCCTTATTTCCGGGATTTAAATTTGCCAACCATCACTATTTTGGTGGTCATGAGACCAACAACGAAAATGCTGTCAACGAGGAAGTAGTAGAGGTAATGATTGCTGATCAGATCGTACCATGTACGGATAAGTTCAAGTATTTGGGTTTCGATCTTTCAGAAGGAAGGTGAATATGAAGATGATGTCACTCATCGTATCAAGGCTGAGTGGCTAAGGTGGAGAGCTGCGACAGGGGTCCTGTGGGACAAGAAAGTTTCTCTATAGAGCGGCAATCAGACCTGCAATATTGTATGACTCCGAACGTTGGGCAATGAAGAAGTCGCTTGAGAGCAAGTTGGAAGCGGCTGAAATGAGAATGTTACATTGGTCGTGTGGTCGCACAATATTGGATAGAATCCCAAACGGGGTTTTCAGGAACGCGCTAGAAGTGGCGCCCATTTCGGCGGAAGTTAGGGAAGGGAGATTGAGATGGTTTGGCTACATCCGCAGGAGGCAGGCCTCTGCCCGGTGAGGAGGATCGAGAGTTTATTGATTGTAGGGGGAGGAGGAGAGGCAGACCGAGGAGGACGTGGGAGGAGCAGCTGAGATTAGATTTGAAGGCCTTAAACCTTTCTGAGACCATGGCTGTTGATAGGTGCTCTTGGAGGCGCCTGATCAGAGTTGCGGTTTGCTTTCTAGGGAGCGGTAAGGTAGTAGAGAGCCTCAGAGTTGGGTTGTCTCGGTTAGCTTTGATTTAGAGCATTGCATTTTTTATCTTTATTGTATATTTTATCCTATTGACTTTTGCGCGTGGTTTATTTTTGACAGGGAGTGGTGCGCAGAGTCAACTTCTCTTCGGCTCGAGCAGCGTTCATCGAGAGTGTAGTAGCCTAAGACCCCATAGGTAAGTCTCATGTGAATTAAGTCATGGGCTCAGGTATGGTTTTGAGCTTTTTCGAATCATGTGCTTCTTTGTATATATCACTCAACACTTTGCTGTGCACTAAGCTGGAGGTCTTCACGGAAACAGCCTCTCTACCGTAAAAAGTAGGGGCATGGTCTGCGTACGTCTTACCCTCCCCAAACTCTGCTCTGAGCGGGATATACTGGGTATGTTTGGTTTGATTTGGTTTATGAATTAACTATGGTTATATTTTCTTAACTAATATGAGACTACCAATATAATAAGCATTGGAAGAGGCTCTCCCAGCTTCCTCATTCGTCTTCAGCCGTTTTTTAATATTTTTTATAAATAAGGCCATCACTTACTCACATCTACTTCTTGTTTTCAATTTCGATGTAGCACACAGCCTAGATGATCTAAGGTAGAAATACAAAAAAGGTCGAGTAGAATTCGAAGACTTTGCTTCAAAGGTAACGCATTATTAGATCTCTTAGATCTAGGAAGAATACTAGAATTATCATAGTTAGACGCGTAGATTAATTTTGTTCATTTAAATTGCTTATTAATATGTTAATTAATTATTTGACGAGCCTAAATAGATCCGGTTCATGAGGGCCGGTTTTAGTAAATCTAAACCCGACGCTTCTGTTGCGTTTTATTTCCAACAGACTCGACCCGACCCGACCCGTACGTACGGACGGCGGCACATGTGTGTGTGTGCGAGGACACCCATACACACCAAGCCAACTTGTTATTAAGCCCAGATAGACAAAGACTTTAAATATAAGTCAAAATATCCACATACAATCAATGTGTGACAACCAACATTTATATACACGAGGCCTTACGAGTGCGATGCACCGATTGTGTTTTTGGTTGAATATCTACGTGTTTTATACGTAATGTTTGTATAAATGTTTATATACTTTTTATCAAGGTTGCATCAATGTTTGTAATATAAGTTTTATATAATTAGTTATATGTAATGTATTAGTTTTTTTTTTTCAATAAGTTTGTAATTTGTGTTTGTTATCATGGATGAAGATTGTTGGTGACGTTATTTCATCGCTTTTAATTGAGGTTGAGTGAAACACTCAGAATGATATTTAGATTTTATAGTCTTGAACACTTAGGGATGGATTGAACGTTTGTCGTGATAGTATTAAATCTCTTGCATAGCACATAGTTTTGGTCTGTTCCGTATTCGGTTAATTTATGGTATTAATTTTGGTTATGGTTTACTTTAGTTTGGTTATACAAAAATGTTAAGTTCGGGACGATGAGTAAAAGCGTTGGTCATATATGTTAAATTTAAGTTGTCGTTATAGTTTAGTATGTTAATGTTATGCATTATATCTACGTGTTTTGTACGTCATGCTGGTGCACATGGTTGAATATGTGCAGATGGTTACCAAGATTGCGTCGGATGTTGTTTGTTGCCATTTGAGAATCTTATAGCTTTTTTTGTTTTGTTTTTTGTTATTGTCATTTTCAGAACCCGTGCGATACACAAATTTTGTATCTAATTGTTAATCACGTAATGTTTGTATAAATTATCGAATATACAACAATTTGTAACTAAGGCTGCCGCGAGAGAACTTTGTTGATTGTTGAGAAGATTTTGTTAATGTTTACGTAGATGTAACCATTTTGTTTTCTATAAAAACTAAAGAATCAAGAACACAAACAAACTAAACTAAATAACTTAATAATCAAATCATCACCATTTAACCTTAACAAAGAAACAACATATGCTAAAAAAACATCATCTTGATTAACATGTTATAGACATCGCGAAAACAAACACTCACATTTCATCATGTAAAGAATGCAATTAAACAATAATATGATCGAGAATGATAGAATAGAAGTAAAGAATGAAAATGTAATCATTCAAAAATTAAAACCATCAATATTATAGTCATCAAGCAATCTTGGAATAAAATCAAACCACCAAAGTTGATACCACAATATAAAAAATAATTCTTTAGTTTAACTACATAATACAATGAACAATCAAAGTCATTAAGAATTTATGTATCATTCCCATTTGTTAAATCAATATATATTCAGTGGTATCTCTAAACAACCCATCCAAACCAACCGATGAGTCCCCGTTTGGGATCGGCTTTTTCTACGTTCAATCATGAATAACCAAGGTAATATTATTCTAACTTCTTTGTTATTTCTTGCTATGAGGTTCAATCATGAATAACCAAGGTAATCTTTTTGTATGTGCTGCTATATCTGTATGTGTGTAGATCTATCATTGACCAACTTGCTAACTCTACTTGAATATATATATACACGAATACTAATTCATTATTATTAACTTTTTCCCTCGTCACAAAATGATAAAATATAATTGTGGGTGGTTAAATCTTTGCTTCTAACTATAAGTAAAAATCTAAAGCATATATTTATCTTTCTTTGAACTCTTAATTAATGCCAACCATTCTAATAGCTTCCTTTGATCTTCGTTGTAGCCCTTCTTGAACGACCTTCTTGAGCATTCGATGCAGCCCGTCTTGAACGACTTACATATAATATGCGACAATTAGAAAACGTACACAAATAAGTTCATGAACCTTGATGGGTAAGATGATCAAATCCACAGTTTGGCATGAACGGCTTTTGAAATGTTTCGTATTTCTTTTTTCATACCTGTAATGCCGACGCATCGCAAGAGTTCAGTATAATAAAAAAATGAGTTCTATATAATCAAGTTTCCGAACTTCTGGAAGGCTAAGATTAATCAAGACAATGAGTATTAGAAGCTTAGAATCAAATGCAATATGAGGAACATCTTACTGTTTTAGAAATGTCACTGGGTCTAGGGAAAACACCCCATGTAGAAACTTTGGGCGTATAAAGTTCTGAATCGTCTTCTGTAGTTGTATTTGTCTCGGAGGTTTTTTCCTTACCAAACCTGTTTATATCCCCCACTAAAATTTCAACTGCAGGCAAATCCCCTGATGAATAAGGATCACTTAACCAAGCCTGCTGGCAAACCCCTGCCTTCCTTCTTATCGGCAAATCCTAAGCCCACAAAGTTAATTGCAGAAATTTTGCCTTCGTCCTTCTTATCAGATTTCTTTTCAACAAATTCATTCATTACAGTTTCTCTTTTTTCTTGTTCCAATCCTATATCATGAATTCCCAAGAAATAGTTATTATTAAACATTCGTAATGATATGAATTCAGACTTCTTATGCTACATCTAAATATTAAATACAGTTTTCAGGTTTCAGCCTTAACATACAAAAACACAAACTCTTCACTACAAATTAAATTGGGGTGTTTGGGATTGCTTATTAAAACTTCTTTTACTTTTGGTAATAAGTTAAAGCAGATAATTATAATCAACTGTAACTAAACACAATATATGAGTCTAAGATAATGTTTGATATTTGTCCAATCCATAATGTAAAGCAGTTTTGTGGGTCACATTACTCAATATGGGTGTGTTTGGGATTTCTTATTTTCAAGTGTCTGTTTCTGTAAATAGAAGCAAACCAATATGCTTATAACCCAAGTAATTTATGCAGCAGGGAAGTAACGCAACCAACCCAAAAACATCTCGTATTGATTAGTTCATTATATATTTCATGTCATGTACATGGTTATTCTAAAGGCATTTTGGTCAATTTAACTATTTCCTTAATGCTTAATTCAAAGTCTTAACTGAAAGAAAACAAATATTGGTTTTCTGCCATAATTTTTACACAAAATAAACATCAGACCTCTCACTGAAATGATGAGGATCCTTGCAGCCTTTTTATGGTCAATTCAGTATGCATAAGATAACTACCAAATGTACAGAACCTTTGGCCATCTTCCGTGACCCACGCTGCAAACACCATATGTACCTCTTGTAATAAACAACAGAGATTAAAAAAAATAAGAAGTCAAAGAACCTTACTACACTTCCACTTCTCTTAGGTTTTTATGCGGCTGCCCTTCTTTTCCACCTGGACTGCAAGCATAACATACGCCTGGTTTAGAATAACAGCCAACATAAGCACATAATTATAAGAACAACTAAAACATGAAAAGTTACCAAAATTACTCAAGCATTAGTCAATTCCAGTTATATCTTGTTCTATCAACTCTTCTCCCTCATTTTCATCGGCTTTTGTTGCACGTATAGAGTCAACTTCCTCAAACACTTTCAATGTTGCAAATTGCTTTTCACTATATTCTTTCTCCCCTAATCAAAACAATCAATTAACCAACAAAAACGGCATTAAGGATCCAAAAAGCAACTACTAATCAGAATTTGATAACATCAAAAAGTTTATGCGATGATCATTTTATATAAACAAAAAATAAAAAATCTCCAAGAAAGCGGCATTAAGGATCCAGACAACGTCAGCCCTTGCGTATACCCCATTTTTCTAATATTACTTGTTTTTTATCAACATTTTATACAAACAAAAAAATAAAAATCTTGATTCCGAAGGTATTGCTATCATATCTACCTATAAGCACATTAAAAAATTGTAAAATATTAATAGATCTAGTAAAAAAACTCAAAAGTTACCTTCAAAAAATGGCGGCGCGGCGACAACTTTTCTGGCCAGTCACTAACGGTGGTGGAGTCTCATGGTGGGTACAACAAAAAAACGCAATATAAATTAATAGAAACCCAAATCCAAATATAAACATCAAGAAAAACTTTCAAAATTTTAGATCTGTAACATCCCAAATCATGTAGGAGGAGTTACACGCTGTAGAACCCTCATGAGGCCTACCAGGCTAACACAAGACACACAATCTGAACATGAAATCCCAAAAGACATAATCACCAATGTATAATGGGGCCGTGGCCTCGGCCAAAACATATTAAATAGACGTACGGGAAAACTAAGTCAACACCATAACATTGCCCACGCAGGGGACTTTAACCGAATTTAATAAAAATCAGTCAAACTCCGATACTCACACAGTTTAAATCACAAAACATAAATAATGACCCGAGCCTCATAATCATGCCAGTCCATCCTTTGCGCGCATATCTCGTGCCTGCTCCTCATCTCTACTGGTACCTAAAATGCATAAGACGCATTTCCCCCATTTAAGGGGTTAGCATTCGAATAGCTAGTGCAAGTACAACTTACATAATGTTATTAAAGAGTATAATCCAACATGAAAATGCTTTTGAAAAATACTAGAAATATAATATTCCGGAATATCACAATTTTTCTCAACAAAATATGCCTATCAAGGCAAAACATAACATCATATTACTACAATACAATTTCACACTTGGTAACCCATGGCCGTACCTCTTAGTATCGACCCATAGAGGGCCCGTCGGACCCTCCCCAGGTGGGAAACCACTTCCGCTGTCGTACCCCTTAGTAGCGACCCCCAGAGGCCCCGTCGGACCCTCCCCAGGTGGAATACATAGCATCAACATACGCACACACACAATTATCACAATTTTCCATCAATATCGAATTATACATTCTATATAACAAAATGTAAAGAAGTACTTGCCTTGAATGAGACGACGGAGAGAAAAGGTTGAAAGGTAAGGTTTTGGTCCGAACAATCTTCACAAATCCGTTCCTAACGTAATAACGATATGCAACCAATCTCAATATTGTAAAAATGTAAAACTACAAAAGAGTTCTACCCATTAGAACAATTTGTCGAACACTACGCTGTCAAAAGAATTCTAATTTATGAACGGTGAAAATCCTCGAAGTTTAATCCGTTAAACTATATTAGAAATTAAGTATTATGACTATACAATCATAATCTAACAATTCAACGAAGCTAAATTGGGTTAAAAAGGAAAAATCAAGACGAAACCCCAAACCCCCCCAAAAACTAGGGTTCTAGAGAAATATACCTCGATTAGACGATGAACAACGGAAGATTTGATGCTAGAACGATGATATGATGCCCCAAAACGTGTTTCTCAATTGAGGTTGGATGAAATCGGCTGAACCCTAGGCTGGAAGATCGCTCCCGTCGCGAAGAAAGTGTAGAAACGAAGAAAATGAGAAGGGAAACCCGCTGTCCAGTCTAATAAAATGGGCAGCGTTACGGCCGTAATCTGAGACCCATTACGACTGTAATGGTGGTCCAGAATTCACTGGACTAATTTCATCACATCGTTACGTCCGTAACAAAGAAGAAATTACGGCCATAATCTACAGAGGTTTACGGCCGTAATACAAGCATCCTTACGGCCGTAACCCAGCCCAGAAAATTGGGCAGCCTGCCTACAGCGAAGAATGAGTGGCCCGACAATCACCGAAAATAAAAATACCAAGGTAGAACCACTGGACACCCTCCAATACTATACTAACGAGACAAAAATCACGACCAATACAAATCCCCGGCCACCCGAAGGTCGGTTAAGAACAAATAATAACAACGATACCCAAAGTAACACGAATTTACAAAAATGGCCCAAACGTCCCAAATTCACGAAACAATCGCCGGAATAACAATCCGAAACTCACAACATGAACCAACCAACCATACGAACACATGGGAACAGAGAAATAACGAATTCAAATGAGTTTTACGAGAATCGAACGTAAATGCGACAAGATACAACTCAAAATGGAAATACGTAAAAACATCCCCGAAACTCGTCCAGAGGGAAAAACTCAAAGAATAAAGTAGATTAAGAATTCCAAAACAGCAACGAGCGAGTCATCCAAACGAACATACACCAAAAATAAAAATTACCAAAAATAGAAAGTACGGATATTACATTCACTCCCCTTAAAAATAAGTTTCGTCCCGAAACTTACAACGCAAATAGCTCAGGGTATCTCGACTTCATACTCTCTTCCATCTCTCATGTGGCTTCCTCAGACCCATGTCTCGACCATTTCACTTTAACCAAGGGAATGATTTTGTGCCGAAGTTGCTTCACTCGACGCTCTAAAATCTGAGTCGGTCTCTCTCCGATGGTCATGTCGGGCCCCAACTCGATCTCTCCAAAATCAATAATGTGGCTAGGGTCCGGTACATACCTCCTAAGCTGGGAAGCATGAAATACATTATGTACGTGACTCATGGACGGCGGCAAGCCTAACCGATATGCAAGGTCTCCAACTCTCTCTAAAATCTTGAATGGTCCAATATATCTCGGACTAAGTTTACCCTTCCGGCCGAAGCGGTAAACTCCCCGTGTCGGCGACACCTTAAGCAAGACATGATCCCCCATCTCAAACTCCAACGGCCGGCGATGCGTATCGGCATAGGACTTATGTCGACTCTGAGCTGTCAATAACCTGTCACGAATTAGAGCAATCTTCTCTCTCGTCTCGACTACCATATCGGTCTCAGTACCAATTAGCTCGGACGCATCATCCCAACACAATGGCGATCTGCACCTCCTCCCATAAAATGCCTCAAATGGTGCCATTTTGATCGAGGCGTGCCAGCTATTGTTGTACATAAACTCGATCAATAGCAAGTGCGACTCCCAATCATCTTTCCAATCTAAAGCGCAGGCTTTCAACAAATCCTCCAGTGTCTGTATCGTCCGCTCTGACTGCCTGTCTGTCTGAGGGTGGTAGGATGTTCTGAGTCTCAACTCAGTCCCCAAAGCTCGATGAACGGCCTGCCAAAAATGTGATATGAATCGGCCATCTCGATCCAAAACAATACTCTTAGGTGTCCCATGCAACCTCACGATCTCCGCAATGAATACCCGGGCTAATCTCTCCGGCCCCCATGTATCCTTAATACCCAGAAAATGAGCTGATTTGGTTAGTCGATCAATAATAACCCAAATCATGTTCATTTCAGTCTGAGTCCTAGGCATACTGGTAATGAAATCCATGGAAATGTCCTCCCACTTCTGTAATATCCGCATTTTCTATTTTTGGTAATTTCTATTTTTGGTGCATGTTCGTTTCGGATAACTCGCTTGACACTGTTTTGGAATTCTGAATCTATTTTGTTCTTGGAGTTTTTCCATTTGGACGAGTCTCGATGATGTTTTTACGTATTTTTATCTTGAGTTATATTTTATCGCATGTGTATTCGATTCTCGTAAAACTCGTTCGATTTCATCATTTTCCTATTTCCATGAGTTCATATGGTTGAGTGGAGCATGTTGTGAGTTTCGAATTGTTAATCCGACGTTGTATCGTGATTTTCGGACGTTTGGGCCGTTTCGTAATTTCCTATAAGTTTAGGGAATTTGTTCCTTGTTCGATTTTGATTGTGTACCTCGGACCATTTCGGGTTATTGGATATTGTTTTTCGTTGCATGTAATTTTCTCGGACCGTTGGGTCGGCATATCGTGTTTTGGTTTATCGTCTTTTTCCATTTTGGCAGTGTCGTCTTGTGTCAAGAGGATGTTTGGCCTTGACCTGTGCAAAACGGCGCAAGACCCGCGGCATTCTGCGCCGGGTCTGTGCGTCGTGTTGCCCAGTGGTACCTGCTGCCTTGCGAAACGGCGCAAGACCCGCGGCATTTTGCGCCGTGTCTGTGCGCCGTGTCGCACAGGGGTCGCCCGCTGAACACGGCGCCATTTGGGCCGTTTGTTGCGCCGTGTTCTGTCCAGTATATATAGGACAGACATGGGTTTTAACCCCATTTTCACCATTCCTCTCGGCTCTCCACTCCTTCATCACGATTTTGGGCGATTTCATCCGGATATTGCATTCTAGCATCTTATAACTTGGAATTGGACATTCTAACACGAATCAATCATCTTCCTTCCACCATTCCATCGTTGAATTGAGGTAATTGGACATTATACCTAATTTTAGGGTTCTTGGCTATTATTCATTTTTCCTTTCGTTTTTGCTTCGATTGATGATGAATTTTAGTTGGGTAATCGTAGTGTTATGTTTTCCTAGAACTTGAGCGGATTAATTCCAAGTTTTTCCCTTCGTTGATCGAATTTGAACCTTATGCCTCCGTAGTGTTCGGCGTATTGTCCCTTAGGGTAGAACGCCAATTAATTCGTGATTTCTCAGTGGAATTGTAGTTGATTGAGTCTCTATTGTTGTTAGGATTGGATTTGTGAAGATTGTTCGGACCGAAACATTTTCCTTCCACCGTTTTCTTTGCCTCGTGTTATCCAAGGCAAGTACATGTATTACATTCCGTTATGTGTGTATGATTTTGATGCAAATGATGTAAATGGTATTATTGAATGAATGTGATTGTTGCTCTTCCACCTGGGGATGGCATGTGGCCTCTGGGGGCCGATACTAATGGGTACGGCCACGGAAGTGGACTTGGGTGCGTGTGTTGATGTTCTTCCACCTGGGGACGGTTCGACGGGACCTCTGGGGGCCGATACTAATGGGTACGGCCGCGGAAGTGGTTTCTCATCTGGGGACGGTTTGACGGGACCTCTGGGGACCGATACTAATGGGTACGGTCGCGAGTTACCAAGTATGTATGGTTTTGGTGCGGAAACTTGAGGATATACTGTTTTTAATGTAAATGTGATATTTCGGAATATTGATTTCAATTGTTTTTACTAAATTGTTTGTTTGCATTGAATCTCGTATGTATATAATGTTGTGTAATTGTGTACTTGCACTAGCTATTCGAATGCTAACCCTTTAAATGGGGGAAATGCGTCTTATGCATTTCAGGTACTGGTTGAGCTGAGGAGCTGGCACGGGATGCGCACACAAAGGATGGGCTGGCATGATGATGTGGCTCGAGTCTGTATTTTATGCTTCGTCATTGCTTTTGTTGAGTACTGGAGTTAGACTGATTACTTTTAAACTTGGTTTAAGTCCCCTGCGTGGGCAATGATTTGGTATTTAACTTATACTTCATGTACTCCATTAAAATGTTTTGGCCGAGGCCAAGGCCTTATTTACTGTTTGAGTGCATCTTTTGGGATTTCATTGTGGTTTATGTGTCATGAGTTAGTCTGGTAGACCTCACGAGGGTTCTACGGCGTGTAATGTCCCATTAGTGAATTGGGGTGTTACAACTTCCACTCCGGGATAAGAAGTGGTCGCAATAATCCTGCGGGTCGCTGATGTTCAATCTTAACCTGCTGACAGGTTAAACACCTCGATACAAACTCATTTACATCCATGTTCAAATTTCTCCACCAATAGTTACTCCTTACTTCCTTGTACATTTTGCTCGTACCATGATGTATAGAGTAAGGTGTAGTATGAGCCTCACTCAAGATCTTCTGCCTCAACTCAATGTCATTCGGTACACATAATCTGCCGCGAAATCTCAAACTCCGTCATCGTGAATCACAAACCCAGGGGCTTTTCCTTCCTCACATCCTCGCTCAACTGGACCAAAAATGGATCGTCATACTGTTTCGCCTTGATATCATCAGTCAAGGACGAAGTGATTTCCAATGCACATAAATGTCCTTGAACTCTCTGAACCCAAACCTCGATATCCTGACAAATAAAATCCCGCTGGATCCTGCTCTGTGGCGTAAGTGCCTCTAACATATGTAACGCTATCGGCTTTCGACTCAACGCATCAGCTACTACATTAGCCTTACCCGGATGGTAAAGTATCTCGAGGTCGTAATCTTTAATTAGATCCAACCACCTACACTGTCTCATATTCAACTCTTTCTGACTGAAGATATACTTCATACTCTTGTGATCCGTAAAAATCTTACACGACGACCCAAGGAGATAATGCCTCCATATTTTTAAAGCAAAGACGACCGCGGCTAACTCTAAATCATGCGTAGGGTAATTTACCTCATAGGGTTTCAACTATCGGGACACATAAGCAATAACCCTATCTCTCTGCATCAAAACACATCCGAGACCGAGGCCCGAAGAATCACTATACACCACGAAATCCTCCTCCTGGGGCAATGCTAAAATAGGTGCGGTAGTCAACCGTCTCTTCAACTCGTCAAAACTATCCTGTCTGTCTGCGGTCCACTCGAACTTCTGAGTCTTCTGGAGTAACTGAGTGAGTGGTCTAGCGATCTTAGAAAATCCCTCAACGAATCTACGGTAATAGCGTGCAAGCCCAGAAAACTTCTCACTTCCTTCACATTCTTGGGCGGTTCCCATGCCATCACTGCCTCTATTTTCTGCGGATCTACCCGAACTCCTTCCGCTGAAATCACATGTCCAAGGAATATCATGTAATACCCGATATTTTGATGTGTATCTGAACCTTGTGATATTGTATTTATTCCATTTTGATCTGCGTATTATTCTCCGTATTTCATGATCCAGTGTTGTTGAGCGTATGATTTCATGAATGTGATCTAAATTGTGATTCTGCGCATGTAGCGCACGCTATCGACTAAGTGTAGCGTACGCTAATTTGGATCCGTAGCGCACACTGTGCAGGAACCTTAGCGCATGCTATACGTGGTCAATATGATTGAGACAGGGTGGTAGGTGAGATCGGCCACGGATCTTGGTCGAATTATGTCGGGATGAACCTGGACGGCTTTCGGGAAAAGCCAAGTCAATGCGGTAGTGCACGCTACTCATATGAGGATAGCGCGCGCTAAAGGCTGAGTACAGTGAAGTCAGTAAGTTTCGTATAGCCGTTAGCGCACGCTATGAATATGGACTAGCGCGCGCTAATAACCATTTTCTATATATAGACAAAGATCTTTTTCATATTTTCAGACTTTTCACTTCCCACATCCGAATTCTTGAACTTAGAGAGTCACTCTCTTCATCCTAAACCCTTCATATCATCATCCTAGCCCGAGTTGAATATTGTAGATCATTGGAGATTAGTGTTCAAGCTCTCGGTGTTGGATTTCCTCAGAGTTCCTTCGTGTTCTTCGCTACTTTGAGGTAGGTGATTCTTCACCAATATTAGTAGTATTCTGAAGGATGTTTTGATCATGATTTGGAATTATCTAGTCAGTTAAATTCGTAAGTAGTCGAACATCATGTGTAAAAAAGATATTTTCGATGTTTCGGTACTTCTTCATCGTATAAACCATTGAACCTTTTTAGTGTTTGAACTCCCAAGCATATTCATGTATCTTCAAAACCGATTAAGACCAGTAGGTAGAGATTATCAAGTTCTTATGTTTTACATAATGGAATCATACGTTTTGGAACGTAGGATGAATGGAACTTAGGATACTTTCTTGAAGATCAAGATGAATTATGATGTTGTGATGATTATACGTACCCTTGTATCTTGTAGTCGTTTAATCCGTAGAGATCTTTCACAAACTGTATGAGCATGATGACATGTATTAACACTGAAGATTTCATGGGTTTTATCACCATTAGATCAAGTTTTCTGCCCTGTAGTAAACTGCCATGCACGGTTAGCGCACGCTAAGATAGTCATATTAACGTGCGCTATCGGGAATGAGTTAACGTACGCTACGTTGGGTACGTAATGTACGTTATGCTATCAGTCGAGTCAGTCGACTGATCAGAGAGGACTGTCGGAACATAGTTAGCGTACGCTAGACTTCGCCGTTTACGTACGCTAACGGGCAGTCTTAGCGCACGTTACGTAGAGTACGTAGCGTACGCTAAGTAGTTCACGCAGAATTCATTTTTAGAGCTTTCGGTCGTAAACCGGATTTTTAGACATTCGTACGACTTGAGATGAATTCTATATTATTTATTTTGTTAAGGTTCGAGCTTGTTATGTTGATCGAAGGAGACGACCTTCGAGTGTGTTGAGATCGTTGGAGTAATTTATTCTTGCCAACTTTGAGGCAAGTATCGTATTTTAAGCTTATTGATATTGCATTATTGATCATGTATACGATTTAGTCGTGTTATTGAACATGTGACTATATTCCTTGAGTTATTAGGATATATACGTTGATGAACGTGTTGATTTGCATATGTGTATGCATAATTATAATGGTTGTGTTGTAAATGATCCGAGGGGATCATGAGGATCTATGTTGAGGGCGCTGGATCGAATGTCCACCATGCGTTGGTCCGACGGGATCATCATGGGGATCTATGCTGAGGGCGCTGGATTGCTGGACGGGTTTTCCACCATGCGTTGGTCCGACGGGATCATCATGGAGATCTATACCGAGGGCGCTGGATCGTTGGATTACCCTGTATTGTATTGATGGAATCATGAGGATTCACATCGTTGGATTCCGATGGCGGAAGTCCGTTTTGTATGTTTTATAATGCATTGATGAAATTTGTATTGTGATACTAGTACTAGCATCGTTTTTCTAACCCCTTCGGGGGTGGACATTTGTTTTGATGTTCAGGTAGCCGAGGAGCGGGGAGGCAGCCACAGTACCAGCATGACAATGAAACGGCTCAGTGATGTGGTTGATGTTTATGGTTATTGTGATTTTTCTTCTTGGTTCACTTTAGTACTCGAGTACGTGTGTTTTAATAATGTCATTTTCGATATGGTTGTATAAATTAACCCACTGGATCAGTTGAACCGGTTCTGTATTACAAAATTCAGTGGCACTGTTGAATTATATTCACATTTCTTTTAATTAGCCTTGTAAATCCTTACTTAAAGGGTTTACGGCGCTGTAATTATTCCGAATATCTCGGGGTGTTACAGAATATGGTATTAGAGCTAAGATTCATGGATATCTTGGCAATCGGGTTTTAGTTGGGTCTGTTTACGTTATTTACGGGTCGTTTGTAACATCACTGCTGAGCCAGCATCGTCGTGTGGACCGTGGTTGTAAGTCTCCTAATCTCAGTTACTACCGTTTTATTTAATTCCTTTTTGTGAATTTAGACGGACTTTCTTCTAGAAAAGTTGCCCTAGATATTGAGTATGTGTGTTTACAGTATGTTGAGGGGAGGTCGTGGATGCGGACGCGGTCGTGGGCGCGGACGTGGAAATGCGAGACAGGAAGATTCGGTGTCTACCCCAGAAATAACCGCTAGTCGAACAGATTCCCATTCCGGAGGACAGCAGGGATCAGCAAATAATAATGCAGATCCTAACGTGCCGGGAGTGCTTCAACAGATGGTTGCTCAGATAAACGAGTTTGCTCAGGTTGTTGATCGCATGCAGACGGCGATGGGACAGCAGTGTAATGAAGATAATCGGGGAGACAAATGGCTTACTGAGGTGGTCAAATTGCACCCTCCGAAATTTGACGGTTCTGCTGAGACGCTTTCTTGGGATCATTGACTGAAGAAGTTAGAGAAGATCTTTGCAGGGATTAACTGTCCCAACGATAGAAAGGTTCCGGTCGCCCAGTATCTTCTGACGGGAGAGGCTTTCGACTGGTGGGAGGCCATTCGACCTGAGGAGCATAATGTTTACTGGACGGAGTTCAAATTAATGATGGAAACACAGTATTGTCCTCGCCCTGTTAGAGAGGCCCGAGTCCGGGAGTTTTTCTCACCAAAAAATTCAGAGGCATCTGTGACCGACCTGATTAAGACTTTTAATCACCAACTGACTTATGTGCGCCACTTGGTCAGAACCGAGGTGGAGAGGATTTTCCATTTCGACATGCGGATGAAGCCGGAAATTCAGCAATACATGTCCGGATTTGAATGTACCACATTGCGACAGTATCAGGACAAAGCACTGGCCTATGATATGAAAGAGGCGGCATTAGAAAAGTCAACGGAAGCAAAGAAACAGAAGGTGTCTGGCAACTTCACGGAGAATAAGAGTAGTGGGCCTCGCAGGGGCTAGTCCTCTTTTCATTCATCCAGGAGGCCTCCTCATCCCTCTCGAGGTGGAAAGAAATTCCGGGCAGCACCAAACGTTTCAGACGCAGGAAGAAATGTTATAACTGTGGCAAAGCGGGCATGTTCGACGGATCGCTTCGCACTTTCTTGTGACCTGTTTCGAGTGTGGACAGGAAGGGCATCGCGCAACATTTTGTGGAAATGCGACCCGATCTTTTGGTACTCGCACTCCTGCACTGGTTCTGAAGGACACTAGTGTAAACCAGACGCAGCAGAGTGGTTTCCAGCAACAGAATGTTGGGAAAAGAGAAGCATCTAGCGCTGGGTCCGTTCCTCCGTGTATTTACGAGATGAAGAAGTCATACGATCAGAACACGGCTGTTGCATCAGGTACGATTCAGATCCTTTTGCAACCAGTTAGTGTCTTATTCGATTCAGGAGCTACGCATTCTTTTATATCTTTGAACTATGTTAATCGTTTGAAGATCTCGTGCTTGTATGATTGTGAACCTTATGTTGTGGGATTACCGAGCGGAGGGAAAATTATGGGAACCCTAGAAACTAGAGATTTTCCAGTGTCTATAGGAGGGAGAGATTGGCCATCGAATCTTATTGTAGTTGACATCCATGGTGACGATTTAATTCTCGGAGATGATTGGCTCAACCGTTATGGAGCTATTCTGAATTACCGAAAGAGGATCATTTCTATCATTGCTAATGATGGGTCTGAACACTTATTCAGAGGATGGAGACCGGGAAGCTCGGGAAAATTGATCAACGCGATGAAAGCAGTGAAATTACTGAAGCAGGGATGTCATGGAATTTGGTGCTATGCCATGAAGAAAGAAGAAGGAGTAGAACTCTCATCTATTCCAGTGGTGAATGAATTTTCTGATGTATTCCCTGACGAACTACCTGGGTTACCTCCGCAGAGAGAAGTGGAGTTCACTATCGAATTAGAGCCCGGAGCCGTTCCTATTTTCAGAGCACCATACCGCATGGCGCCAACCGAGATGTATGAACTAAAGAAGCAACTGGAGGAATTATTGCAAAAGGGTTATATTCAACCTAGCGTTTCTCCTTGGGGAGCGCCCGTTCTCTTTGTCCGTAAGAAAGATGGATCCCTCCGATTATGTATTGATTGCAGGGAGCTAAACAAGGTGACGATCAAGAACAAGTATCCTATACCTCGGATCGACGACTTGTTTGATCAACTGCAAGGGGCAAGGGTATTCTCTAAGATTGACTTGCGATCAGGATATCATCAGTTGAGAATTAAGGAATCGGATATACCGAAATCTGCTTTCAGATCCCGGTACGGGCACTATGAATTCGTGGTGATGCCATTTGGACTTACCAATGCTCCTGTGGTATTTATGCAATTGATGAATCGGGTATTCTTAGAATACCTAGACAAGTTTGTGGTCGTTTTCATTAATGACATCTTGATCTATTCGAAAGACACAGAGGAGCATGTCGAGCATTTGCGTGTGGTTTTGAGCACCTTGAGAAATGAACAGCTTTATGCGAAGCTTTCCAAATGCGAATTCTGGCTTAGGGAAGTAACCTTCCTTGGGCATGTGATATCAGCTGACGGAGTTCAGGTGGACCCGAAGAAAGTCGAAGCAATATTGGAATGGAAAGCTCCTAATAACGTGAAAGAAGTCCGAAGCTTCTTAGGACTTGCTGGATATTATCGCCGTTTTGTAGAGGGATTTTCCAAAATTGCTCGTCCACTCACTTAGCTGTTACAGAAAACTCAAAAGTTCATGTGGGATGAGAAATGCCAGGCTGGTTTTGATAAACTTAAGAAGAGACTGACGATAGCACCTATATTAGCATTACCAGATGGAACTGATGGATTCATGGTATACAGCGACGCTTCAAATCAGGGTTTGGGATGTGTGTTGATGCAAAAGGATAAGGTGATTGCCTATGCTTCTCGGCAATTAAAACCATACGAAGTTAATTACCCGACTCATGATCTGGAGTTAGCAGTTGTGGTCTTTGCCTTGAAAATTTGGCGACATTATTTATGCGACACTCATTGTCAGATCTTTACAGATCATAAAAGCCTCAAGTACATTTTCAGTCAGAAAGAATTAAACATGAGGCAGAGAAGGTGGCTAGAATTGATCAAGGATTACGACTTGGAAATTCTCTATCATCCGGGTAAAGCAAACATAGTAGCCGATGCATTGAGCCGTAAACCTATTTCGCTTCTAGTGTTGGAAGCACTTACGTCCCAAACCAGCATTCAACGAGAACTGATCCGCGAAGGGATTGAAGTATGGTCACCAGAAACCCAAGGGGCAACTATATGTGATGGAACTGACTTCGTCCCTAGTCGAGGAAATCAAATCTAAGCAGTTGAACGATTCTCTGATCCTTCGGTTATGTGACGAAGTAAAGAAAGGAAAGGCCCCAGGATTCGTGATACAAGATGATGGAGTTCTGAGATTTCAAAGTCGACTCTGCGTTCCCGATGATGATGATTTGAGACGGACAATTTTGAAGGAAGCTCACAGCGCTCCCTATTCTATTCACCCGGGCAGTAATAAGATGTATAAGGATCTAAAACAAAACTTCTGGTGGGGAAATATGAAGAAGGACGTATCAGAGTACGTTTCGAAGTGTTTGACTTGTCAGCAGGTTAAGATTGAACATCAGCGACCTGCCGGAATGTTAAAGACCCTTCCGATCCCTGAGTGGAAGTGGGAGGATATCTCGATGGATTTCATCACCAATATGCCAAGGACTAAGACGGGAATGAACATGATTTGGGTTATAGTGGATCGATTAACCAAGTCGTCTCATTTCCTAGGAATTAAAGACAATTGGGGACCCGAGAGATTGGCGCGAGTATTTATTGCAGAGATAGTCAGACTGCATGGGACGCCGAAGACCATTATTTCAGATCGGGATGGTCGCTTTGTGTCGCACTTCTGGAAGGCAGTTCACAGGGCTTTGGGGACCTATCTAAACTTTAGCACGGCTTATCATCCTCAGACGGACGGTCAGTCCGAAAGGACTATACAAACAGTAGAAGACATGCTTAGAGCTTGTGCCTTGGATTGGTCAACTGATTGGGAAGTTCACTTGTCGTTGATTGAATTCACCTACAACAATAGTTGGCATGCTTCTATTAAAATGGCACCATTTGAAGCTTTGTACGGGAGAAGATGCCGATCACCCCTGTGCTGGGATGATTCTTCGGACTTGATCGGGACGGAACCGGAATTGATAGTTCAGACTCAAGAGAAGATAGCTTTGATTTGGGAAAGACTGTTGACTGCCCAGAGTCGACAGAAGTCTTATGCAGATGTACGTCGTCGCCCTCTAGAGTTCGACATTGGGGACCACGTACTATTGAAGGTGTCTTCTACATGAGGGATTTTCCGTTTTGGGAGGAAAGGTAAGCTATGTCCGAGATATATCGGGCCATTTGAGATCCTCGAGAGAGTTGGGGATTTAGCGTACAGGTTGGCCTTACCGCCATCGCTGAGTCACGTTCACAATGTGTTTTACGTATCCCAATTGCGGAAGTATATACCAGATCCCAGTCATATTATTGATTTCGACGAGATCGAGATAGCTAATGACGGCACCTTCGAAGAGAGACCAATCAAGATACTTGAAAGTAGGATCAAACAATTGAGGAATAAACCAATACACTTGGTTAAAGTACAATGGTCACGACATGGAGCTGAAGAGGCAACTTGGGAAACGGAGGACAGTATGAAGACTAAATATCCGGAGTTGTTTTCATCTTAAGTTTCGGGACAAAACTTCTTTTTAGGGAGGAAGGATGTAATACCCGAGATTTTGATGTGTATCTGAACCTTGTGATATTGTATTTATTCCATTTTGATCTGCGTATTATTCTCCGTATTTCATGATACAGTGTTGTTGAGCGTATGATTTCATGAATGTGATCTAAATTGTGATTCTGCGCATGTAGCGCACGCTATCGACTAAGTGTAGCGTACGCTAATTTGGATCCATAGCGCACATTGTGCAGGAACCTTAGCGCACGCTATACGTGGTCAATATGATTGAGACAGGGTGGTAGGTGAGATCGGCCGTGGATCTTGGTCAGATTATGTCGGGATGAACCTGGACGGCTTTCGGGAAAAGCCAAGTCAACGCGGTAGCACACGCTACTCATATGAGGATAGCGCACGCTAAAGGCTGAGTACAGTGAAGTCAGTAAGTTTCGTATAGCCGTTAGCGCATGCTATGAATATGGACTAGCGCGCGCTAATAACCATTTTCTATATATAGGACAGCATCTTTTTTCATATTTTCAGACTTTTCACTTCCCACATCCGAATTCTTGAACTTAGAGAGTCACTCTCTTCATCCTAAACCCTTCATATCATCATCCTAGCCCGAGTTGAAGATTGTAGATCATTGGAGATTGGTGTTCAAGCTCTCGGTGTTGGATTTCCTCAGAGTTCCTTCGTGTTCTTCGCTACTCTGAGGTAGGTGATTCTTCACCAATATTAGTAGTATTCTGAAGGATGTTTTGATCATGATTTGGGATTATCTAGTCAGTTAAATTCGTAAGTAGTCGAACATCATGTGTAAAAAGGATATTTTTGATGTTTCGGTACTTCTTCATCGTATAAACCATTGAACCTTTTTAGTGTTTGAACTCCCAAGCATATTCATGTATCTTCAAAACCGATTATGACCAGTAGGTGGAGATTATCAAGTTCTTATGTTTTACATAATGGAATCATACGTTTTGGAACGTAGGATGAATGGAACTTAGGATACTTTCTTGAAGATCAAGATGAATTATGATGTTGTGATGATTATACGTACCCTTGTATCTTGTAGTCGTTTAATCCGTAGAGATCTTTCACAAACCATATGAGCATGATATGCACGAAGATGACATGTATTAACACTGAAGATTTCATGGGTTTTATCACCATTAGATCAAGTTTTCTGCCCTGTAGTAAACTGCCATGCACGGTTAGCGCACGCTAAGATAGTCATATTAACGTGCGCTATCGGGAATGAGTTAACGTACGCTACGTTGGGTACATAACGTACGTTATGCTATCAGTCGAGTCAGTCGACTGATCAGAGAGGACTGTCGGAACATAGTTAGCATACGCTAGACTTCGCCGTTTACGTACGCTAACGGGCAGTCTTAGCACACGTTACGTAGAGTACGTAGCGTACGCTAAGTAGTTCACGCAGAATTCATTTTTAGAGCTTTCGGTCGTAAACCGGATTTTTAGACATTCGTACGACTTGAGATGAATTCTATATTATTTATTTTGTTAAGGTTCGATCTTGTTACGTTGATCGAAGGAGACGGCCTTCGAGTGTGTTGAGATCGTTGGAGTAATTTATTCTTGCCAACTTTGAGGCAAGTATCGTATTTTAAGCTTATTGATATTGCATTATTGATCATGTGTACGATTTAGTCGTGTTATTGAACATGTGACTATATTCCTTGAGTTGTCAGGATATATACGTTGATGAACGTGTTGATTTGCATATGTGTATGCATAATTATAATGGTTGTGTTGTAAATGATCCGAGGGGATCATGAGGATCTATGCTGAGGGCGCTGAATCGAATATCCACCATGCGTTGGTCCGACGGGATCATCATGGGGATCTATGCTGAGGGCGCTGGATCGCTGGACGGGTTTTCCGCCATGCGTTGGTCCGACGGGATCATCATGGGGATCTATACCGAGGGCGCTGGATCGTTGGGTTACCCTGTATTGTATTGATGGAATCATGAGGATTCACATCGTTGGATTCCGATGACGGAAGTCCGTTTTGTATGTTTTATAATGCATTGATGAAATTTGTATTGTGATACTTGTACTAGCATCGTTTTGCTAACCCCTTCGGGGGTGGACATTTGTTTTGATGTTCAGGTAGCCGAGGAGCGGGGAGGCAGCCACAGTACCAGCATGACGATGAAACGGCTCAGTGATGTGGCTGATGTTTATGGTTATTGTGATTTGTATTCTTGGTTCACTTTAGTATTCGAGTACGTGTTTTTTAATAATGTCATTTTCAATATGGTTGTATAAATTAACTCATTGGATCAGTTGAACCGGTTCTGTATTACAAAATTCAGTGGCACTGTTGATTATATTCACATTTCTTTTAATTAGCCTTGTAAATCCTTACTTAAAGGGTTTACGGCGCTGTAATTATTCCGAATATCTCGGGGTGTTACATATCACTTCCTTGAGCCAAAATTCACACTTAGAGAACTTCGCGTATAACTGCTCGGTTCTCAAAGTGTCTAACACAAACTGGAGATGTAAAGCATGCTCCTCTCGACTCTGGGAATAGATAAGGATGTCGTCGATAAAGACGACTAAGAATTTATCTAGATACTCTATGAAAACTTTGTTCATCAATTGCATGAACATGGCTGGGGTATTGGTTAGCCCGAAAGGCATAACCACAAACTCATAATGGCCATATCTCGTCCGAAATGTGTAACACCCCCAGAAACCACCAGGAATATTACACGCCGTAGACCCTTTTTCCACAAGGATCTACCAGATTAACCACCACGATACGAATAAACATTCGACAGACCAAGGTCAAACAATATACTAACACGGACCGATAAGGTCAAATATTAGTATTACACTGACCAATAAGGTCTCACGACTAATGCAATCCCAAAAAGAAACTCAACATTGTACATACCCATGCAGGGGTCAAATAAAATCCAGTGGAAGACTGAAAATAACTCAACAGTGTAACAACATCATACTGGACAACTGACTCTTGATTAGTATCGCGGCTCGTCTTCTTCCATGCCATCCCTGTGGTTGCTTTAACGAACTAAGCACACCTGAAATGCATGGTACGTATTTCCCCTATTTAAGGGGTTAGCATTTGAATGGCTAGTACAAGTATTGAGTCTATACAAAATATATCATGCCGAGTTATAAAAGTATTACAACGGTAGTGAAAAGAAGTTCCCGAGAGATTTTCAATATTCAAGGTACATCTCAAGTCTTTAAAATAACATATATATATATATATATATACTCGGGAGTTTTTGTAAACGACAGAAAGTCTTTTGGGGCATCAAGTTCTAGATTATAAAACCTTTCCGAAAACAATAGGGGCTCGGCCCAAATCTCTTTTGTGAAACAAACATTTTCATAAATAGTAAATCTTTCTGGACTTCACGTCCTTAATTACGAAATTATTTCGAAACGATTCGATCTCGGACCAAAGTTATTTTTCACCAAACAATCTTAACACAACCGTTGGGATCTCATCCCATGATTTCCTCAAACCACAGTATACGAAAACAATAACAAGTTCGTTATCCAACACCAGAACCTCACAGTCAAGGAGTTAAACACTTACGACATAAATCCTAGTGCCATTCTAGCCAAGTATCAAAATTCAATATATAATGTACATCAACATCAAGAACCAAAACGTTGTGATATTCCGGACATATCACAGTTATCGAAAACATCAACATCGAAATCACAAAAACCACACTTGATAACCCACGGCCGTGCCCCTTAGCATCGGCCCCCCAAGGCCCCGTCAGACCATCCCCAGGTGGGAAACTACTTCCGAGGTCGTACCCCTTAGTAGCGACCCCCAGAGCACCGTTGGACCATCCCGAGGTGGAAGAACAACAACACACACCCACACGTGATCCACAATTCACAGTTGCAAAAAACAAGCCTCAATAGTCAATCACAATATATATAATTTGTAACACCCCACATCACAAATGGGACATTACATGCCGTAGAACCCTCATGAGGTCTACCAGGCTAACCCACGACACACAATCTGAATACGAAAATCCCAAAAGACACAATTATCATAATAAAATAGGGCCGTGGCCTCGGCCAAAACATTTTAATCAAGCATCGTAAAATAAAAATCCACATGAATCCATTGCCCACGCAGGGAACTTTAACCAATTTATGAAACACTCGGTCTATTTCCAACATCAAGATAAATGCAATTATAAAACATGAAATACGACTCTAGCCTCATCATCATGCTGGACCATTGTTGCGATATTTCTTACACGCAAGTGCACGTCATCGTTTACAAGTAATAAAGTGATAAGTAGAGTATCGTTCCCACGAGGACTGAATCTCTAACTACCGATTTTTGTGTATTCCAATTTTATTTGAACAATCGAATTTGGGTTTTTGCAATTAATAACTAAAAGGATTACTAAAAGACTAGTAGAAAACGATAGCTTGAATAAAATAAATCAAATGATGAATAAGTCTAGGATTCTGAATCCACCTCAGTTTATCCGAATTTACTCTCGATTATCCGTAATAAATAATTTTCCCAATTTATTGAAGGCGGAGATTGCTAATATATTCTACCGCCTCTACCGAGGTCAATAGATTTATCTAAAGGCGAATAACGCACTCTATCCCTAGGTGAATTAATTCGTCAATAGGCGAAAGGCATAAAATCTCCCAAAAGCCACGTAGTTCCTATGAGTATATTCCTATCTCACAGAATAAAACGGTCCTCACTAATAGTTCCTCACCAAATCTCCTCTCCCAATTCGAAGTGAATGATTAAATCAATACAACTATTGGCCAGATAATTGCAAGCATTAAACATAATTGGGAAAACTCAACAAAAAGGTAATTAATTGGATAATCTCAAGAAATTCGTCAAAACATAGGTGTCATCAAAACCCTAGATTAGGGCTTTAGCCTGACATACTAATAATTGAAAATACAGAATAGATAAATGAAAGCATAAAAATCAAACGCAGATGAAGCTCGGATTCCTCCGTTCTTCAGCTTCCGCCCTCTGCCTTTGAAGTCTTCTGCTTCCCTCCTCCTCTGCCGTCTCCAAGCTTAAGCTCCAAAAGATTAAAGATCCAAAGATAATTAATTAGGGTCTTAAACCCTATTTATAGCTCAGCATATCCTCCAAATCGCGTCCGTGTACGTAGGTCGACGGCTTGAAACGGCCCTAATTCGCGCGGACAACCAAAAACCGCCAAGTGTGCCGCGGCGCACTAAACTCGTGCCGAGGCACAGAGCCTTCGCTGGATGCACAGGCGTCCTCAATTTCTTACGTGCCGCGGCTCACAGGGATGTGCCGCGGCACAGAGTACAGTTTACTCTGCCTTTGGCTGGGTGTCTTCCTGTGCCGCGGCCCTGCTTCCTTGTGCCGCGGCTCATAGTCCAGATTTGCCGTTTTCGCCGTTTTGCCTCGTTTTAGCTTCCGGACTTCAATTTCCTGTCAATCATACAAAATTAAGGCATTAAAGGCTCATTTAGACAATTTCACTCTCCAAAATACTACAAAATAATGATAAATAAGCGTATAAAAATACGCCTAACAAATACCCCCAAACTTAAGCCTTTGCTTGTCCTCAAGCAAAAAGAATTAAATTTAATAAAAGAATGTCGTGAATCATCGTGCAACTCATAGTGTTCAACCTAATCAATACTATCCTGTAATTCTCTCTAAATAATACGAGTGTCATAAAAGCGAGCTGCACTCAGAATAATGATTCCGCAAAGTAATCAAGTTCAGTCCTAATCACTCGTTCATGAAGAAAATCCAGCTCAAAGATTAACAAAACGTGAGTCAAATCAACCGTCAATATAAAAGGCTAAAATAAACAAGCTAGTTCGTCCCGTTCCACAGTCTAGTGGCACAATTTTCACGAGTTTCATAACAAATAAACCTCGGACAGTATCCCCTTATATATATGTTTAAGAATTTGATTCGAGTTGACCACTAGATTAGGATCTCGGGATGTTTCATCGGGATAATCCTAGGGTGGAACTTCCATTCTCATATATTGGGAAACCGTTTGACGTAAAAGACACTCATGGGGCACATGGATGCTTCTAGTTACTAAGTTCCCGTCGACAGCGGAGAAACAACTCGAATATATAATTTCCGCATGTCCGAATCAAGGTCGCCGTTTTACGCGAGAGTAAACAGTGGGTCACGCGAATACCCCCGGTTACTAGGCTCCCTAACATCAGCACATGTGAAACCTCTAAATCACTAGTCTAATCAGGATCGTCGTTTTATGCGAGAGTAAACAGCGGGTCACGCGAATACCCCCGGTTACTAGACTTCCCTTCATAGAACAACATTATCTCGACTTTTGGGAAAAACTGACCGACTCTAAACTCAATCTAAGTGCCAACACGACTAATATAACTGGACGACTAACTAACCGAAAAATGTAACCAAACGTATTGATGGTGATTTTAAAACAAGTATGTATCGTCTCTTATCTGCCAAGACCTCTACAATCACGAAAATTTTTGGACCTAAATGAATACTAAGCAGAACAGAAATAACTGACTACAACTCGACTAAAACTCGACCGTTTTTTCAGAGAGAAAAACAGTGTCGTAACATCAGTATCACATAAATAGAAGCACGAAAAATTCACGAATAAAGAAGAATTAAGACAAGCAAGGCTATCCAAACGTATATAAAAAAATTAACGCAAAGCAATGAAAAGTGCAACAAAATAAAGTACAGCAATGAATATAGCAACTGAAAGTAAATCCCCCCCAAACTTAGGACGTACATTGACCTCAATGGACAAAAATGATATGCAATAAAAGTAAAAGGTCAAGTACTCCCCTCCAGTCCGCTCAGGAGCTGGTGTCGGCATCATCCGGTGAGGAGGGTGGTGTGGCTGGCCGGGCGGGTGCAATAAATGGCCCGTCGGGATGCATGATATGGGCCGTCCATGCGGCAAGGTACTCCTGATGATAAGCATCCCTCGCATCCAGACGCCTCGCCTCTCGTCGGCTGGCCCGGCGGGCCTGCTCTCGCATCTCGGCTCTGACGGCAGCAATAACGCTCTCCCGCTCCGTCCGCTGCTCCTCTCGCATGGCAGCCATCAAACTCTCCCTCTCTCTCCTCATCTCATCTCTCTCTCTCCTCGTCTCCTCTCTCAGCTCCTCTCTCTCTCTCCTCAGATCCTCCCTCAGCCCATCAAACAACTCCTGCAACCTCGCTCTGTCGGGCGGCGGGCCGGCATCTCCATGTGTCAACAAAAGCAGCTCGGGGGATCCCTCGTGGGCCTCCTCTAGCAGAAATCCTCTTCCCCGAGCGTGCGCCGACGCTCCTCCCCACTGGTCAAAGTGTGATATGATGCGGTGGTCGATCGGGGCCTGGGGGCAAGCATCGGCTCGTCGTCTGACCACGTCAGCCCCGACTGCCGGCACAAAGCGCAGATGAGAGAGGGGTGCTTCAACCCCGTCTTGGCCCCCCCTAGATACACTGGAAGATAGATCGAACCAGGATGGGGGCCACATCGAAACGCAGCCCGAAAGTGATAGCATAAAGTGTCCGGGCGCGGGAGAGAAAGACAGTACGGATTTGGGAGGTGGGGTCAATGCGTGCGCAGATAAAATAAAGCCAGGCACGCCCGATCCGGCTGAGGCGCAAGCTCCTGAAGTGGAAAGTGGAAGAACCCTGTGCTCGCTGCTCCCAGTCGGAATCAGGCTGTGCAATGGTCTCGAGCAGGGCCTCCTTCGTGAGGCTGGTCATCACTCGGTCATAGGCCGACTCATCAACCACCGGAAGCCCAAACAGCCTCCGAATAGCAGCCATGGAGAAATCAACTGTAACCCCTCGGACATCGACCTGAGTCCGAGACTCTAATGACGGCAACGTATGCCCTGCCCGAATGTGCTTCAGCAGTGCGCTGGCGTAGAACTCCTGCACAATCGAGATAACCGCTGGCTCGGGAGGTGCAGCAAATCTGGCCCACCCCATCTCATCAATCATGGTAAGCAATTCTCCGTCCTGAGGAGCTGGAGTAAATCCCCTCTCCGGAATAAGCGGTCGTGGCCGGATCTTTTCATTGAAGATCTTGTGAATTTCAGGGTCCGAAAACTGGTGCCCCTCCGATTCGGCCCGACTACGAGAGGTCTCCCCTCGAGTAGGGGATGACTGGGTCCTAGCTCTCTTGCTCAGTTTCTTTGTTCTCGCCATAATCAGTCCTGAAAAGTACAACACGAGGGTTTATTTACGCAAACAATAATAACAATGATCTACGCTCGGCTAAGGATGTCCAGCCAGAAATCTCGAATTTAACAAAATAGCACATTCGTGAGAGAAGGATGAAATTGGACTTAAACGTCTAAACTGGACGTAAGGGTTGGGCTTGCTGTAAATTCAGAACGTATGCGTTGCACAAAGATTCAAAAGATTGCTTTAACAAAGATAATTTTTCACTTAGGCAATTTATCAAACATCTTGAGGGCACGAGTTTACTTGAAGAATAAACATGGCTATAGCTCGATTCAGCCCCCAAGAACAGAAACACAATTCATTCATCATCAACACAACACACTTAATTCATTCATATTCCGATTTAACCATGAAAATTCGATTAAAACTACCATGTTATTCCCTAAACCATCCTAGAAATTTTTGAAGGAGAATAAACATGTTCAATCCATCCAAAGCATAAACAACTTCAAATTTAAACCATAAACAAGTAGAGATTAAAGATTGGAACATACCTTTTGGTTTTGTGAAGATTGCAAGAAGAAATCGCAAGAAAAAATTTGAAGAATGCTTCGGCCGATTCGCGCGCAGGTAAGGGAGAGGGAAGGGAAAAAGAAAACGTACCTGGGAGTTCGGCCGATTGAGAGTTATAAGGTACCTGCCCCTTCGAATTCCGTATTGTGTGCCGCGGCACAGCTAAAGTGAGCCGCGGCACAGGGTACAGTCCCTTTTACCTGTTTTCTCGTGTTGTCGTGTGCCGCGGCACAGATTTCGTGTGCCGCGGCTCAGTGCTCAAGTGTGCCGCGGCTCATTTATGCCGTGCCGCGGCACAAGGTACAGTGGGTTTAGCTCATCTCCTTCGATTTGTGTGTGCCGCGGCTCACAATACTTGTGCCGCGGCTCACACTTCAGTTTCTTCCCTGGGACTTTCCTGCACAGAATTTTGAGAAGAACATGTTAAAAGCGAGCGGCAGAAGCAAATTTAAGCACAAAAATGATGAAAAATAAGAATCACGAATGCAAGAAAAATAAAGAAACGCAAAAATCTACAACTACGAACTCGGGTTGCCTCCCGAGAAGCGCTAAGTTTATAGTCTTCAGCCGGACCTATTGGAAAACATTAGTTCGCTTTTCGCAAACTCCATTTGGTTTCCGCCCCGTTCATCGAACCGTTCATATATTTGTTAAAATTATGACCATTGGTCGTTAGCGATTCGACTTTCGGTTCGGTCATCAAATGTTGTTTGCGGAAAGGTTTCGACGTGAACAACTTCCCGAAACACCCGTTTTTTCCATGACTAATTGTCCGCTGGGCTTTCGGCTTACTCTCCTCCTCCACAAACGCACTCAAGACTGCAGCAGATTTGTCCTCATGCTCGAGAAATGCTACTTGTTCTATATCCTTCTTAAAAATTGGACCATTTAACACAACATCTGAATTTTCCAACCGACAAATTTTTTGGTGCTTTCCTCTTTCAACGACATCTACACTTTCAATTTGTGACCTTTTATCAACACTTCCGGGACATGGAAACGATTTGAATACTTGAAAAGTAACTTGCTCGTCTTGGACTCTCAGAGTTAACTCCCCTTTTTCCACGTCTATAAGGGTTCGGCCCGTCGCTAAAAATGGTCGTCCCAAGATGATTGGAATATCTTCATCTTCCTCCATGTCGAGTACGATGAAATCGGCCGGAAAGATGAACTTATCAACTTTGACTAATACATCCTCAATCACTCCCCTTGGGTATTTGATGGATCGATCCGCCAATTGTAAGGAGACTGTTGTTGGCTTGGCTTCCCCAATATCCAGCTTTTTGAAAATCGACAGAGGCATGAGGTTGATACTAGCACCAAGATCGCATAGTGCCTTATTAAAAGAAAGATTCCCCATGGTGCACGGTATGTTGAAGCTTCCCGGATCTTTCAATTTTGGTGGGAGCTTCTTTTGAAGAATTGCGCTGCACTCCTCTGTCACGGCGACCGTTTCAAACTCCTAAAGTTTTCTTTTCTTCGATAATATCTCTTTCATGAACTTAACGTAACTCAGCATCTGTTCCAACGCGTTGGCGAACGAAATGTTTATGTGAAGCTTTTTAAACACGTCAAGGAACTTAGAAAATTGTTTGTCCGCCTTTTTCTGCTGTAATCTCTGTGGAAACGGGACGGGGGGCACACATGTCTTCGAGTTATCCGGCAACTTTATTAAAGGTTTCAAATCCTTCGACTCCTCTGGCTCTAAATCATTCTTTTCCTCAATTTCCTTCTTCTTTTCACACCGCTCGGGCTGATCCAGCACCTCTTTCCCGCTTCTCAAGCTGATTGCGTTTAGACTCTCTCTAGGATTTGTCTCTGTTGTACTCGGAAATGCTCCCTCCGGGCGAGCTGTCAACACATTAGCAATTTGGCCCAGCTGGACCTCCAAGTTCCGAATGGAAGCGGAATGATTTTGCAATGTTGCTTCAGTACGGGTCATAAATTAACTCGTATTTGCCGCCAATTTTGCAAGTGCTTCCTCGAGAGACACTTTGGGAGCGGGAGGGGGCTGCTGTTGATTCTGAGCGAACGGGGGCTGGTTTGAGTTCTGTCCGTTTCTCCACGAAAAGTTGGGATGATTGCGCCACCCCGGATTATAAGTGTTGGAGTACGGGTTATTCTGCCGATTTCCATTTCCCACGAATTGAGCCTGCTCCATCTGATGTTGCTCGAACGGGTTTCCAACTTGACACTCTGCGCTCGGGTATGATCCGTTACACCAATTGCATGTCTCTATGGTAACGTGGGAAGGTGCGTGCGAAAATGCTTGGAGCTGTTGGGTCAAAGCGGCGACTTGAGCTGACAAAGTGGAAATCGGGTCATTACTTGAAACTTCCATAACTCTCTTCGGTGTCAATCTTTCCGATGCCCATTGGTATGCATTTGCGGCCATATCTTCCAAAAGCGAGTGTGCCTCGGCCATAGACTTTCCCATCAAGGCCCATCCAGCGGCCGCATCCACGAGAGTGCGTGTAGAAGCACTCAAACCAGTATAGAACGTCTGAATCTGAAGCCAATCAGGAAGGCCGTGATGAGGGCATCTTCGTAACAAATCTTTATATCGCTCCCACGCCTCGTGGAGCGATTCCATATCGTACTGACCAAAGGTGGTTATTTCGTTTCTCAACCTCGCCGTCTTAGCAGGTGGGAAGAATTTGGCAAGGAAGGCTTGCGCTAACCCCCCCATGTTGTAATCGACCCCGACGGTAAGGAATTTAACCAAAATTTCGCTTTATCCCTCAAAGAAAAAGGGAAAAGCCTCAATCGGATGGCATCGTCGGTGACACCATTAGTCTTGAACGTGTCGCATATCTCAAGGAAAGAAGCAATATGGGCATTCGGGTCGTCATTCGGCAGTCCGCAGAATTGGCTCGCCTGCACCATCTGAATAATAGCAGGCTTGATCTCAAAATTATTGGCTTGGATAGTGGGACGCCGAATTCCCAAAAAATTAGCATTGATCTGCGGCATGGCATAATCTCGAAGAGCTAGTTCCGGTTGAACTTGCCGCACATGGTTATCTCCTCCTTGGACTTCGATATTCTCGGCCATGTTGACTGCTTTGCAACTCTCTTTTCTCCTTCTTGTTCCTTCTTAGAGTGCGCTCAAGCTCGGTATCCAAAGGTAGTAGGCCTTCGTTACCGAGTTTTCTCATGCACTACACGAAAGGTCCTGAAAGGAAAAACAAATAAACGAAATTAAATACAAAAGAATAAAAATAAAACGTTCAAATTAAGACTAGAAATACTTAAATCGATATTAGAAAATTTCTGTCCCCAGCAACGGCGCCAAAAACTTGTTGTGATATTTCTTACACGCAAGTGCACGTCATCGTTTACAAGTAATAAAGTGATAAGTAGAGTATCGTTCCCACGAGGACTGAATCTCTAACTACCGATTTTTGTGTATTCCAATTTTATTTGAACAATCGAATTTGGGTTTTTTGCAATTAATAACTAAAAGGATTACTAAAAGACTAGTAGAAAACGATAGCTTGAATAAAATAAATCAAATGATGAATAAGTCTAGGATTCTGAATCCACCTCAGTTTATCCGAATTTACTCTCGATTATCCGTAATAAATAATTTTCCCAATTTATTAAAGACGGAGATTGCTAATATATTCTACCGCCTCTCCTGAGGTCAATAGATTTATCTAAAGGCGAATAACGCACTCTATCCCTAGGTGAATTAATTCGTCAATAGGCGAAAGGCATAAAATCTCCCAAAAGCCACGTAGTTCCTATGAGTATATTCCTATCTCACAGAATAAAACGGTCCTCACCAATAGTTCCTCACCAAATCTCCTCTCCGATTCAAGTGAATGATTAAATCAATACAACTATTGGCCAGATAATTGCAAGCATTAAACACAATTGGGAAAACTCAACAAAAAGGTAATTAATTGGATAATCTCAAGAAATTCGTCAAAACATAGGTTTCATCAAAACCCTAGATTAGGGCTTTAGCCTGACATACTAATAATTGAAAATACAGAATAGATAAATGAAAGCATAAAAATCAAACGCAGATGAAGCTCGGATTCCTCCGTTCTTCAGCTTCCGCCCTCTGCCTTTGAAGTCTTCTGCTTCCCTCCTCCTCTGCCGTCTCCAAGCTTAAGCTCCAAAAGATTAAAGATCCAAAGATAATTAATTAGGGTCTTAAACCCTATTTATAGCTCAGCATATCCTCCAAATCGCGTCCGTGTCCGTAGGTCGAAAACTGGCTTCGAAACGGCCCTAATTCGCGCGGACAACCAAAAACCGCCAAGTGTGCCGCGGCGCACTAAACCTGTGCCGAGGCACAGAGCCTTCTGCTGGATGCCTGGGCGTCCTCAATTTCTTCTGTGCCGCGGCTCAGCTGGGCTGTGCCGCGGCACAGAGTACAGTTTACTCTGCCTTTGGCTGGGTGTCTTCCTGTGCCGCGGCCCTGCTTCCTTGTACCGCGGCTCATAGTCCAGATTTGCTGTTTTCGCCCGTTTTGTCTCGTTTTAGCTTCCGGACTTCAATTTCCTGTCAATCATACAAAATTAAGGCATTAAAGGCTCATTTAGACAATTTCACTCTCCAAAATACTACAAAATAATGATAAATAAGCGTATAAAAATACGCCTAACAACCATCCTTTGCATGCATATCCCGTGCCAGCTCCTCAGCTCGATCAGTACCTGAAATGCATGAGACGCATTTCCCCCATTTAAGTGGTTAGCATTCGAATAGCTAGTACAAGTACATAATTACACTACATTATATACGTACACGATTCGACACAAGCAATCCATTAGAGAAAAAGCATTTGAAATCAATATTCCGGAATATCACATTTATACCAAAAACAGTATATCCTCAAGTTTTCCACATCATAACTATCCACACTTCGTAACCCGCGGCCGTACCCATTAGTTTCGACCCCCAGAGGCCCCATCGGACCGTCCCGGGTGAGAAACCACTTCCGCGGCCGTAACCATTAGTATCGGCCCCTAGAAGTCCCGTCGAACTGATGAACAAATTATAAACTCGCAAGTGTACGAATCGCTTTTGTATAAAGCGGCAAGTAACTCCGAGGTCGATCTCTCGAGGAATTGGAAATGGTTTAAAGTTAGATAATGTTCGGCAAATAGTCGAATGAACAAAAGTAAAGTAAATTAAAATACATCATTGGTTTTATAGGATTACAATCACTAACGCAAAAAATTAAAATAAACTAAGCATTAAAAACACCAAATTAATGGTAGGATAATTGAGAGATTACAATTATGAGAATGATATGGGCGTTTAGAATAACCAACACACACGTAATCAATTATTAGTTCCGATACTCAAATAAATAAGGTTTGGAATTATCGATTGCTCACGATTAAAAGAAATCTGTTTGATGGGCGTAATTCTAAAAATCACGATTGTTTTTTCGAAAATAAGAGATACTTTTTTGATGGGGATGAATCCCTAACTAACAATCAATTAACCGACTACTTTTGATGAGGTAAATCGTTAAAAGATCGCGCGAAAAAGCTCGAGAACATTTTCAATCACTTCTACCGGACCGTTTGATGGCGAAGACCGATAAAAATCCTCTTTTGAATAATAATAACTATGAAATAGGTTTGATGATCTAAATCAAAAGTTCTTATGCGAAGAACGAACAAGAGGAACAATGCCAAACTTTACCCGGAAAATCAATAGAAACTAACAATCGATAATATGTGTGTGGCTCAATCTAAAAACCCATATAAAAAGATTAGCTACACATGATTATTTCAACAACAATAATGGAAATTGTAAAACAAAACATGGTAGAAACTTCCCTTGTAAATGCCGAAATTGAATTCCCGATGAAGATTTGATGATCTTCCTTTAAGACCTCATAAACAATATGGTACAAGGAATAATATTCACTCAACAAATGTATTTTTCTTCAAGATGAAATTACAATGAAGATGATGAAAATCTCTCTTTTTCCACTCTTTTTGGTGTTTTCCTCCCTAATCTTGTGTTTTTCCACCAAATATCTCACACAAGATCTGAATATCTTTTCCTAAGGTCTCCCATACCTTTATATAAAGCCAAAAAACTAAGAAAAGTCCATTCAAACCGTGTAAAATGTCAAAAAAATGGTTTTTGCACTGAAAAGTGACCCGACCGTGTCCTGGGACACGGCCCGTGTCCAAGTATCCCAGAAAATGCAAAAACTCTCTGGACAGCAGACTCGGACGTGTCCTGTGACACAGCCCGTGGTCTAGAATCCATATCTCCCTCAATACACCTCGGAATTTAGCGTATGATATATTGTTGTGAAGCTGATTTCATAAGGAATCCATACATATATAGAACACATCCTTGTTCGAAGTAATTAATCTGGAAATTAGAAAATCCGACAGGTAGTGATTCAATCTTCATCGTTTTATGCCTCGTTCTCGCTCTTAATCGTCATAAACTCCAATATTGGCCATAAAAGCGCATATCTCACCACAGTCTTCGTCCGGATACCTAAAAAACAAAAACACAACATACCATGCGTAAAAAGAACAAAAAAACTCAAAAACAAACGAAAGTGCGACTCGATAGAACAGAATGAGACGATCAAAAATCGACTCATCAAATCCCCCCAAACCTAAACTTTGCTTGTTCCCAAGAAAAAATAAATAAAACACACGACAAAGAAAATGAGAAGGATTGAATAATCAAGTTAATCATCGGATATACATACAATCAATCGGGAATGTAAAAGTATCGTGAAGTCTCGTAACTCGTCATGAAAGCGTAAACTCACAAATGAATGGATAGCAATGACACTTAATCTAACATGCAAGAAAACAAGTCTTAGTAGTCCCTCACGGAATTTTATCGATTCACTCATCTTTCAAGTGTTAATATAGGTCAATACGCTCAGCTCGATTTGAATGGAAAGCTCTACTATATGCTTGCACTTCTTCTTTTCATTAATCGTATCAATATTTACGAAACACGAGTCATAGGGTCTTACTTTTGGTTGTAACGGGGCTGTGGCTCAGGTTGGGGAAATTTTGCTAGTAGTTACAAGTTCAGTCCAAGTAGAGCATATACGATCCTCACATATATGAAATAAACACTCAAAGCGATCATTCCACTTCAATTCTCCCGTATATATATATCTTTTTTTTCTAGGCCTTGTTAAGCGCAATTCTTTTGATATTGGCATATTTCTCACAACCCAACGACTTCCCTTTTGTTTTTCTTAGTCTCACTCCTCTCTTCCCCTATCTTTTCTATCCCATTATTATTAGGATCGCCCCATTTTTTTGTGGGGCTTATTATTTTTAGGGGAACGGGATAGAAGATTTTTGCCTCTATACACCACAAGCTTTGCACACCTTCGTTTTTAAAATATATCCTCTCATGCTCTTACGTAGACCAATACTTGGGTAAGTTATGGCTTTTGGATATGGAGCTATAAGATGCAGGTTTTTCGAACAAAATACGGCTAAAGGCTCAACGGAGCTAGCAAAAGATATTGATATGAAATGGTGGGTATTTTTAGATAAGTAGGTTCAAGACAAAAAATGGGCAGCCCTAATCATTTCTCGTGTATGTAAATATCAACACATCATCCATTAATCATGCAAGTTCTAAAGAATACAAACCATAAGAAGAGAAATCACACATGAAAGAATTTTACCGCTAAAGGTGAACGGTTCAATTAGGCACAAGAACTCACAGCTTTTGGACTACCACACTCATTCCTTACACATCAAATCAAGTAATCAAGACTACACATTCACACGCAAGGTCAAACAATCAATTAGATTTATAAAACTCTACGAGCCAAGTACAAACACGATTAATCATCCATATACCCAACAATTAACAAGGTTATTACACTAGTACAAAAAGTGGATTTGGTCACACATCGGCAAAATGGAACGGCCACACATTCACATATTTATGTGGCTAAAGGTACCAAAATAGACAACATTTACTAATTAGCCACACATGAAAATTTCGATTATGTGACCATTAGAACTGTATTGCCACACATCACGCAAGAAAAAAAATAAAGAAAGGAAACAAACATCACGCAAACTAAAAACAAACAAAAATCAAAGAAGTTGCACCCTTCCAAACCTAAACATTTGCTTGTCCCCAAGCAAAAAGATTAAGTCAGGAAAAATACGAAAATGCAAATTAAAAAGAAAGAAAATAAAAACCGGATTAAGAAGTGTGGTTTTTGATCGCGGGCCACCATGCTTTTGTGCTCGGGTCTCAACTTTTAATAGGTGAGGCTTCTTCCTCCCATAAATACCCTCCTTATTAGATTACTTACACACGCTAAAAAACAAAATTAATGCAATAATAATAATAATAATAATAATAATAATAATAATAATAAAAGCGATAAAAATTAAAAAAAAAAACTCCCTTGGGTTGCCTCCCAAGCAGCACTTTTTTTATAGTCTTTAGCTCGACTTCTTCGGCTTCTTCTATCCTGGATTAAATGGAAATGTGCCAGGTCCATCCACATAGCTCATCATTTTTCGCTCGTTTTCCTTTGTTAGGATATGGATAGTGGTTTTATGGACTTCTATTGTGAGAGCTTTTGTCACCATTTCAATTTTCATTATGATTGTCACCATGAAATGTTTTTCTTGAAGAATAAGTGACGTGATTTTTGTTGGTGATGTTTCTTCAATGTTTGGTATCACGAAATCCATCGGGGCTATCACCTCCCCCAAACCTAGTTGCGAGTATATTGGTTTTTGCGTTAAATTATTACTCGCTCCTAATTTCGCGGTGGGAACTTCTTTCTCCTCGAAAAGTACTTCCATGTCAAAGCTTTCTAGATCCTCCTTATTTATCACTTTACCGCTCTGAAGAGTAGTGATAGCTTAAGCTTGCTCGGGCTGACTTGGTAGTTCTTGTATGCATGCAACGGTAGCGATTTGCCCAATTTGAGTCTCTATTTTCATCACCGAGGCTTCTAAAGATTCGAACCTTTTATTGCTTGCCGTAATAAATGCCATAACATTCTCCTCAAGAGAGTTCCTTTGATGTGGAGGTGGTTCACTTTGTGTTATTTGTTGGACTTGATTTCCTCCATTGTATTGAGCTTGGGCGCTCATGTCGTACGGCATCGGGTTGTTGTTCCTCCATGAGAAATTTGGATGGTTTCTTAGCCGAGGATGATAAGTGTTCGGGAGAGGTGCATTTCTTGCGTTTCCGCCATTATTATTTCTCCTCTCCTCCCACTCGGGCCTTCCTACGATTTGTCCCATAGCCCAATTCACTTGCTCGGTTTGTTCTTCTGGGAAAGTATGCGGGCAAGAATTAGCATCATGTCCGGATCCCCCGCAAATTTCACAAACTCATGAGCTTGAAGATTTATTTTGAGTCTTGAATCATCTTAGCTCATTTGTTAACTCATCGATTTTAGATTGCATCTCTTCTTTCTCGCTTACTTGGTTCAAAAATCCCCTACTAACACGCACATTTTTTTGCTGAGAATTAGCTCCCAATGTTTCAAATACGTCATGAGCTTGTCTTACCGTCAATCCCCAAAAGGAACCACCGGCTGTGTTATCCACTGCACTTTGGCAATATTGAGTCAATCCATCATAGAATAATTGATTAAGTAGTTGAAGCGAATAGTGATGGTGTGGGCATTGAATGAGGAGCATCTTGAATCGGTCCCATGTTTCGTGAAATGCCTCTCCATTTTGTTGCCCGAATGTTGAGATTTGGGCTCTCAACTGTGTAGTCTTCGAATGAGAAAAATACTTGGTGATAAATTTGTCGTAAACATCATCCCACATTCTTAAAGAGCCTGGTGCTAAAGTCATCAACCATTGTTTCGCCCCATCCTTGAGTGTATATAGGAAGCACTTCATTCTTAGTTGATCCTCGCTCAATCCATTCAATGGAAAATTATCAATCGCCACATAGAAGTCTCTTATGAATGACAACGGGTCCTCTCGTGCCAATCCGTGGAATGATGGCAATTGATCGATGTGAAATCCGCTGATTTGGTAGTTCCTTACTCCTGGTGCTAATTGGATGCACGAGATGGTGGTGTTAACCATGGGCTTTGCATAGTCTCGCATTAGATGCTCAACCGGAGGCTGTTGCGGCATATTGTAGTTTGCTCCCATCCCATATTGAGGCCCTGGATAATAGTTCGCTCCATATTGTACTCCAATGGGTGGTTGTCTCGGATAAAAGTACCTCCCTTGTTGAGCTTCGGGTATCTCTTGATTGTGCCTAACATTCTCATATCTTGGAAGTCTCGATTGACGAATGTTTTCTTCGTCGAGCATTTTTGGTGCTCTAATTCTTTGAACCTCATCTACGGGTAGAAGAATCGGGTTTCCCAACGATCTCCTACCAAGCATAAACAAGGGAAGTTAGAACAATTTTTTTTATAATTTATCGAAAATAATGAAAACGGAAAAATGATCAAGAAGAACAATTCAACTACTATTAAAACAAGATCATAAATTAAACGCCAACTCCCGGCAACGGCGCCAAAAATCTTGATGAACAAATTATAAACTCGCAAGTGTATGAATTGCTTTTGTAGGAAGCGGCAAGTAACTCCGAGGTCGATCTCTCGAGGAATAGGAAACGGTTTAAAGTTCGATAATGTTCGGCAAATAGTCGAATGAACAAAAGTAAAGTAAATTAAAATACATCATTGGTTTTATAGGATTACAATCACTAACGCAAAAAATTAAAATAAACTAAGCATTAAAAACACCAAATTAATGGTAGGATAATTGAGAGATTACAATTATGAGAATGATATGGGCGTTTAGAATCACCTACACACACGTAATAAATTATTAGTTCCGATACTCAAATAAATAAGGTTTGGAATTATCGATTGCTCATGATTAAAAGAAATCCGTTTGATGGCGGTAATTCTAAAAATCACGATTGTTCTTTTCGAAAATAAGAGATACTCTTTTGATAGGGATGAATCCCTAACTAATAATCAATCAACCGACTACTTTTGATGAGGTAAATCGTTAAAAGATCGCGTGAAAAAGCTCGAGAACATTTACAATCACTTCTACCGGACCGTTTGATGGTGAAGACCGATAAAAATCCTATTTTGAATAATAATAACTATGAAATAGGTTTGATGATCTAAATGAAAAGTTCTTATGCGAAGAACGAACAAGAGGAACAATCCCAAACTTTACCCGGAAAATCAATAGAAACTAACAATCGATAACATGTGTGTGGCTCAATCTAAAAACCCATATAAAAAGACTAGCTACACATGATTATTTCAACAACAATAATGGAAATTGTAAAACAAAACATGGTAGAAACTTCCCTTGTAAATGCCAAAATTGAATTCCCGATGAAGATTTGATGTTCTTCCTTCAAGAGCTCATAAACAATATGGTACAAGGAATAATATTCACTCACAAAATGTATTTTTCTTCAAGATGAAATTACAAAGAAGATGATGAAAATCTCTCTCTCTTTCCTCTCTTTTTGGTGTTTTCCTCCCTAATCTTGTGTTTTTCCACCAAATATCTCACACAAGATCTGGATATCTTTTCCTAAGGTCTCCCATACCTTTTTATAAAGCCAAAAAATCAAGAAAAGTCCATTCAAACCGTGTAAAATGTCAAAAAAATGGTTTTTGCACTGAAAAGTGACCCGACCATGTCCTGGGACACGGCCCGTGTCCAAGTGTCCCAGAAAATACAAAAACTATCTGGACAGCAGACTCGGCCGTGTCCAAGTGTCCCAGAAAATGCAAAAACTCTCTGGACAGCAGACTTGGCCGTGTCCTGTGACACAGCCCGTGGTCTAGAAGCCATATCTCCCTCGATACATCTCGGAATTTAGCGTATGATATATCGTTGTGAAGCTGATTTCATGAGGAATCCATACATATATAGAATACATCTTTATTAGAATTAATGGATCCGGAAATTATAAAACACGACAGATAGTGCTTCAATCTTCATCGTTTTATGCCTCGTTCTCGCTCTTAATCGTCATAAACTCCAATATTGGCCATAAAAGCGCATATTTCACCACAATCTTCATCCGGATACCTAAAAAACAAAAACACAACATACCATGCGTAAAAAGAGTAAAAACATTCGAAAACAAACGAAAGTGCGACTCGATAGAACAGAATGAGACGATCAGAAATCGACTCATCACGAACCGTCCCCGGGTGGAAGAACAACAACGCACGCACCCAAGTCCAATCCCGTGGCCGTTCCCATTAGTATCGGCCCCCAGAGGCCACATATGCCATCCATGGGTGGGAGAATAACAACTACATCCATTTAATAGCACAATTTACATCATTCGCATCAAAACCGTACACACATAACGAAATATAATACATGTACTTGCCTTGGATAACACGATGTGAAGAAAATGGTGAAAGGAAAGGTTTCGGTCAGCATAATCTTCACAAATCCATTCCTAACACAAGAACGATATAAAACCAACCTCAATATTGTGAATACGTAGGAATTCTTCCTAGTTCTACCCAATGGGACAATTCGTCGAACATTACTAGGGTATCGTCGAGTATAAGTGACGAACAATGGAAAAATTAGAGTTTAATCCACAAATCCTCAAGAACCACGAAGGAATACAAGTATACAATTGAGGTCTAGTAATAATCTATGAAAAATCGGATTGAAAAGGGTTAAATCGCAAGAAACCCCCAAAATTCCCCCAAAATCTCAAAAAAGGGTTTTAGTAATTCTTACCTTGATTCGGGTGGCCGGAGATGTTAAGAACTTGATAAATTCGTTCAAGGAATGCAGGGATGTTAGAAGATGATAATATTGGTCGAAATCGGTTCTATCTATCGTCTTGAATCGCCCAAAGCCGAAGAGAAGATGTGAGGATGGAAAAATGGCGAAGTTGACTGTTGCTGTCCTATATATAACGGACAGGCTTAGCGCACGCTACGCCCTAATAATTAGCATGCGCTATCGGTGTGCAGGAAAACAGTCAGAGACTTCTGTCCTCCCGTTAGCGTACACAGATACAATATAGCGTGCGCTAGCGTTAGAAATTAGCATACGTTACCACTCAATTAGCTTACGTTATCTGGTTCAGTTCCGAAATACTGAACCTTCTGCCCAGTCCCAGGGTATTTTGCCCAAATGTATTAGCGCACGTAAAAATGTAAATCTAGCGTGCGCTAGTTTTACCCTCATAACACACGCTATCGAAAAACGTTAGCGTATGCTAACGGCTCCTGCACAGAGTACTGTCAGGACTCGACCAGACTGTATTCGACTCGAATGACACGAAAACTTGACAGATGCCAGCAACCAACGAGACATGACAAGGAAACAAAAGCCCGAAAGAAAAATCTCTCAACCAAATGTACGATTCCGATTACTGAGGAACTTGAAATGCGACATGTGGGACAAATTCCCTAAACTTATAGAAAACACGCCAAAAAAATCGAAGAAATATTCATTGTGACATTTAATCGAGCATTAAATGCTCAAGACTTCAATAGGTCACCGAATCACGATTCGGATAATACAAAACCGGAATATGGATATACAATCCATAGAACGTGATCAATAACAATGTTTAACAACAATCAATTCATAAAAACTAGATTAGAAACAAGATCAAGAGCGAAATCCCCAAAAAGGCCAACTCTAGGAAAAACAAGAAAATACCTCGATCCGACGAAGAAGAACCAATTAGATGATGTTACAATCACCCAAGACCTTCCAAAACATGCAGGGATTGAGTAGAATCGACCAAGAATCCAATCCCTAGGCTCAACCATCCGTCGCCCGTAAGAAGAGAAGGAAAAAGGGTGAAAAATTAAGTGAAACCCGTTTCCCAGTTATTAAATAGTTGGGCTCGTTACGGCCGTAACCCAAGTCACGGGTATTCTGCCCAAATGTGAGGGTGTATTATGGCCGCTATCAATAAGACATTACGACCGTAACACGATGTCCATTACAGCCATAACACGCCGCTGCGAGTTATGGCGTAACCGCATTCGCAGCGTGATTTCATTACGCTACCCGATCGACCCGTCACGATCCGGAATGCGTTAATTCGGAAAATTCAACAGAACGTTCACCAGGGATTCTCAACAATGAACAAACGCGTTAAACGAACATGCGATTCCAACAATAGAAGGTAAGTAAAAACGGGTATGAAAAGAGTGCCCAAAACTTTAGGAAATTACGAAACGGCCCAACAGTCCGAAAATCACGATATGAGATCGAATAAAAATTCTGAAGTTCACAACATGACCAAAATTGTTAAACGAACTTGTAGGAATGGCAGAATAACAATTCCGAGCAAGATTCACAAGAATCGAACCCGAATGCGGAAAAGTCGTTATAATATACTAATTAACCCGAAACAATAAGAAGACTCGCTCGAGTAATAAAAAGTGCAGAACAAAACATGTCCATAATGTATCAATGGACACAGGCGAGTCGTTAAAATCGAAAAATACAGGAATGAAAAATACGGGTAATACATTCTACCCCACTAAAAATAAGTTTCGTCCCGAAACTTAAATAAAATAACAAGGTAGAACACAATCGAAGTAAAACGGTTTGCCCAACAATTATCAATCCTCACACAAGACAAAATCCAGAATACAAGACGTAGTAACATCACTGGGCCCCACTGGGCCCTCCACGGGCAGGAGCGTGTCTACGGTTCCCGAACATCTGGACGGCGGGCTCGCAGTGCACCGCTTGGTGTCCCAAATGACCACACTTGAAATAGTTAACCTGTGGAGAGCGACAATTCTTCCGACTATGGCCCACATGCCTATAACTGAAACATACCTTCACACCGCTCACCTTTGGGGTAAGCTTCTTGGACTGACCAAAAGAACGAGGGGTGCTCCCAGAAGGATAATGCAAGGTAGTAGGCTCACGAAACTTACTTCTCTACCTCAGTAAAAGTTACCTGAGGTCTTCTGTCTCTTACTTTCTGGACCCGCCTCCATCATAGGAATGGCCCTCTCAGTGGTCACGTTTGTTCTGGATACTTCCTCACAGTACTGCTCTCGATGCCCCTCGCGTCCACAATTATAGCAAGCTACCGGTGACTTCTTACAATTCACGCGAACATGACCCAGAACATTACAGTTGAAGCATCTAGGCATGTTACCCACAGTCAATGATACCGCCTTGGATCTCTGGATTTTCCATCTGGCCTAGAAGGTTCCACAATCGATTGATACTGGGTTTGAGGTCTATGGACCCCCGTTCCCTTACTTCCCGATGAATTCCCTGAATTCATCTGCTCTATTGCCACAGACATAGGGTTCGTCAATGATAGAGTTATACTGAGTGTTGGATTTCTGCCAACAAAGACGTTCTCTCCGGCTATTTGCCTCTGATTGCGCACCTCACCATGCTTCCGACTATGTCCACCACTACAACCTAGACCTCGTCTTCTCGGCATACTGAACACTCAACCGCTCAGCTCTATGGAACATAACATCACAAACGATACCCATAATGCCGATTCAGTGTAACATACCGACATAAGGCAATAATAACATCACACAAAATATTCACCCATGAAAGTTACACGAGTACAATAATTGCAATGGCAAGAAATGGAACTTACAGTCGTAACTCATGGACCGCATAACCATATCAACAGAAAATTTACATTCAATGCCGATACAAAAACAGACACGACCACTACAAATCGCACGTCATAATAGTAAATTGTTGATAACATTCTTTTTCATAAAGTTCCCGAGACATTTGTTTAAATAGTAATATTTTAAAATCTGAGTTCATAAAATTTTTCCGAAATAAGATTGGAAAATGCTTTTGGCACCTCTAAACATTTTACCAAAACTATAAGGAATAGATCGAAATTGTTTCTTTCAAATCATTTGCAAAACCATGATCCGGAGTATTAAAATTCATTAAAATGTCATCTTCAAGAGAAATCGTGTCGAAACAACATTACATGGAAACCACCGAAACCAACCGGAACCACGCAACACAACAATTGGGCACAAAATTAGTGTGCGCTAATAATAACATTAACGTGCTTCTCGGAAAATTTCTCCAAATCCGAGTTTAAAGTTTAAGCCGAGTAAGATTCTCCATCTTTCACTATCTATAAATTTTTGAAAATAAAAAAAATCACATTTTGGTTTAAAATATAAAATGTGAAAGATTTTAAAATCGCATACTCGAGCTATTTGAAATCAATAAGAACACGTTCGTAGCAATCAGCAACAATGTCAAACATATTCGGTCCCCAAACACATGCCCATCTAGCATTCAAATCATTATACTAATCGATACCACTCACGAATATAATCTCATATTTAGACATACGTCAAAACCAACCGTTTGTGTTTCCAACAATATCTGTTGTCAATACGCCTCCTAGAACACACAAATGTCCAGAGGTTTCCACAACACATTGTACCAATCAAAAATCAATCTAACAATATATCCCAATTACCATACACGTAATATACCACAAATGTCGACTATGGTTTCTATCTTACTGCTTACTAGTAAACAAAATCATACAACTCCAGATATAAAATATATATATGGGGGGAGACTTACTTCCACAAGTCGCACGAAGATGACGGTCGCCCACGATACTAATGTCAACAAACAACACAGACGACATGATAAGACAACGCACAAGTCAACTTGTTAACTGACAACTCAGATGACGCAACAAAACAAGACTCGACAAAACACGACTCAACTCGACCCGACAGCCTAGGTTTCCACAACCTAGGATCCGATACCATAAATGTAACACCCTTAGAAACCACCAGGAATATTACACGTCGTAGACCCTTTTTCCACAAGGATCTACCAGGCTAACCACCACGATACGAATAAACGTTCAACCGACCAAGGTCAAAAAATATACTAACACGGACCGATAAGGTCAAATATTAGTATTATACTGACCAATAAGGTCTCACGACTAATCCAATCCCAAAAAGAAACTCAACATTGTACATACCCACGCAGGGGTAAAATACAATACAGCGGAAGACTGAAAATAACTCAACAGTGTTCCAACATCAAACTGGACACCTGACTCTTGATTAGTATCGCGACTCGTCTTCTTCCATGCCGTCCTTGTGGTTGCTCCAATAGTGATTCGCACGATGAACACTCTGTCCGCACGAAAAACATGTGACTGGAGGATTTGGACAATGCTTCGCCAAATGGTCATTCTGACTACAATTGAAACAAAATCTGCCGTTTGGTAAAGGGGACTGGACTGAACAGTTACTCTGAGACCCTATAGCCTGGTGAAACAGCTTCTTCCCAGAAGTAGGAGCAGATTGAGATTTTAAAAAACGACCACCCTTGCCGGCTGAAAAATTGCCAATTGTTTTCTGTTTCTTGGCCTCGGAACCCAACTCTGATTCCGGGACAGCCATCTCAATCGCTAGAGCTCGGTCCTGATATTCCTTCAAAGTGGTACACATGAGCGGTGCCATACTCTGCCTGATATGCGGTTTCATACGCATATTGAAATAATGGATTTTATCGGCCTCGGTCCTCACCTGATCCTTTACAAAACCCAACTATTGATTATAAGAGATGATAGCCTGAGAAATCAGCACATCCTGAGGTGTAGCAGTGAAGAATTCCACAATCTGGCGTTCCTTGACTGGCGAAGGACAATATTCTGCTTCCATAGCAGTCTTGAATTCTTCCCAAGTGGCTAGGTGGTCTCTGGGCGCCACAGTCTCCCACCATTCCACAGCCTCATTATCCAGAAGGTACTGAGCAATATGTACCCTCCTGTCATCGGGGCAAGCTACAGCGTCGAAAATTCTGCCCAACTAAAAAAGCCAATTCTCCCAATCGAGGGAGTCAGAAGAACCAAAGAAACGAGGGGGTGCATCTTAGTCACCTTCTAAAGCCATTTACTAGCTTCATCCTCAGGATTCGGGGGCGGATATTTGCGTCCACCCTGAGCAATTTGGGCAAGCTGAGCTACCAACTGTTGGAGTACATCAGTAGCCCCGGCGTCGGCATTATTACCCGACGGCACTGAATGAGAAGCCAAATCCATAGAGGACTGAGAAATTGAGCCTTCCTCGTTATTAGCACCACGACCACAGCCTCGGCCGCGCCCCTACCCGGTCTACCACGACCTCTCAACATACTGAAGAAAGATATGAAAGAACAAGATCAGAAAGGTTCATAATTTACAATTCCAAACAACGCAAGAAAACCAATTATAGAAATATAAGAGTTCGAGGAGACTTACAGCCACGAGTCACACGAAAAGACAGTAGCACGATGATATTAGGCTCAACGATTGACTCTAACAACACAACTGACAAACCCAAAATTAACCGACAGCCTAGGCATTCATAACCTAAGGCTCCGATACCATATATGTAACACCCTAAATCACGCAGGAGGCGTTACATGCCGTAGAACCCTCATGAGGCCTACTAGGCTAACACAAGACACACAATCCGAACATGAAATCCCAAAAGACACAATTACCAATGTATAATGGGGTCGTGGCCTCGGCCAATGTATAATGGGATCGTGGCCTCGGCCAATAGACGTACGGGAAAAATAAGTCAACACCAAAACATTGCCCACGCAAGGGACTTTAACCAAATTTAATAAAAATCAGTCAAACTCCGATAATCAAACAGTTTAAATGACAAAACATAGATAATGACTCGAGCCTCATAATCATGCCAGTCCATCCTTTGCGCGCATATCCCGTTCCTGCTCCTCATCTCTGTCGGTACCTGAAATTCATAAGATGCATTTCCCCCATTTAAGGGGTTAGCATTCGAATAGCTAGTGCAAGTACAACTTACATAATGTTATTAAATAGTATAATCCAACATGAAAATGCTTTTCAAAAATACTAGAAATACAATATTCCGGAATATTAGAATTTTTCTCAACAAATATGCCTATCAAGGCAAAACAAAACATCATATTACTACAATACAATTTCACACTTAGTAACCCCTGGCCGTACCCCTTAGTATCGACCCTCCAGAGGCCCCGTCGGACCCTCCCCAGGTGGGAAACCACTTCCGCGGTCGTACCCCTTAGTAGCGACCCCCAGAGGCCCCGTCGGATCCTCCCCAGGTGGAATACACAACATCAACATACGCGCACACACACAATTATCACAATTTTCCATCAATGTCGAATTTTACATTCTATATAACAAAATGTAAAGAAGTACTTGCCTTGAATGAGACGACGGAGAGAAAAGGTTAAAAGGTAAGGTTTTGGTCCGAACAATCTTCACAAATCCGTTCCTAACGTAATAACGATATGCAACCAATCTCAATATTGTGAAAAGGCAAAACTACAACCTAGTTCTACCCGTTGGAACAATTCATCGAACACTACGCGGTCAAAAGGATTCTAATTTATGAACGGTGAAAATCCTCGAAGTTTAATCCATTAAACTATATTGGAAATAAGGTATTACGACTATACAATCATAATCTGACAATTCAACGAAGCTAAATCGGGTTAAAAAGGAAAAATCAAGACGAAACCCCAAAATCCCCCAAAAACTAGGGTTCTAGAGAAATATACCTCGATTAGATGATGAACAACGGAGGATTTGATGCTAGAACGATGATATGATTCCCCAAAACTTGTTTCTCAATTGAGGTTGGATGAAATTGGCAGAACCCTAGGCTGGAAGATCGCTCCCGTCGCGAAGAAAGTGAAGAAACGAAGAAAATGAGAAGGAAAACCCGTTGTCCAGTCTAATAAACTGGGCAGCGTTACAGCCGTAATCTGAGACCCATTACGGTCGTAATGGTGATCCAGAACTCACTGGACTGATTTCATCACATCGTTACGGCCGTAACAAGGAAGACATTACAGCCATAATGTACAGAGGTTTACGGCCGTAATACAAGCATCCTTACGGCCGTAACCCAGCCCAGAAAATTAGGCAGCCTGCCTGCAGCGAAGAATGAGTGGCCTGACAATCACCGAAAATAAAAATACCAGGGTAGAACCACTGGACACCTTCCAATACTCTACTGACGAGACAAAGATCACGACCAATACAAATCCCCGGCCACCAGAAGGTCGGTTAAGAACAAATAATAACAACGATATTTAAAATAACACGAATTTATAAAAATGGCCCAAACGTCCCAAATTCACGAAACAATCACCAGAATAACAATCTGAAACTCACAACATGAACCAAACAACCATACGAACACATGGGAACAGAGAAATAATGAATTCAAATGAGTTTTACGAGAATCAAACGTAAATGCGACAAGATACAACTCAAAATGGAAATACGTAAAAATATCCCCGAAACTCGTACAGAGGGTAGATTAAGAATTCCAAAACAGCAACGAGCGAGTCATCTGAACGAACATACACCAAAAAATAAAAATTACCAAAAATAGAAAGTACGGATATTACAAGATCTATTCTAGAAAACTTTAAATCTATAAATACAAACCTTAGATATATGAAGAAAAACTTCGGTGGTGGTGGTTTAGTTCGGCGGAGATGACGTTCGGCGAAGGTGAGTCTGGTGGAGGTGTGGCCTGCGGAGGAGGAGTGAGGACGTCGGAGGAGTGGTGATGATGTGTTTTTTTTGTTGTAGTGTGTGTTTGAAGTGTAGTGCGGTGGTGATGTGTGTTTTATTGTATCCCAGTTTAATGTCCTGACTGATCGATTGATATTCATTATCAGTTATTGATCTTCATTACAATTTATTATAAAAGTCTCTTCACTTGGCATGCACATGACATTACTCTTCGCACATTTTCAGTCCAAAAATCATGTCATTAATACAATTACACTTCCATTGTTGTTGCCCAAAATATTTATCCGAAGATTAAATACTGCTGGAATGGACGGACAACAAACAAAATTGCGGGAGCACTTCCGAGAGAATATGAATAAACACAAGATTTGCCGGGTTTGTTAGGCCCGGGATTGAATGCTCTCGCGAGATGTTATTAATACAAATATTCGTGGATACAAGTATTAATGTGAGAATCTAAGTACAATGAGTGTAAAAAGACTCTGTTAATCCAGCTCTTGAGCGAAGCTCGGTGTTCTTCATCCCTGCCGATCGTCTTCTGTATGAGAGAGTCCGAGAGAAGAAAGAACCAAAAGATAGCTGTTGCCAAGAGTAGGAGAAAGCCAAGTGCTGAAGAATTCCCGTGAGTGCTGAACAATTTCCGTGTAAAAGTTTGGTCCTACTGACACCAGCTGTGCGGTCCAATGAGGAGCCAGCACGCGTCCGGAGTCACTGTCACATGCGGCCCTACTGACACCTTTCGGCGGGCCTATCGGCTGGTGGACGGATGCTGACAGGCTGTGGTCAATGATCCGTGAAATGCGGATCTTGTCTCGGCTCTGCACGTGGGGTCTGTCCTGAGGCTCGGCCTTTGCCGACTGGATGACCATCGGCTTCGAGCGGCATGAGGCGGTCGTCTCTAGCTGGTCACCAGAGGTCGACATCGGCCAGTCACTGAGGGTCGGCATCGGTCGGTCACCAAGGGTCGGTCGGCAGGTGCGAGAGATGATCGTCTGGTCGTCGGCCACCAGGAGTCGATCGCCAGTTACCGAGAGATGATTGTCTTAGATGTCGATCGCTCGGCACCGGGACTTGTCCTGGGACCTTCGGTTGGCCGATTTATCTTGGCTGCCGGGCTAAGGCTAGGCCGCCTGGTCGCTGGTCGGCAGTTCTGCCTCGGCTTCTTGGCAGTGGCTAGGTCGACCGATCTCCGAGGCGATCACCGGTCGGAGAGTATAATTCTCGACACAACAATTTCCCCCCAGCTTGCTCCGATGTTGAAGACATGGGGCGAGGTGGTTCTTGCTGGCGATCGTGTAAGATGAGGACGGGCGATCCGTTGAGCTGACTTTGGATTCGGACTTGGACGATCATGGTCGATTGGCTAGATATCTTTCGGTTCTTGTAGCTGCAAAAAACAACATTGGCCAATCCCCTTTAGAAACTTGATGGTTTCGTCATTTGAGGAATCGTGCACAGTCGCGGAGTTCGATGGACCGACTCCATGACCGTGTCTTGTGCGCGAAGACATTGAGTGTCTCGTGACTCATTTTATTGTGAGGGTCCTCTGTTAGGCTGCGCCTCGCCTCGTATTTAAACGAAGGGCGTGCGGTCTTGGTCTAGAGGAGTCCTTGCGCGGGGCAGCGTCGGATGATTCAACTCCACGCCCGCGGCTTGTTAGCTCTGCGTCCACCTCGGCCCGCCATGGATATGGCGAACCTCGATGGTGTACGTTGAGGTGGGGGTAGTGGCACGTGTCGCATTGTCCGGGTACATCATGTTAGATGGTGAACCTTGAGGGCGGGCGATCGTGTCCACTGATTAGTTTTGGAGGGCCCTCAGACTACGCCGGCCTCGTATTTAAACGAAGGGCGGGCGATCTTGGCCCGAAGGGACCTTGCATGGCCGAAGCAGCCGGTTCCATCGACTACCAGGACCATGGCTTTATGATGTGCGGTGGAGGCGATCTCATGCCTTAGTCCATCATGTTAGATGGTGAACTGTAGATGGCGAACGAGTCCTCCGGGTTTTTAGTGATGTAGCTTGATGATCGGCGATCGGGCTGGAAGACTGGTGATCGTCGCTCGGCTGCCGATCGCTTTATTCATAAGTTGATATCGGCGATCGGGCGGGAGATCGTCGTTCGGGCGCCGATCGCGCTGTTCAAAGGTTGAGAAGAATCTTTTGCCTGGCCAGGAAGTCTGCGGCCTTAGCTCGGAAGATTGCGTAGGTCGCGGGTTGGTCCTTCATGAGATGCCTGAACATAGGCGAAAGACCATGAAACCCTCCTAGGACCGCGTAGAGGGCGATCTCATCGCTTATGGGCTCGCCGTTGAGGATGATCTCGTCTACTCGGTCGATGTAGTCCGAGTCGGACTCTTCTTCTCCCTGCCTGATTTGCATCATGCGAAGGGGACCTTCTGGCCGAGCGACCCTGGTGGCGAAGTACGCTGTGAAGACGTTCGCCAGCTGGTTAAAGGAGCCGATGGACCGAGGCGGCAATGAGGCGTACCACCTGTAGGCGAGGTCTTCCGGCATCATAGGGAACATTCGGCACCTGGTCGCGTCAGATGCCCCACACCCGGTCATGTAGATGTTGAACTTGCTCAGGTGTATTTCGGGGTCCGATTTCCCCTCGTACAAGGGTGTTTGCGGGGGAGCGATCTTGTGCTGCACAGGGGCGAGCTCGATGTTGACCGCGATAGGATCGCTCGGCTCGGCGATCGTGTTCTTGGTGCCTGCCCCGGATTCCAGGAGGGCCTTCATGTCGTCGAGCTGACGTTGCATCGCGGCCATCGCCGTGGGTCGGTCGCTTGCGGATCGGCTTTGGGAGCGGGAGCCGAGGCGATCGTGTACCGATCTCCGGACTCCGCTGCTGCCGACCTCGGCTATTTAGCGAGGGGGATCCAGATGGCAGGGCTGCCTTCTGGGAGTCGGGTAGGCCGAGCTCCTGGTGACGGACTCAAACTCCGTCGTTTCGTAGCTGGGCCGGATCGCCTGGCCGCCAAGACGGCCACCGCCAGCGATCGAAACAGACGGGCCCCGGCTGGCGAGCGCCTCTCCTTGCGGATGAGAGCCTCCCGCGATCGCCGCCGCAACGCCTTGAGCTTCCGCTTGGTCTTCCGGCGGACGGCCGAGGGGGTGATAGCGGGAGGCGCGTCGAGAGCACTCCGTCGCTCCTATAGGACGGCCATGGCCTCGTCGATCTGTTCCTTGGTTCGGAGCTGATCGAGCGAGAGGCTTGGGCCGACCTCGTGGGCGGGATCGAAGGCCTCGACCGCGGCGGCTACCCTCCGCCATCGGGCCGAGGCTCGACCGAGACGGAACGAGGCATCTGGCGGGTTGGCCGGCGGCTTTCTTCGACGCGGAGGCGGAAGACATGATTTCTGAAAGATTTCTTTGAAGCGCAGTGAGTGTCACTTCAAGTATATGCCCCGAGAACAGTGAGTGTTCTTCGGGACAGTAGGAATAAAATTGAGGGTTAGATCGCCCTCCTTCTAGCGCTAATTGTTGTTGCCCAAAATATTATCCGAAGATTAAATACTGCTGGAATGGACGGACAACAAACAAAATTGCCGGAGCACTTCCGATAGAATATGAATAAACACAAGATTTGCCGGGTTTGTTAGGCCCGGGCTTGAATGCTCTCGCGAGATGTTATTAATACAAATATTCGTGGATACAAGTATTAATGTGAGAATCTAAGTACAATGAGTGTAAAAAGACTCTGTTAATCCAGCTCTTGAGCGAAGCTCGGTGTTCTTCGTCCCTGCCGATCGTCTTCTGTATGAGAGAGGCCGAGAGAAGAAAGAACCAAAAGATAGCTGTTGCCAAGAGTAGGAGAAAGCCATGTGCTGAAGAATTCCAGTGAGTGCTGAACAATTTTCGTGTAAAAGTTCGGTCCTTTGACAAGTGCATGCTGCCTTGTATTTATAGAGGCTGAGGAGCCTTGTTTCCTAGCGGGCGATCGTCTTCCGGCCAATATAATAATGGGGCGATCGTTTGCCGACCAATATAATAGTAGGGCGATCGTCCTTAAGTCACACGAGTTGTCGGCCTAAAATCCAAAGCAGCTGCTGGCAGCCAGCTGTGCGGTCCAATGAGGAGCCAGCACGCGTCCGGAGTCACTGTCACATGCGGCCCTACTGACACCTTTCGGCGGGCCTATCGGGTGGTGGACGGATGCTGACAGGCTGTGGTCAATGATCCGTGAAATGCGGATCTTGTCTCGGCTCTGCACATGGGGTCTGTCCTGAGGCTCGGACTTTGCCAACTGGATGACCATCGGCTTCGAGCGGCATGAGGCGGTCGTCTCTAGCTGGTCACCAGAGGTCGACATCGGCCAGTCACTGAGGGTCGGCATCGGTCGGTCACCAAGGGTCGGTCGGCAGGTGCGAGAGATGATCGTCTGGTCGTCGGCCACCAGGAGTCGATCGCCAAGTACCGAGAGACGATTGTCTTAGATGTCGATCGCTCGGCACCGGGACTTGTCCTGGGACCTTCGGTTGGCCGATTTATCTTGGCTGTCGGGTTAAGGCTAGGCGCTCGGTCGCCGGTCGGCGCCCGCCTACTGCCGGGCAGTGGCTAGGTCGCTCGATCTCCGAGGTGATCGCCGGACGGAGAGTATAATTCTCGACACAACAATTGCCCCCCAGCTTGCTCCGATGTTGAAGACATGGGGCGAGGTGGTTCTTGCTGGCGATCGTGTAAGATGAGGACGGGCGATCCGTTGAGCTGACTTTGGATTCGGACTTGGGCGATCATGGTCGATTGGCTAGCTATCTTTCGGTTCTTGTACCTACAAAAAACAACATTGGCCGATCCCCTTTAGAAACTTGATGGTTTCGTCATTTGAGGAATCGTGCACAGTCGCAGAGTTCGATGGACCGACTCCATGACCGTGTCTTGTGCGCGAAGACATTGAGTGTCTCGTGACTCATTTTATTGTGAGGGTCCTCTGTTAGGCTGCGCCTCGCCTCGTATTTAAACGAAGGGCGTGCGGTCTTGGTCTAGAGGAGTCCTTGCGCGGGGCAGCGTCGGATGATTCAACTCCACGCCCGCGGCTTGTTAGCTTTGCTTCCACCTCGGCCCGCTATGGAGATGGCGAACCTCGACGGTGTACGTTGAGACGGGGGTAGTGGCACGTGTCGCATTGTCCGGGTACATCATGTTAGATGGTGAACCTTGAGGGCGGGCGATCGTGTCCACTGATTAGTGTTGGAGGGCCCTCAGACTACGCCGGCCTCGTATTTAAACGAAGGGCGGGCGATCTTGGCCCGAAGGGACCTTGCATGGCCGAAGCAGCCAGTTCCATCAACTACCAGGACCATGGCTTTATGATGTGCAGTGGAGGCGATCTCATGCCTTTGTCCATCATGTTAGATGGTGAACTGTAGATGGCGAACGAGTCCTCCGGGTTTTTGGTGATGTAGCTTGATGATCGGCGATCGGGCTGGAAGACTGGTGATCGTCGCTCGACTGCCGATCGCTTTATTCATAAGTTGATATCGGCGATCGGGCGGGAGATCGTCGTTTGGGCGCCGATCGCGCTGTTCAAAGGTTGAGAAGAATCTTTTGCCTGGCCAGGAAGTCTGCGGCCTTAGCTCGGAAGATTGCGTAGGTCGCGGGTTGGTCCTTCATGAGATGCCTGAACATAGGCGAAAGACCATGAAACCCTCCTAGGACCGCGTAGAGGGCGATCTCATCGCTTATGGGCTCGCTGTTGAGGATGACCTCGTCTACTCAGTCGATGTAGTCCGAGTCAGACTCTTCTTCTCCCTGCCTGATTTGCATCATGCGAAGGGGACCTTCTGGCCGAGCGACCCTAGTGGAGAAGTATGCTGTGAAGACGTTCGCCAGCTGGTTAAAGGAGCCGATGGACCGAGGCGGCAATGAGGCGTACCACCTGTAGGCGAGGTCGTCCAGCGTCATAGGGAACATTCGGAACCTGGTCGCGTCAGATGCCCCACACCCGGTCATGTAGATGTTGAACTTGCTCAGGTGTATTTCGGGGTCCGATCTCCCCTCGTACAAGGGTGTTTGCGGGGGAGCGATCTTGTGCTGCACAGGGGCGAGCTCGATGTTGACCGCGAGCGGCTCGCTCGGCTCGGCGATCGTGTTCTTGGCGCCTGCCCCGAATTCCAGGAGGGCCTTCATGTCGTCGAGCTGACGTTGCATCGCGGCCATCGCCGTGGCTCGGTCGCTTGCGGATCGGCTTTGGGAGCGGGAGCCGAGGTGATCGTGTACCGATCTCCGGACTCCGCTGCTGCCGCCCTCGGCTATTTGGCGAGGGGGAGCCAGACAGCAGGGCTGCCTTCTGGGAGTCGGGTAGGCCGAGCTCCTGGTGACGGACTCAAACTCCGTCGTTTCGTAGGTGGGGCCGGACTGCCCCGGTCGCCAAGACGGGTCACTGCCCAGGCGATCGAAAACAGACGGGCCCCGGCTGGCGAGCGCCTCTCCTTGCGGATGAGAGCCTCCTGGCGATCGCTCGGCCAGTAACGCCTTGAGCTTCCGCTTGGTCTTCCGACGGATGGCCGAGGGGGTGATAGCGGGAGGCGCGTCGAGAGCACTTCGTCGCTCCTGTAGGACGGCCATGGCCTCGTCGATCTGTTCCTTGGTTCGGAGCTGATCGAGCGAGAGGCTTGGGTCGGACCTCAGGGGTGGGATCGAGCATCTCGGACCGCGGCGGCTACCCTCCGCCATCGGCTGAGGCTCGGACTGAGACGGAACGAGGCATTTGGCGGGTTGGCTGGCGGCTTTCTTCGACGCGGAGGCGGAATACATGATTTCTGAAAGATTTCTTTGAAGCGCAATGAGTGTCACTTCAAGTATATGCCCCGAGAACAGTGAGTGTTCTTCGGGACAGTAGGAATAAAATTGAGGGTTAGATCGCCCTCCTTCTAGCGCCAATTGTTGTTGCCCAAAATATTATCCGAAGATTAAATACTGCTGGAATGGACGGACAACAAACAAAATTGCGGGAGCACTTCCGAGAGAATATGAATAAACACAAGATTTGCCGGGTTTATTAGGCCCGGGCTTGAATGCTCTCGCGAGATGTTATTAATACAAATATTCGTGGATACAAGTATTAATGTGAGAATCTAAGTACAATGAGTGTAAAAAGACTCTGTTAATCCAGCTCTTGAGCGAAGCTCGGTGTTCTTCGTCCCTGCCGATCGTCTTCTGTATGAGAGAGTCCGAGAGAAGAAAGAACCAAAAGATAGCTGTTGCCAAGAGTAGGAGAAAGCCAAGTGCTGAAGAATTCCGGTGAGTGCTGAACAATTTCTGTGTAAAAGTTCGGTCCTTTGACAAGTGCATGCTGCCTTGTATTTATAGAGGCTGAGGAGCTTTGTTTCCTAGCGGGCGATTGTCTTCCGGCCAATATAATAATGGGGCGATCGTCTGCCGGCCAATATAATAGTAGGGCGATCGTCCTTAAGTCACACGGGTTGTCGGCCTAAAATCCAAAGCAGCTGCTGGCAGCCAGCTGTGCGGTCCAATGAGGAGCCAGCACGCGTCCGGAGTCACTGTCACATGCGGCCCTACTGACACCTTTCGGCGGGCCAGTCGGCTGGTGGACGGATGCTGACAGGCTGTGTTCAATGATCCGTGAAATGCGGATCTTGTCTCGGCTCTGCACGTGGGGTCTGTCCTGAGGCTCGGCCTTTGCCGATTGGATGACCATCAGCTTCGAGCGGCATGAGGCGGACGTATCTAGCTGGTCACCAGAGGTCGACATCGGCCAGTCACTGAGGGTCGGCAGGTGCGAGAGATGATCGTCTGGTCGTCGGCCACCAGGAGTCGATCGCCAAGTACTGAGAGACGATCATTTTAGATGTCGATCGCTCGGCACCGGGACTTGTCCTGGGACCTTCGGTTGGCCGATTTATCTTGGCTGCCGGGCTAAGGCTAGGCCGCCTGGTCAGCTTCTTCGCCGCTTCTCGGCAGTGGCTAGGTCGCCCGATCTCCGAGGCGATCGCCGGTCGGAGAGTATAATTCTCGACACAACATCCATATTAAATTAAGGTACTGAATCTTTATATATATTAGATAGATGACAAGTTAGTTTCTACAACAACATCCAACCTTTGTCATACAATATCTCACTCATCGTAAATCAGTTTAGAGATATTAAATATACCACATTCATCTACTCACGACGTAGATTAACATTCAATATTTAATTAAATAATAAATATTTAATTAATAATATTTATCCTTAAGAAATAGTTAATTACTAAACTATTTCCAATAATTATTCAATTAAAGTGACCACAATGGAACTAAGGTTAAATCATGTTTTGGTCTGTATGTGGCAGCATTTTAGTATTGGTCTCACAACTACGAAAATGGTGGTGGTCGATAAATTTAAATCCACAGTTTTGAGGATGGAGTCTATTATTCGAAAACTAGTCAAATATAAACTTCAAACCTTTTACAAGAAAAATATTTGATACTTATGAGCTGTTTGTTTAACTCTTAATGGTTACATTTAGAGGTCACCTCTAAATCGGTCAGAGATGAAGGTTGTTTGGTAAAAAAATATACCCTCTTAAAGGTGACAAAAGACTCTCAACCATTCAGAGCCTCTTTTTTCCCACTCCTACCCTATGGGGTTTCTCTCCTCTTCTTCTTTATCTTCTCTCTCTTTCTTTTAATTACAGACACACAAGCACACCTATAATGCACGGATTCTTCAAAATTGGGCGCAGATGCAGACGTATATCGCATGTGCGTGGTGCGGAGTGCGATTCGCGTGGGATTCAGACGGATTCGCCACGTGGCGAATCCGCGCAAAAAAAAATTGACTCGCGTATCCCGGCACGTAATACGCAGATAGATACGCGTATCCCGTGCTGTGATACGCGAGTCCGAATTTTTATGTTTTTTTTTTTTAGATTTTTACAATTTTTAAAAAGTAAATCAAATAAATTAAAATACAAAAAGTAAATCATTTAATAAGTAATTACTTTTACCTTTAGCAGATTCACTGACAACATTAGAAACTCCATTGCTCAAAGCCATTTTGAATTGTTTTTTGTATGACTTGTTTTATATATTTGAATTGATTTTATGGTGATATTTGAATTGTTGTTTTTTATATTTAACAAGTGTTATATATAATAAAATATAAAATAAACAGATGTATCCTTGCCGTATCGCACCCTAACATTTTCAAAAAACCGTATCCCCGCACCCGTATCTGCCCGCACCCGCACCCGCCCCCCGCACCTGTGCAACATAGAAGCACACAAACGGAAATTCGAGAAAGAGGGAAAGAATAAATAGCCAATTTAGGTTTGAGAGGTGCTAACCCCCCCCCCCCCCCCCCCCCCCCCCTTCTGACACCCGCCTCCCCACCTCTCCACTTTAATTATTTTTTTTCCTTTTTTAGCCTTTATTTTACTTTTTATTATTTTTTGTTTTTATCAATTTTATTTTATTTTATCTTAATATATTTCATCCGTTCTCTTATTACTGCAACGTATTGACTATTACACTATTCATATACTCTCCTTTGACAATCTTTTGTGATTTATATATATATATAATATAGTCATGTGAGATATTGTTAGATTCATCTCGAAATATACTTTCAAAATATCAACTTCTTATATTTTCTTAAAATAAAGAATTGAAGATATTAACACTTAAAGTTGTGCATTAACAAGCGTGAAAGTCCAGATGTTGCAGTTACAAGAGAACGGAGGTAGTATTTAACGTTAATATTTCTTTTTTGTTATTATTAAAATTAATAGTTTATCATATTTTATATATTATTTTAAAATATATTGTTAGAAAATAAGATAAACAAAAAATATAATATAAAAATGCATTATAAAAAAATATAATATAAACAATATAATATTTTTAAATATATTATTAAAATCAATAACTATAACAAATTTATTGGAGAATAAGAAATTTGCTTGCAAATAAATTTAGGATATTTTTTTTTCCTTTTTTTTATCCTTTATTTTTATGTATGTGTATGTCTTGTGCTGTTATAGGAAGAGAGTTAAAATGGTAATTTGTAGCCATTCAGAGTTATCATTCAGAACAGTTAACAAACAATCAAATTTCATTCTGCACTGAACCATACAAAACCTCTAAACCATTCTAATCTCTCAATCATTCTACATCAAACCATTCAGCAACTGACAATCTGCCCTTATCTGCCAAACAGCCCCTTATTTGCGAGCAAGTACCTACGATAAAATTCAAAGAGAATGAACGGCCCTTTTGACTTGTTGATCCCTTTTTTTTCTTTTGTTAGTAGAGAAGTATTATGTTTTAATATAAGGCAAAAACAGGGAGAATGACAAGTTTGGTCCAAAATTATGGTAGGAGTGAGACGTTGAGTCCCACGTTTGTTCCACATGTGATTTTTAGTCCACAACTTTCAAAAATTGACAAAGATGGACCGAAATTATAATTTTGTGGACTAAATCTGCTTAGCTGGCAGATTTTTGCTTAGGTAGCCAAAATTCAGATTTTGTTAAGTTATTTATTTTTATTTAAAAATCTGCAAAATTGAAAACAAAAACAAAAAAATTCTGAACTATATTAATATTAAAAAATATTAAAATCGGTAATTTTATTTTTAATTCTGGAATATTAATATTGAAAAATAAAAAAAAGTTATTTTAAATTCGGGAAATTAAAAAATCTAAAAAATTCTAAACTTTTTTAAAAATTCAGAAATTGGTAAATTTATTAAAAAATATTAAAAATTTCCGAATATTAATATTAAAAAATCGATAATTTATTTTTAATTCTGGAATATTAATATTGAAAAATAAAAAAAAAATTATTTTAAATTCGGAAATTAGAAAATCTAAAAAATTCTGAACTATTTAAAAAATTCAGAAATTAGTAAATTTATTAAAAAATCTTAATGTTAATATGAATATTAAAAAATATTAAAAAATCGGTAATTTTATTTTTAATTCTGGAATATTAATAGTAAAAAATAAAAAAAATTATTTTAAACTTGGAAATTTTTTAACGGTCACATGCTATCCAAATATTAATAGTTTTTAAATCGTTCAGAATTTATTAGATTTTCTAATTTCCAAATTTAAAATAATTTTTTTTTGATTTTTTAAATTAATATTCCAGAATTAAAAATAAAATTACCAATTTCTTAATATTTTCCAATTTTAATATTAATATTAATATTCGGAATTTTTTAATATTTTTTAATAAATTTACTAATTTTCGAATTTTTTAAATAGTTCAGAATTTTTTAGATTTTCTAATTTCCGAATTTAAAATAACTTTTTTTTATTTTCAATATTAATATTCCAGAATTAAAAATAAAATTACCGATTTTTAATATTTTTTAATATTAATATAGTCGAGAATTTTTTATTTAATTTTGCAGATTTTTTTAAATAAAAATAAATAAGTTCACAAAATCTGAATTTTGGCCACCTAAGCAAAAATCTGCCAGCTAAGCAGATTTAGTCCACAAAATTACAATTTCGCACCATCTTTGCCAATTTTTGAAAGTTGTGGATTAAAAATCACACGTGGAACAAACGCGGGACTCAACGTCTCACTCTTACCATAATTTTGGACCAAACTTGCCATTCTCCCGGCAAAAACACGAACTTTTGACTTTAACAGCAGCCACTTGATTAATTATATTGTCCCTTTCATTATCCTTCTTTTGCATGTATATATAAAGGGGTCGTTCTTCTTTGGGAAGACATCCAATTCCAAATCCTTTCTTAATTTTAACAACTTAGTAATTAATATTAATCCCAGTTGTGTTTCATTACTTTTTTTTTTCAAATGGCAAATTCTGCTGTCATCAAATCAGTTGTGTTACTTGGTATGATGGTCATTTCCTCTATGTTTGTGGTGAGCTCCGGTGCTCGTCTCCTGTCCGGATCCGAGCATTTGGGGTTAATAACTCATGATCCTCATAAGCTTGATACGGCGATTACGACTGAGCCATGGGTATTTATGAATCGATGATGGAATATTTTCGATCAAGGGCCAAGACGTTGATCGACACAAAGCGGCGTGCGCCTGGAGGTCTGCTCACCATCATTAAAGTAATAAGTATGCAAAAATGGTCTTGTTGGAACCACTAATACATGCAAGGAGAAATAAGTGCTGGTATATTTTGATTGGTTGGACCGAATCTCATACTTAAATGGGTTTATTAGGTTCATCGATACAAAACCACCATATACTAATTAACGTGTAATGTACGAATTCTGGAATCTTTATGGTTACTCGTGGGATTTTCAGAAATATATGAGCTATCCTTTTATGTTTGTCTTAGTTCTGGAATCTTTATTGTTACTCGTGGGATTTTCGGAAATATATGATCTATCCTTTTATGTTTGTCATAGTTCAAGGCATGAAATTATATTTGATATTTGCGGATCAGTGATGCTTCATGTCCTAAAGCTATTATATACATAGATTAATTAATTATAGCGTCCCTTTCTTTATCCTTCTTTGCAGGATTTAAATTTGCCAACGACCACTATTTTGGTGGTCATGAGACCAACAACTAAAATGCTGCAACCCATAATATTCTAAATCATGAATTAACTGTAGTTATATTATCTTAATTAAAACTAGATTACCATTATAATAATTGAACCCGTGCGTTGCACCGATTTTTTTTCCCGATAAACTATTAAACTCTTGGTTATGTCTTAAACTTAATTTTTTTAATTTGTTATTATAATTTACAAATGGATTCGAGCAAAAAATATGTAGTTTTTCCTTTATATTCATATTTTAAAGTGATAACCGTAAGAAAAGTATTTATTTATGTTTCTTTTTATTTAAGGTTAAAAGTTACTAATGTGAATATCCGAATGACAAACACAACCTCTATCTTTCTTGCACAATTCACACGCTTGATACCCGTGAAACGTCACTTCAATCCCAAATAAGCAATACCGTACAAAAGCCCCGTAGTCATTTTCTTAAAATTATATCAATTCTAGCCGTGAAATAATTAACTCCGTAAAAATTTGTAAGTTCAAAATACAACTTATTATACTAATTCTAACCATTTTCGAATAGAACATTGCAATCCAAAAATTGCCAGCCCAATATTTCGTGTATACCCTGTCCATAACCATTTGATCTCATTTAGTCCAAAAGCAAGTAACTGATCCATTCCACCATATTACTATGTGATATCAAGTCCAATCCACCAACCAACCCTAAACACACACTCAATACCTAATATTTCTCTCTCAAACATCACGCCTCCTTCTCCTTCTCATCAAACCGGTTAAAATAATTTTCTAATCCTTTCCAACCGAAAACGCAGTGATCATCTCTTATCTTTGTTCATCTAACTGTTACCTCACACGAACAATACTCAAACACATACCCATTAGTTCTTACAATTGTTGATAACCGAACATCCTTACACCTTTCTCAAGTTAGACCAACACAAAGAATCCAAGATACTTGTTTCTTATGACTACGAAGAACATAGAGGTTTTGGCTTCAAAGAATACGACTTCAAGATCATTTTAAATAGTCTCAGGTAGGTTTATGTTGCATGGTGTGTTTTCTTTTAGATCTATGATGATAAGACTTCGACAAAAAAAAATCTTTAAAAGATCCGTTAAAAGGGTATCGGGTTTCTCACATTCAAGATCTAAATCTAGCCACTAGTACAAAAATGACCTATGGTCACACTTTTGCCAAAACAGCCCAGCCATATTTTTTATTAAAACTGTGGCTAAAGGTTATTGATAAAATTCTGTCATTGTTGTAGCCACATTTTAAGTTGAATTTTGTGACCATTGGATAGATAATCGAAAACTCTAGCCACACTTAAATATAACAAATGTGATAATTACGAGCCACAGTCGAATAGTGTGGCCAAATGTCACCATCTACCACGTGTTTTGTTTGATAAATGGAAAAAATTTGTGATGGTTTTTATAAGAGACGCTAAATAAATATATGGTCACATGAAGCAATTATTTATGTGTCTATATCACAGAGATGATTTAGACACATTAATCTAATGTTGATAAAAGCTAATATATATCGCCACAATAATTATTTGTGTGTTTATATGGTAGCGTTATTAGCCACTTAGTAAAAGCAACAAAACAAGTTTCTATATCTATTTTATAGTCATGTTTTATTTTATTATGTGTGTCTAGAAATGAATACTTGTCATGATAAAAGAAAAAAATAGTGTGTGTAAGAATATTATGGTCACGGTTTGATGTCTGATGTGTGTCTAAAGGCAAATTATGTTCCTGATAAATAGAAAAACGTGTGACTATAATTATATTATTGTCTCTCTTTATTGATATATGTTTAAATTTAAAGAATAGTCATAATAAGAAAAAAAATATGTAACTGCAAGTATTTAGTGGTCACTTATTAATTAATTATGTGTGTGTAAAATCCAAAAATATTTATGATTGAATAAATATAAATGTGCCTATATGTATTATATTGCCATATTTGAGAAAACATGTGAATATAAGTGTTTTATGGTCACGATGTAATTTTTATGTGTGTATAATAGTAAAGAATAGTCATGATAAAATAAACAACATATGACTTTTATTATTTTATGGTCACGGTTCTAAAATTAAAAAATATTAATGATAAAAGAAAAAATGTGTGAATTTAAGTCTTCTATAGTCACGGTTTAGGAAAAAAACTAAGACTATAAGCATTCTATGGTCACGGTATAATGAAAAAAATCCTCTGGACTACAAGTGATCAATGGTAACAATTTAACTATTATGTGTGACTAAACGTGCACAATGGTCATGATAAAAGAATAAACATATGCCTATTACTATTCGATGGTCACAGTTAAATTCTTATGTGTGTCTAAAAGTGAAGAATTATCATGATAAAATATATTAAAATATTTGTACATAAGTATTTATAGTCTTGTTGTAGTTTATTGTGTGTCTACATGCAAGTAATCGTTATGATAAAAGAAAAAAACATGTTATTATTTCTGGTTTCTCGGCTTAAAAAAACATAGGTCTATAAGCTTTCTATGGTCACAGTTTAATGAAAAAACGTTGGACTACAAGTGGTTTATGGTAACAACTTTACTATTATGTGTGACTAAAAGTACACAATGTGCATGATAAAATAACAAAAGTATTACTATTAGTATTTAATTATCTGCAGTTTGATTCTTATGTGTATCTAAACTTGAAGAATTTTCATGATAAAATAAATTAAAGCTTGTGTATATAAGTATTTTATAGTAACGTTGTAGTTTATAGTGTGTGTCTAAACGTAAATAATCGTTATGAGAACAGAAAAAACATGTTACTATAATATAGTATGGTCACTGATACTTATTTGGTAATATTTGAACTCTATATTTTGTAAAATAGCAAAAGTAGTTATAGCAATGGTTTAATTGATTACATGTATCAACAAGATAATAATTACTCACATTGAAGGCAAGAATATGTTATTAGTGTATGACCATGTGTGTAAATTTAAATTTACATAAAATGCCCATGCGTTAGCATGAAAGAAAATAATACAAATTCATATAATTTAAATGGAAAACAAATTTTATTAAATACGAATGACAGCTTGGAGTAGTACAATTACAAGGAGAAAAACTTTGATCATTATCGTATAATTATAGTTCCACACAATTTTGTTAAAAAAATTTAGCAATAAGGGTAATATTGTTAATTTGGGGCCAAATCACCAATGAAATAAAGTAGTTTCAATTTATTCGGGGGAGAAACGTTGGCTACTATCCTGCACTTCCAATCAAACTTCCAAGAAACATTTTTTTCTCTTTAAACATACAAGCAATATTTTAAAAGGCGTGAGGCGTGTTTGAGGCGAGGCATAAGCCTCGAGGCGTACCAAGGCGTAAGCCTCAGTTTTTATAAAAAATATATTTATATATAATAGAAGCTTCATCATTAACAAAGGAACATAGCCAAAATAGTACTGTTTTGAATTACTCAGCAATTACACCAATGTAACGAACATAAAAATGCATAAAACATAGTTTATCATCTCAAACAAAAAAAATAAGATTATAATATCACAGTGAATTCAAAATGGGATCATCGGTATCTAGTAATTTAAAATGCATTTGAGACCAAAACTTGTGAGATTCCTTTCCTTTTTCTTTTTTTGGGTTGAGCTCAATAGTATAGTAGAGGAGACAATAGTGAGCCCATGAGAACTTGGTGAGCAACTGCTGAGAAAAAGAAACAAGCAACAGTTAAGAATATATATATATATAGAGAGAGCTTGTTTCACTTAGGAACTATGTCCATATGTATTATCTAGTGTTCTTGTATGTGTAGTAAAGTACAGTGGTATGCTTATGATTTATTGAATTCGATTACGCTTGGATGATTCTAATTAGTTGTATTTTTAAGTATTTGTAGGGTCATTAACCAGCATGGAAAATGTTCCGACCCCCAAGACATAAAACGCGATACACGCGTGAGAAAACGAGCGAAAAAATGAGAAACGCAAACTCACACAGTGGGACAGCAGAAGGAAATAAGGATCTGGAAATACTTGTCTCCTCACAATTCAACTCCTTTTAGCTGTAAAAATTCGTGATAAGTATCTGATCATACTATATAATGTTATCAAGCATACGTTGGAATTTCCAAAAACTAAAGATATTACACTTTGAATTACATAGGCAGTCAATAACATAATATCAGTGAAAAGATGTCAATCTCCAATATGTGATCCGCCTGCAACAATTATTCTGCCTCATGGCACAAGAACATATCAATGAAATATTGATCCGCCTCATGGCACAAGATCTGCCTCGTATGATATTACACTTTGCTGTAATGCCAAGGTTCAGATCAGAAAAATAATCTTTTTCTCCTGTTATACCGGATGAAATCACCAAAATGACCCAAATGCTCATTTTGACAAAAAAGACAAGATAAGGTTTAAATGACCAAAAGTACCCAAATGGTCCTAATGCGTTCCTTTGTACCTGTTTAAATAGAACAAACTGCCCAATTCAAAATGACCAGAAGGGTCTAGGGGGTGTTTTAAAATTACCTTAAAATTAGATACTGTTGATAATCCCCCTCTTGAAATAATGCCGGGATCAAGGGTTCCCATGTGTCTTATACAAACAAATGTAATCATTAGACTATTGTAAATAAAGCAAAAAGATTATTTGTCCAAATTTAAATCATGGCATGTTCGCTGTTGAAATAAAATAAACAAATGTATGAATAATAAAGTCATACCTTATGTATAACTATACCCCGACAGTCTGTCCGAAAATAATCATTTTGGGATTCTCTACCCAAGTCAAGTGGGTCCACATGTGGCAACTTATTATCATTGTTAGGAAGAACTACAGTACTAAATTCCTCATCGACATCGTCATATGCATCTCTGTAATTTTTGGGAGGTGTCATGAAGACAATAGATATTTTTTTATCCAGTTGGTCTGTCACGTAAAAGACTTGTCGTGCTTGTGAGGCCAATATGAAGGGATCATCCTTATGGCCTAATCTATTAAGTTCAACCAATGTGTAACCAAGACTATCCTTCTTGACCCCATATTTATTGTCTACCTAGTCACACAAAAGAGGAATATTTCTAAAATGATAATCTAATACCCATATCTCTTGCAAAACCCCATAATAAGCTTTTTGGCCATACGTTACAACTTCCTTAGAAATGTGCATGTCAGTTGCCACTACACTAACCCCACTGTTCTGGTGAACTTTACCTTCACTGCGTTTTGTACGAAATGTATATCCATTGATGTCATACACATCGTATTTCAGTACGTTGCTGTTTGGTCCATGTGAAATCCACCTAACAGTCTCTGAAATACTTTCTCTGGAGAATGCTAACTCTCTCTCAACCTGGCATTTATTACAAGGATGAGCTTCAACTCAAGATAAATACAACAAAGAGTACTTAACGCCAATATGAAAATAGTGTACCTCCTCTCGTAACCACTGACCAAATGTTTTACTGTGCTTTATCTCTAGCCATGTTATTCCTTTAAAAGGATGTTGGTTTTTCAAAAACACCATGTCACGACTGTAAAAACAACAACATACATGTAAATATAATACTTGATACAATGTCAACTGGACATGAATATATTGAAATAAGGACTAGGAACCAACATGGACATGAATATATGGATTATATAATACTTGATATAATGTCAACTGGACATGAATTAGTGACTTTATCATATAAGGACCTTTCTGTATATCCTTTGCTACAACATATGCTGTGATTCTTAGGCAAAACAGATACGAGATAACTACCAGCACATTAATGAAGATTTGTATAACCTAAAAATTTAATTTGTCGTTCCAAATTGTGGGGTGCTATTAAATGTGTAGCTGATGTAATACATTATAGAGAGTAGTTTACACTAAAAACTAATGCATGATGGTAAGTATACGTTCAACGGAAACATGCATGATCAATTATTCCGCACCACACCGAGCAGATGAAGTACAGTAACCACTGGTGCAGCTTAAAGTAGCAAGATGCTAGACGGTCTTGAAGGCAACACACTAGAATAAATAGCTGCTCAATCTGTTAATGTAGTACAAAGAAAAAAAATGCAGCTCCCAATTGAAAGAAAAGGTCCATGAAAATGATAACTCCAGTCAAACAAAATCAGAGGGAGCAAGAGTACTATAACATTTCTGCCATATTTACCAATAGTGAAGCTGCATCTCAATAAAGCTAAGCATATAATTGGTTCCTAGTCCTTATTTTAATATATTCATGTCCAGTTGATATTGATTACCTGCGTTTTAAATATTCATGTGCGACTAGTATTATACTTGATACACCATATTGTAAAATATAAAACAACAACATGCATGTAAATAATACTTACTCGATATAGGGTACAACTTCAGGTGTATTTTGCAAGACATAGAAATGTGCTTTAATGAAGAGCTCTGGAGAAACGTGAACCGATTTACCCGCTGATAGTGGAGTTCCATCCCTAAGAGAAATATTATCTTGAGCATTCTATCTTCCAAATCTATTTTGCTTGTCAGGTGGAATACCAACATTCTTCAAGCTTTTTAGGAATTCGCTGAAGAACTCAATCGTCTCTTCTGCAACATTCTCTTCAGCAATACATCCTTCTGGTTTATTTTTATTTCGCACGTGCCCCTTAATAATCTTCATACACCTTTCGAATAGATACATCCACCGAAAGCATACTGGACCACATAATTTTACTTCCTTAGTAAGGTGAACAGTTAAATGCACCATAACATCAAAAAAGGATGGAGGAAAGTATTTCTCGAGCAGGCACAATGTCACACAGAGTTCTTCTTGTAACTTATCGATCTCCTCCACTTTGATTTCTTTGCTACATATTGATTTCAAAAAGAAACAAAACCTAATAATTGCATTTCTAGTGGGTTTCGGCATAATAGATCGTATGGCAATGGGCAAAAATTGTTGCATGAGCATGTGATAGTCATGTGATTTTAGTCTGATAAGCTTCCTATCCTTTAGACTCACCAAATTAGAAAAATTAGAACAATACCCTTGTGGAACCCTTAAATTGTATAATGATTCACAAAACTTGTCGTTTTCCTCTGTTGTTAATGTGTAACTTGCTGCCAGAAGTGTGGTTATGTTCCCTTCTATCTTATCTTGTAACTCTGGTCTCAACCCAAAATGTGCCAAATCTGATCGAGCCTCTAATCCATCTTTCGTCTTTCCGGTGACGTTTAGCAATGTTCCGACTATACTCTCAGCCATATTCTTCTCGATATGCATAAAATCTATACAATGTTGGACACAATTATATCGCCAATACCTAAGACGTCGATACCATACATTATATTTCTTCCAATATGTGGTTTCTTTGTTTCCAACGTCTGAACAGCCCACTTCTTTTGATGTTCTCCTCTTTCTTTTCATCTTCCCACCTCTTCCAGTCGAAGTTTGTTGGATGTCTGCTTCCTTATTCTCATCTCCCTTTCCCCATTTATTTATAATATACTTGACCTCGTTACATATTTCTTCCCCATTCATAGGTTCAGGAGCATGTCCGAACTCTTGTTCTCCATTGAAACCCTTCTTTTGACTTCTAAATGGATGGTTATATGGTAGATATCGTCTGTGACCAGCATAACTCTGTTTCTTAGATTTAAGAAGTCTAATACAGTGTGTCTGTTTACCACACACTACACAACCTTTGTATCCGTTGTAAGGACATCCACATAGTGTACCAAGTGCAGGGTAATCATTTATCGTCCATAACACAACTACACGTAGAGTAAACTTCTCTTGTGCAAATGCATCGTATGTTTCGACTCCAACTTTGAATAAGAGCTACAGGTCATCAATCAAAGGTGCTAAGAAAACATCAATATCATTTCCTGGCGTTCCCGATATCAATAATGAAAGCATGATAAACTTTCTTTTCATACACAACCATGGTGGCAGGTTGTAAATGACAGTTAAAAGTGGCCATACACCGTGATGCCTATTTCCACTATTCACGTTGACTCCGTCAATCGAAATGCCTAGCCGTAGATTTCTTGGATCGTTAGAAATTTCTGGATATCTGTCATCTATGGCAGCCCATGCGGGTGAATCTGCTGGGTGACGTAAAACACCGTCATTTATTCTACCGGTCGCATGCCATGTTAAATCTTGTGCTATGGTCTTTGATTGAAACAGTCATTTCATACGCGGAATAATGGGAAAATACCACAATACTTTTGCAGGAATATTTTTGTAAATTTTCTTTTTTGCCTCATCCATCTTCCATCTTGATTTTCCGCAAGTGGGACATTGTTTCGCGTCTTTATACTCATTTCTGTAAAGAATGCAGTTGTTGATACATGCATGTATCTTTGTATACCCTGAACCCATTGCTTTCATTGCTTTCTTGGCCTCATATGTACTACTTAACATTTCGTTACCTTTAGGCAGCATCTTCTTTAACAAAACTAGTGTTTCAGTAAAACACTTATCTGAAACTCCAAACTTACTCTTCAAATTGAGGAGTTGTACAATTGCAGACAACTTTGTGAAGTCAGAACACCCTTCATAAAGTGGCTTCTCAAAGATCCTCAATTAGTTTTTGAAATTTGTCAAGGTCCTCGGTGAAATTTTCTTCGTAGCTTCAACCATCTCTACTGCTTCAAAGAAAGATCTCGTTGGAATTCCTATTGTGAAATTCGTAGATGCAACAAAGTCATTGTGTGCATTGCATAGTTGTCTTCAAAAAGCACACGTTTCGGTGGGTCCTCTTTTTCTCCATGCTTAATCCAATTGGTATAGTTTTGATCTATTCCATATCTGAATAAGTGATGATCTACCTCCTCCACATGAAGAGAAATGTGGTTTAGACATCTGGTACACGGACATGGAATTTTTATTTTTTCTCTAGTTTTTATAGGGTCCATATTCCTTAAAATTTTCAAATTAAGGACCGCATAATCTATCAATGCTGCAACTCCATCTACATAAGGCTTTTTGTGTCTATCAGTTACCATCCAAGACTTGTCCATCTGTTTGTCACAATAGTGAAAATTCGGACATGTATCTATAAGTACTTTTAGAGATAAAAATAACTTGTCACATCGTTCAATACAAGTGGGACACATATACATATGTATAACTAATGTTTATAGATAAAACTATGCTATTGTTTGGTTATCAGAATGCTTTATATAATAGTTTATTGAAGCTTCAAATATGTTATTTCCATAGTGTTTATCAATTACTATTCAGGTTATTTATGAACAGAATAAATGTGTCTCCCACCTTCTCGTGAAGACACATTGCTTATGTATGTACAAAATATGATCCCAAAACAATAAAACCTAAACTGATCAGCATTTGAAATGGCAATGCCACACCATAGTCTGCAAAACCAAGCCGCATATTACACAGTAAAAAAGAACGGCACAAGAATGTCTATCCACTCTTATGTTATGTGTAATACCCGGTTGTAATTCAGTCATTATCATTCAGTAATTTCATTTGGTAATTGTCACTATGTAGTTTTTCACTTGATAATAATCATTCATCTGTGTTCACCGTTCGGATTAACTTTGAGTCGTGTATCGATATTGTTCATTATTTCAACCTTACTCGGGAAACGAGACAAGAGTATTATCTCGATTGTTGTAATTGATTCATTAGCCGATGTTGACGTTGGAGTTCATGTCATTTCTAATCTCCTCATTGTTCAAATTGTGTTTGGTTGGGCGAACCCTTGCAATCATTGCTTGGAACCACCGTTTTGGGGTTTCCATACTTCCATTTCGTGTTATTGTTTCCCAAATATTGATTCCTATTGCTTTTATTCTCTTCCCGGATCATTTTTCATCATTTTAGGACCCAAGGGGGGTGTGGGCCGCGGCACAAGGAGTGTGCGCCGCGGCACACACATGTTCCAGTTTTTGGCCGAGCAGCCTGTACCGTGGGCCGCGGCACATGCCGGCAGGGCCACGGCACACTGCCGAGTCACTGTCGCGGCACACTCGTCCGGGCCGCGGCGCACTCATATTGCAACTTATCTGTAATATCCGCAATTTTCGATTTTCGGTAAATTTCTTTTTTTTTTTTTTGGTCGGAGTCTGTTTTGACGACTCTCTCATGACCGTTTCGTCATTCGGAGAATATTTAATTCTGCACTTTTGTCATCCGAGTTCGTTTCGGTGCTGCTTTGTTGAGTTCCGCGCTTTTTAGCGACTTTTCCGCGCTTGAGTTCGGTTCTTGCGAATCTCGTTCGAAATTGTCGTTTGGGGTTTTTCGTAAGTTCATTTAACGTTGTTATACGTGTTGTGAGCTTCGGTTTGATTATTCGTTGTCGTATGGTGATTTTCGGGCAGTTGGGCCATTTTCGTAATTTCCTAAAGTTTGGGGTAATTACCTTCCGTTGTCGAATTTCGAGCCTTCGGGTGGTCGGAATCGTGTGTTCTACTAGCTCTTAGATTCGTCTTTGTGTGTACTTCGTAACCGTATCTTCGGTTCATATTCAGGCTCGGGTTTCGGCGTCGTTTTGTTAAATTCAGGATTACTAAACGACTTTTCTAAGTATGAGTTCGACTTTGTTAGATCACCATTAATTTTTGGTAACTCCAAAAATTCTGAATCTTTGCAATATTATAGAGCATCGAGTTAGCTTTCCAATAGTTCGAACGGTGAGTCAATCGGAGTCCGGACGAGAGAGTTATGGTCGTTTTAGCTCACCCGCTCATTTGGCCGATCACTGCCGACCGGACTCGGCCGTGCACGGCCGTGCTGCATTTCGTCCGGATAAGCCGGTAGCGATCGCCGGAGGCCCGACCGTGTTCCAGACACGGCCGAGTCAATGCCGAAGCGCCTTCGCGACACGACCGTGTCATGCAGACACGGTCGAGTCCTCGCGGCCGATCGCGCCACGACCGTGTCATGCCTGGACACGGCCGAGTCTGTCCCGCCCTATAAATGCTTTCTCAGCATTTCAGCTCATTTTCCCTTTTCTTCACCCGCTTTCTCATTCCTTTTCTTCCTGTCATGGTCAGGTGTATACATCATGGAGACATGATGTTGTTCTTTAAATCCATGAAGTTTGGAGGTTCATATCGTCAATCATCCGTCCTATAACTTGCTCCGATCGACCGAATCAAGGCAAGTTTTCTTAAAATCTAATTTTGGGGATTTTGGGTATTTTGTTCGATTTCGTCCGTTTAATCCGCTTTTAACTTAGGATTGTGATGGATTGATGATTATTTAGATGTATTATATCATTTTCCTTGTTATTCCATGGTTGGATCGTATCGATTCGTTGTTTGAGTCGAGTTCTTGACCGACGCCTTGAAGGTGTCCGTAAAATGTCTTAGAGGGGTTTTCGGCGTTCTACGATTATTCTTCCTCGTATGGTCGATGATTTATTGATTGTATGATGTTAGTGGTCGTGTTTCTTGCGAAGAAACCGTGTTGAACCCTTTCGCTCGCCGCCGTCTTCCGCTTCGATAGCATTGGGCGTTTGAAGCTTTCCGTTGAGCCGTGTTCGTCGGAATACTTGCGTACCGATTTTGAGGCAAGTATCTTGCCCATACATTTCATATTTCGTTGATATAATTCTTGAATAATGATTTTATGCGAAATCCAATATTTAATGAACGTAAAAAGGGATTGGTATGTTCTCGATAAATGTTCTCTTTCAACGATAATTCGTATACTTCGTGAATATGTGTTCTCGGAATATGTGTGTTGGTTTTGTATGTTTAAAGATAATATGGTCACTTCGAGTGAGTTTGATAGACCGTAATCCTTTGCCGGGGATTACGTATTGTTATTGTGTACTTGTTCGGTAAGAACGTAATGTGTGTGATATTAGTTGTTACTCCTTGAAAGGAGGTTGTGATACTTAATGTTGTTTGGCTTGACAAGTGATTATTGTTGTGTGCTTGATGTATGTGATGTGCCTCTGGGTAGGATTGTTGAATCTCCGGGATCCATACTTGCTAGTATGGGTCGGGCGTGACCGTAGGGTTATCCAATCCGGGTATGTCTTATGGGACTCCGAGGTTCGTGGCTTGTTAGCCTGATGCCGAGATAACTTGTGTGGTTATCATCGGGTATGTCTTGCGGGGACTCCGAGGTTCGTGGCTTGTTAGCGAGATGCCGGTATAACTTATGGTTGTGGTTTGATTATGCACGTATATGTGCTTGTATACGCGTGACTGCGGTTACGGTGACATGTGATTTGATATAGTTTCCCTGTGGGTTATTCACTCGGGTTTGTTCTACGGGAGCATCTGAGGTCCGTGGCTTGCTAGCACGGGACGCGAATAATCTGTGGAAACAGGTTGTTATGGTATGATCGGATCGTGGACCCCATTTGTTGTTATCGAATTTATGTTTTGGGAAAATGATTTTTGGGCTGTGTCCCTAAAGGTTTTTGAAAGGTTTGAGAAATTCTTAAATCCCAATGTATTCAAAACTCCCGAGGTTGTAAAATGTTTTTCACAGATGTATATCGGGTTTACCCCTATCTTTCGATTTAACCGTTTTCATTAAGTGATTTACCTCGGGAAGTATGTTTATGATTAACATGTTTCGTGGAGTATGATATGTATGGCTCGTTTTCGTATTTTATACTTGCACTAGCAAAACAGTGGAGTTTTGCTAACCCCCGAGTAATCGGGGGGTGGATGTCTGTATTGCATTCAGGTTTTGGAGCAGAGCACAGGGTCGGCATGAAGGATGATGAAAGATGAACGATACTAATCACACGAGGATCCGTTGATGTCGTATTGGTCTAGTTGTATTTTCTTTTCCGCCGCAGTATCTTTTCCCCGTTGTACGGGAGTTTATTGTACTTTGACCCCTGCGTGGGTATATGTTGTAATTGAGTTGTATATTTTATTGAAAGACCAAATCGGTGTACTGAGTCATTTAGCCTTGAAGGCATTGTCGAGATGTTAAATGTTGTTACCAGCCTGGTAGATCTTCGAGGAGAGTGTCTACGGCGTGTAATATCCCCGAGTGGATTGGGGTGTTACATAAATGGTATCGAGCTTAGGTTGTGAAAACCTAGCCGCCGGTCGATGGTGTCTATTGAGTTTTGTCTCGTCGGATTTAGTCCGACCGAGTCGTGTCGCGACGCTGCCGAGTTGGTTGGTCGTGATTAGTATCGTGGGCGATCATCATCTTCGTGCGACTGTGAATGTAAGTCTCCTTCTTGGTGTTGTGCCTCGTGTGACACGAGCTATTTTTATGATTATTTGTTAAGTGACGGAATCCTCTTATGGATTTTGATTTCGTGATATGCGGTTATTTGACTCTCATATTTCGTTCATATGAGGAGTAATGTTCTTTGGATTGTGCATGTTGAATCGTATTTCTTTTATCCGCCGCGTGAGTTCTTTCAAATGGCTTTCGCCTTTTGCCAATTGAGTTTGATTTCAAAACCGATTCCTTTAACCGAGTTTTTGGCATTATGGCCTTGATCGCTTTGGCGAAATTCTTATGACGGTATTTAGTATTTTGTAAATGGCTTTCGTGAGTTTTGAAATATTACCGTCATCGGCCTTTTGGCGTTTTGTAAATTGTTTTTAGCTGGTGAGTTCCGCGGGACCCACGGCGCTATATTGTTCCTTGTAATTACGTGAAATTTTTGGGCATTCTAGCCCATTGAATTATTTTGAAAACCTTGAGTATCTTAGAAAATTAAAATTCGAGACGTACTTTTAAAACGAATTATTTTCTTGCGGTGTTTTCAAGGTGTTTTCTAATGCCGCAATACATTTCAAAAATTTTCCGTTGAGGACCAAAATATTTTGAGATATTTTCAAATGCGATTGCTTAGACCCAAGGGTCGAATATTTTGAAAGTTTTTCACTAAAAGAAAGGTGTCCTCATTTTTGTTCAAACGCAAGATGACTTTCAAAGTCTCGATAATGGTGTTTGTACTACTTTTTGTAAAATGATACTCAAGATCAACCGTTGTTTCCAAACTGTTTTCAAAAGGTGGTTTTTGTTTTTAAAACCTATCATTCTGCTTGCGGACCTAAATGCGTGTATGGTTTTCGAACTTTCGTTACGGTGTTTGCTCCAGTATGATCGAATTGGTGGCATGAACGTCGAGGCGTTGCCACGCATTTGTTGTACTAGCCCTCCGTGAGAGGTGTGAACTGTATTTACTTGTTTGTCGCCTCGTGGTGATTTGCGTGTTGTCGCACGGTGTGAGCCGTTGAAGCTTGAGTTTGTACGTTTGTGTACATGCGTGATCTGCTTTCATGATGGTTGTAATTATGTCTTTGGTTATCGTTCGCCGTTGAGGTCGCCGAACGATACCGTCTGCGGTAGTGTTTGTGTGTGTATTACTTTACGATGGTAATCGTTGTATATGATATGTATTATGATTCCTTGTTGTGCCGAGTTGGCATCTCCGCTATGTTGTTTTGCGACGTTATGACCCATTGTATCTAGCATTTTTATTTTCTTGTGCCGAGCCGGGCATTTCAACCGTGATGTTCCGGGCATACACGTGTAAATTGTCCTTCTCGTCGAACACATTTCAAGTGTGGACTCGAGGGTCACCGAATTCGCTTTTGCGAATTGTCTACCGAGACTTTTGAGTTCGCGTCAAAGACAAGCCATCGGAATCGGCCTTGAGAGGCCTTTGAAAGATGTTTCGTCGGTTGCTTGTTGTGTTGTCACCTTGATGTCGTGTTGTGAGTTTCGGAAACGACACTTCTTTTAGAAGGGGTCGAATATAATACCCGTATTATTTTTGACTCTGCATTTCCTCTTTCTCAGTCTATCGACTCGCTCGTGTTCGTTGACACTTTCGAACTTGTTACGTATTTCGGTTTCATCGCTCGAACGAGCCGTGATCTTGTTTTTCGTTTATCGTTGTGACTCTTCCGAGTCCGGTTCGATACTTGTGAACCTTGTTCGGATGTAACATCTTTTGGTTCTACTAGTTCTTTTATTGAAGTGGATCGAGATTTTGAACTTCAGTATATTCTACTTTGTCGACTCATTTATGTTCGTTGACATTTCGAGCTTGTCCCGCCCCTTGTTTTTGTTTATCGAACGAGTGTGGCATCATTTCTAATAACTCGTTTGTCGTTGTGACTTTTCAATTTCTATTCCCTTTCATGTGGATCCTATGCGAATGCATACGTTGTTGTTTTCACCGGATCATATATTGTCTCGAGTCGAGATGTGAACCTTGGAGTTGTTGTTTGAATTTTATTGTTCTTCGTGATTCGAACATGATTGTTCGCTTTTGTTGTCTCGACCGTTGTGGTTCGGTCGTTTGTTTGTTCGGTTTTTGTCCTCGTTTCGTGATTGTTGAGCGTTCAGCTCCTTCCTAATTCCCTTAAGTTTGGGAAATTAGTCTCGCTTTTCGATCTTCCAACCCTTGGGCGGTGGAATTCGTATTTGTTCGGGCCGTTTGACCCGCGATTAGATTGATGAACCGACGGGATGGTCAATCAGATTGATTTTCGTTCGTTGTGTTTTGTGATTGTCGGATAAATGACTAGGCTATATTATCCGATTGATAACTCTTGTCATTTGTTGGTTTTATTATATCCCTAACGGCGACGTTGTGTTGGTCGCCGTGAGCGTGTTTTCACGCCGTATATTCCTTTGCGTTGTTTGTAACATTTGGCCGTTGTTTTTTAGTTTTGCATTCTTGTGTTTGTTGTTGATTTTTGCACATGGAATATTTCTCCTCCTACTTGTTTTAAGTTTCGGGACGAAACTTCTTTTAAGGAGGGTAGAATGTAATATCCGCAATTTTCGATTTTCGGTAAATTTCTTTTTTTTTTTTTTTGGTGGAGTCTGCTTTTGTGACTCTCTCATGACCGCTTCGTCATTCGAGAATATTTAATTCTGCACTTTTGTCATCCGAGTTCGTTTGGTCTTGCTTTGTTGAGTTCCGCGCTTTTTAGCGACTTTTCCGCGCTTGAGTTCGGTTCTTGCGAATCTCGTTCGAAATTGTCGTTTGGGGTTTTTCGTAAGTTCATTTAACGTTGTTATACGTGTTGTGAGCTTCGGTTTGATTATTCGTTGTCGTATGGTGATTTTCGGGCAGTTGGGCCATTTTCGTAATTTCCTAAAGTTTGGGGTAATTACCTTCCGTTGTCGAATTTCGAGCCTTCGGGTGGTCGGAATCGTGTGTTCTACTAGCTCTTAGATTCGTCTTTGTGTGTACTTCGTAACCGTATCTTCGGTTCATATTCAGGCTCGGGTTTCGGCGTCGTTTTGTTAAATTCAGGATTACTAAACGACTTTTCTAAGTATGAGTTCGACTTTGTTAGATCACCATTAATTTTTGGTAACTCCAAAAATTCTGAATCTTTGCAATATTATAGAGCATCGAGTTAGCTTTCCAATAGTTCGAACGGTGAGTCAATCGAGTCCTGACGAGAGAGTTATGGTCGCTTTTAGCTCACCCGCTCATTCGCCGACACGCCGACCGGACTCGGCCGTGTCGCCTGCACGGCCGCTGCACTCGTCCGGATAAGCCGGTAGCGACGCCAGAGGCCCGACCGTGTTCCGTGACACGGTCGAAGTCAATGCCGGCGCCTTCGCGACACGACCGTGTCATGCAGACACGGCCGAGTCCTCGCCGGCCGACAAGGCGCCACGACCGTGTCATGTCGGACACGGCCGAGTCTCTGCCCGCCCTATAAATGCGTTTTCAGCATTTCAGCTCATTTTCCCTTTTCTTCACCCAGCTTTCTCATTCCTTTTCTTCCCGTTCGCAGTCAGGTGTATACATCATGGAGACATGATGTTGTTCTTTAAATCCATGAAGTTTGGAGGTTCATATCGTCAATCATCCGTCCTATAACTTGCTCCGATCGACCGAATCAAGGCAAGTTTTCCTAAAATCTAATTTTGGGGATTTTGGGTATTTTGTTCGATTTCGTCCGTTTAATCCGTTTTAACTTAGGATTGTGATGGATTGATGATTATTTAGATGTATTATATCATTTTCCTTGTTATTCCATGGTTGGATCGTATCGATTCGTTGTTTGAGTCGAGTTCTTGACCGACGCCTTGAAGGTGTCCTAAAATGTCTTAGAGGGGTTTTCGGGCGTTCTACGATTATTCTTCCTCGTATGGTCGATGATTTATTGATTGTATGATGTTAGGGTCGTGTTTCTTGCGAAGAAACCGTGTTGAACCCTTTCGTTCGCCGCCGTCTTCCGCTTCGATAGCATTGGGCGTTTGAAGCTTTCCGTTGAGCCGTGTTCGTCGGAATACTTGCGTACCGATTTTGAGGCAAGTATCTTGCCCATACATTTCATATTTCGTTGATATAATTCTTGAATAATGATTTTATGCGAAATCCAATATTTAATGAACGTAAAAGGGATTGGTATGTTCTCGATAAATGTTCTCTTTCAACGATAATTCGTATACTTCGTGAATATGTGTTCTCGGAATATGTGTGTTGGTTTTGTATGTTTAAAGATAATATGGTCACTTGAGTGAGTTTGATAGACCGTAATCCTTTGGGGATTACGTATTGTTATTGTGTACTTGTTCGGTAAGAACGTAATGTGTGTGATATTAGTTGTTACTCCTTGAAAGGAGGTTGTGATACTTAATGTTGTTTGGCTTGACAAGTGATTATTGTTGTGTGCTTGATGTATGTGATGTGCCTCCGGTAGGATTGTTGAATCTCAGGGATCCATACTTGCTAGTATGGGTCGGGCGTGACCGTAGGGTTATCCAATCCGGGTATGTCTTGCGGGGACTCCGAGGTTCGTGGCTTGTTAGCCCGATGCCGAGATAACTTGTGGGGTTATCATCGGGTATGTCTTGCGGGACTCCGAGGTTCGTGGCTTGTTAGCGCGATGCCGGGATAACTTATGGTTGTGGTTTGATTATGCACGTATATGTGCTTGTAGTCGCGTGATTGCGGTTACGGTGACATGTGATTTGATATAGTTTCCTGTGGGTTATTCACTCGGGTTTGTTCTACGGGAGCATCCGAGGTCCGTGGCTTGCTAGCACGGACGCGAATAACTGTGGAAACAGTTGTTATGGTATGATCGGATCGTGGACCCCATTTGTTGTTATCGAATTTATGTTTTGGGAAAATGATTTTGGGCTGTGTCCCTAAAGGTTTTTGAAAGGTTTGAGAAATTCTTAAATCCCAATGTATTCAAAACTCCCGAGGTTGTAAAATGTTTTTCACAGATGTATATCGGGTTTACCCCTATCTTTCGATTTAACCGCTTTGATTAAGTGATTTACCTCGGGAAGAATGTTTATGATTAACAAGTTTCGTGGAGTATGATATGTATGGCTCGTATTCGTATTTTATACTTTCACTAGCAAAACAGAGGAGTTTGCTAACCCCAGTAATCGGGGTGGATGTCTCAGATTGCATTCGTGTTTTGGAGCAGAGCACAGGGTCGGCATGAAGGATGATGAAAGATGAACGATACTAATCACACGAGGATCCGTTGATGTCGTATTGGTCTAGTTGTATTTTCTTTTCCGCCGCAGTATCTTTTCCCCGTTGTACGGGAGTTTATTGTACTTTGACCCCTGCGTGGGTATATGTTGTAATTGAGTTGTATATTTTATTGAAAGACCAAATCGGTGTACTGAGTCATTTAGCCTTGAAGGCATTGTCGAGATGTTAAATGTTGTTACCAGCCTGGTAGATCTTCGAGGAGAGGGTCTACGGCGTGTAATATCCCTGAGTGGATTGGGGGTGTTACATTATCGGCCAACCCGTCTGTACCGTGTGCCGCGGCACATGTCGATGGGGCCGCAGCACACTGCCGAGTCACTGCCGCGACACACTCGTCCGGGCCACGGCACGCTGCCGATCACTGGGGGCAGATTTGGCCCTGTGCCGCGGCACACTTCGGCTGGGCCGCAGCACACAGTGTTGTCAACTCTATAATTGCGATTTTTTAACGAGATCAGCTCATTCTTCCCATTTTCTTCAACTATACGAGAGAGAGAGCTTGAAGGGAGAAATTTTTCATCATCCATCACTTGAGGGTTTGATTTTCTTCATTTCCTTTCGATCGTGAAGCCCGGATAGTCGATCTAACGCGTGTTCTTCGGATCAAAGTGCTTGGATCTTCAAGAGGTAATTTCTTCAACATCTTGGATTTCGAATTTGTATTGAAATATGATGTTTTGGATGTTAAGATCATGTTGTATGAAGTGATATACGCATGATTATGGATTTGTTTGATTATTCATTGGATTATTGAAGGATTATTCAAGAACACTTTGAATATTGAGTTGGATTTGGGGGTTTTCGATTAATCGTTGTTGTATTCACGAATTTGGTTATTCATATTGGATTATTAATCGTATTGACGATGTTTTGTTGGTTTGAAACACTTCTTGGGGATTTGATGCTGGTATTATTGAAGTTTGGTTGTAAACAATCGGAGTTTGGCCACAAAGTGTTTGATATAATGCCCCAATGAACTTGGTTTAGTCGTATCGACATTTTGAGTTCGTTATATTCGTGTTTGATTTGTATGTTGAACGAATTGTTGGTGATTATGTTATTCAAGGTTGTTCGAGCGACCGATATCTCAATTAGGACGTTGTTCGTGGAAGGATAATTGTCACCGGTGTTGTGTAAGTTGATTCTTACTCGGTTAAAAGGATATTCATTCCTTTTGTTGTTGTTCATTCATAATCATACTCATTCATCATTGTATTAACCGTATTGAGACTTTTAATTGTCGAATAATCACTTCATTCACGAGGAACGACGGTTCCAATCATTTCATTGAGTTATCAATCACGTCACTATTATTTTCATCTCGGTGAGTCATTCTTGGCCTTGTTGAATTATTATTCATTGATATTCATTGTGGTCATTCTCGTTCATATGACCTTCTGGGTTCATATTGCGTGGCCGGATGTGGTTGTGTGGAATTTTTAGTCAGGCACACGATGGTCATGTATTGGGTTCACCGATACATTGGACCATGCACACGGTAAAGCTTAACTCCGTGAGACTAATTAGGTACAAGGACGGGTGTGTCCGGTCATTCGTCTTGTACACTTGCACAGAACATTACGGGCGTACTATGATACTCCTCTTCAGCGTAATTCATAACTAAGGATATTTCATAACTTCAGATATATCATGATTGTGTATTTTCAACCCTTGAGGATTGTTGTTACGTATGGCGGCCGTTGGGATTTTGTTTTCAGGTCACGGCAAGGCAAAGGCACGGGAAGAGCATGTTGACGGCGAGGAGTCCCTGTGATACTAGTAGGGCCCCCCAGTCATTTCGGTTATTTCAGTCATTTCAGTCATTTCAGTCATTTCCGTCATTTGTATTTCCGCTGCAAATTCCGTTTGAGATGTTATTGTAACACCCCAAACTAGGTGGATATTACAGTGCCGTGGACCCCCGATTGGGACCCACCAGGCTAATGAAAATAAGTAAATTACGCAGGGTAAATGTAGTACCGAACCACATTACACAATTAATTACTCCGATAAGGAGTTTCATATAAAACACCCAGGATGATACTGAATACAAGTATATTTTATATGGAGATAAAATATACAACACTGAGTGAAATGAATATTCAAACGGAATGTCTGCAGCGGAATAAATGAAGGAAACATAAATGACTGAAAAGACTGGGGCCCCCTATTAGTATCACTGGGACTCCTCGCCGTCACCGTGCTCTCCCCGTGCTTTAGCCTTGCCATGACACAAAAGTATCCCCAACGGGTCGATACGTAACAACAATCCTCAAGAGTTGAAAATACACAATCATGAGTTATCCATGATTATACAAAATCCCGTCAAACATACGCAATCAAACATGCTATATGAATCAACAAATGATACGGCTCAAAGGAATGGCGCCACACTACGTCCGGGATGGAAATGTGTCCGTGCACAAGCCACCAACGAGTATCGATCGAATACACGTGTGGTCTTGTACCTAATCGCCTCACGAAGCCATCAACTCGTGTGCACACCCAATGTGAGGCCACCAACCAACACACGACTATAATGTGCCCGACATGAAAATCCTACACATACCAACCGCACGCCAAGATGACCCGAATGCCACAATATGACAAAAGTGACAACGAAAATGAATCATGACTCACCAAGATTAAATGATGGTGAAATGAATGACTTAATGAAATGATTGGAACCGCTGCTCCTTATGACTGAGGTGATTAATTGACAATGACAAGTTTTGATACGGTTAATACCATGATGAATGAGTTACGATTATGAATGAACAACCTCAAAAGGAATGAATATCCTTTTAACCGAGTAAGAATTAACTTACTCAATACCGATGAAGAATGTCCGTCCACGAACAACATCCTAAATGAAATGCCGGTCGCTCGAACAACCTTGAATAACAATAATTACCAACAACCGTTCAATACACGTATCAAGCAACTAAACACGACTAACCCAAAGGTCGAAAACAACGATAATCAAACTCATAGGGGCATTCCAACGAATACGTAACCAACCACACGACTTCGAAAATGTCCAATCCCGAATATATCTAAACCAACACCAAAATGAGTATATCGAACTAACAAAACACTTCAATGATATCAATAATCCATTAGGAATCCACAATTCGAGATTACAACTACATTAATCGGAAAATCCCCAATTAACCGAAGTCAACCCCAAGGGTTCTTGAAATAATTCCGAAAATAACCATTAAATCCGTAAGAATATACTTATCCAAGGTAGATAATCCATATCTGACATATTCCAATGATAATCCAAGCTTACACGAAGAAATCGGAAGGAAAAACCCAAAAATCCGAAATTCTAGATCCAAGAGATTAATACCTTTGATTCGATGTTAAGGAGATGATGAAGTGATGATAATTCAACTCAAAGACTTGAAGATGATGATGGATGATAGAAGCTCGAAGAGAACTCTCCAAAATGCCCAAAATCGCCCGAAACCGATGAGGGAATGAGAAAGGATGATAAAATGACGAACTCAAAGCAATCGTCCAATATATAGCCATTCCGTGTTAGCGTGCGCTAGCCTTGTGCGTAGCGTGCGCTAACGGGTAATTTGGGTAGTCCAAGACCCTTTGTCCGAACACGGTAGCGCGCGCCACGTACTTTTTGTAGCGTGCGCTACGGTCATGCCACTAGCGTGCGTTAATACCCATTGTTAGCGTGCGCTAACGAATTATGTGATGCCCAAGATCGGAATCCGAAACCTTCGTCCTCTCGATCGATCTCGATAGCGTGCGCTACAACCAACGATTAGCGTGCGCTATAATATCGATTGCGTATGCTAAATATCACTCATAGCGTGCGCTATGAATTAATCGATGCGATCCAAAGAGCCACTGGACTCAACTCGATCCGTCCCTAGCGCGCTACTCCACATATTTAGCGTGCGCTACTTACCACTCGTAGCGTGCGCTACAAATAACTCACTGCGGTCAGTACCTTCCTGGATCGCAACTGTGGTAACATTAGCGTGCACTAATGCCGAGTGGTAGCGTGCGCTACCGTACTCAATTAGCGTACGCTAAAAAGAGTACGTAGCGTGCACTACTCCTCACGCATGACCCACAACGAAAATGACAACGATGATAAACACGGCACGAAACTCCAATTAGATTAGTGACGAATGACGATTGATACACGATACAATTACTCCGAATGATGAATACCATGATTGAATATGAGTGACAATTGATCATTAATGAGTGAAATTACGAGTATCAATTCTTGAATGATAAATCTTGAATGATAATTCTCGAATTACAACCGGTATTATATACACCCCTTAAAAGAGTTTCGTCCCAAACTAAGGGTAAAAACTCGGATAACTCTCCCGCATACTATCCTCGGTTTCCCACGTAGCCTCTTCGACTCCGTGTCTAGACCACCGAATTTTAACCAAAGGAATCGTCTTATTCCTCAACCGCTTGATTCGCCGCTCTAAAACTCGTATAGACGTTCCTCATATGAATGATCATCGGCAATCTCGATTTCATCGAATCAAGTATGTGACTCGGTCCGCAACATACTTCCGCAATCGAGATACGTGAAACACATTATGAATTCGGCTCAACGCCGGAGGTAAAGCCAATCGGTAAGCTAACTCGCCTACTCGATCCAGAATCTCAAACGGTCCAATGAATCTCGGACTCAACTTACCCCTCTTCCCAAAACGGAAGATACCACGACTCGGGGAGACCTTGACCAATACATGGTCACCCGCCTCGAACTCTAACGGTCGACGACGATTATACGCATATAATTTACGCCGACTCTGAGCGGTCAACAAACGACTTCTGATCAAAGCTACCTTCTCACGGGCGGCTATAAGCATATCGGGCTCGGTGCCGATTGATTCTGATAGGTCATACCAACACAAAGGAGATCGACAACGACGACCGTACAAGGCCTCGTAAGGTGCCATCTTAATCGAAGCATGCCAACTATTATTATACGTGAACTCGATCAATGGTAGTTGGGCTTCCCAATCGTCTTTCCAATCGAGGACGCATGCCCTCAACATGTCCTCTAAGGTCTGAATAGTCCTCTCTGATTGTCCGTCAGACTGAGGATAAAAAGCGGTACTGAGGTTAAGCTGAGTTCCCATAGCACGATGAACTGATTTTCAAAAATGAGACACAAATCGTCCGTCACGATCGGAAACGATACTTTTAGGAGTACCGTGCAATCTCACTATCTCCTTGATGAACAACTGGGCCAGTCTCTCGGGACCCCACGTATCCTTGATTTCAAGGAAATGAGCCGATTTGGTTAAGCGGTCCACGATCACCCAGATCGTATTCATGCCACGGCGACTCGTCGGCAAACTCGTGATGAAATCCATAGAAATGTCTTCCCACTTCCATTCTGGAATAGGGAGAGGTTTCAGCATGCCCGCCGGTCGCTGGTGTTCAATCTTAACTTGTTGACAGGTTAAGCATCTCGAAACAAATTCTGCGACTTCTCGCTTCATATTACTCCACCAGTAATTTTGTTTCAAGTCCTTATACATCTTACTAGACCGGATGAACAGAATAAGGGGTAGCATGAGCTTCTTTCAAAATCGAGTTTTTCAACTCGTCATTCGCGATACGCATAACCGATTCTTAAAACGCAGAAGTCCATCCTCGTGAACCACAAATCCGGGCTTTCCCGAGTCACATCCTCTCGAATGCGTAAAAAATGGGTCCACACCCGATTCTCCCCGATCGCCTCCTCAAGTGACGATGAAATCTCCAACGTACAAAGTTGCCCTTGTACTCGTTGTAACTGCAACCTCGATCTCGGTCTCGAAATTCCCGAAGTTCCTTCGAATCGTTAATCGAGCAAGCATCTGCTCCTGAACGGACTTACGACTCAAGGCATCGGCGACAACGTTCGCCTTGCCCGGGTGGTAAAGGATCTCGATATCATAATCTTTGATTAGTTCCAACCACCGTCTCTGTCTCATATTTAACTCCTTCTGAGTAAATATATACTTTAAACTCTTATGATCGGTGAATATCCGATGTAACGCCATAAAGATAATGACGCCAAATCTTCAATGCGAACACCACTACCGCTAGCTCCGTGTCGTGGGTCGGATAATTAACCTCGTAAGGTCTCAATTGCCGTGAAGCATAAGCGATAACTTTCCGTTACTCGCATGAGTACACATCCGAGACCCCGTCCGACGCATCACTATAGACCACAAATCCCTCCGTCCCTTGCGGTAAAGAAAGGACAGTCTTGAAGTTAACCGGCTCTTGAGTTCCTCAAAACTCTGTTGACACGCGTCGGACCACGTGTATTTCTTATCCTTCCGTAAAGGTTCGTCATGGGTTGAGCGATTTTAGAAAATCCCTCCACAAATCGCCGATAATAACCCGCTAATCCGAGGAAACTTGGATTTCCTTAACATTCTTCGGAGGTAGTCAATCTCGAATAGCCTCCGTCTTCGAGGATCGACACGAACTCCGTCTGATGAAATTACGTGTCCGAGAAACGTCACGGACATCCAAAACTCACATTTGGAAAACTTCCCATAAAGTTGTTCTCGTCTCAACACGTCGAGAACTTGATGAAGGTGAGACTCGTGTTCCTCCGGTCACGAGAATAAATCAAAATGTCATCAATGAAGACAACCACGAATCGATCCAGATAGTCTATGAAAACCCGATTCATTAATTCCATGAATACCGCAGTGCATTAGTCAACCCAAACGGCATAACCACAAACTCATAATGACCATAGCGTGTTCAAACGCCGTCCTTGCGATATCCGACTCTCGAATCCGCAATTGATGATATCCAGATCTTAAGTCGATCTTGGAAAATACCAAGCTCCTCAAGTTGATCTAAGAGGTCATCAATACGGGTAAAGGATACTTATTCTTGATCGTCACCCGGTTCAATTCCTAATCAATACACAAGCGGAACGAACCATCCTTCTTCTTGACAAATAACACCGTGCTCTACGGGACGCACTTGGTCGAATATAACCCTTCTCGAACAATTCCTCAAGTTGGTTCTTTAATTCCCGCATTTCGGTCGGGGCCATCCGCACGGTGCCTTCGATATCGGGACGCATTGTGCTCCAACTCAATCGTGAATTCCACATCCCTCTGTGGAGTCAAACCAGTAACTCGCGGAAAAACATCGCATATTCCTTCACTACCGGAATGTCCGTCAACATTATCGATGATTTCTCGGTTTTGGTCATATAACACCAATAACCGACACATCCCCGATTGAGTAATCTTACCGCTTTCATCAAATTAATGACCTTACGAGCAGTAGGGATTACCTCCTGAAACGCACATTCGACCCCATCATCCGAAATGATAGTGATCATACGCTACGGACACTAATGATGGCATCATGACGATCCATCCAATCAATACCCAAGATGACGTCGTCCCTCGGCAAATCTACTACGATTAGGTCCGGCCATACACGACCATGAAGTGAATCGGACAATTCGAATCTCACGATTTCGACAATTCGTCTACCATCGTAGACCAATGACATAAGGCTCACAACTAGTAGCACTACCTGCACGTAGTCTACTCAAACATGACTCGGAAATGAATGAATGCGATGCACCGGTATCAAAAAGGGTACACACAAAGTTGAGATAGAATATCGAGTGTACCCGAGATCATCCGGCCTCGGATCGTCGTCTTCTTCATCTCATAAATTCGGGGCTTGCCGCCCCGAACCGGACGCTCCGTCGATAGCTCTTAGCTCCGCCTTTAGCTCCCGCTGCCTTGAACGACGCTGACCGAGTGGCTTTGATTCGCACACCTGAATGACACGGGGCTTGAGATGACGCCGAGTGGGTTTAGAGTCCCTACGGCAAAACGGGCCCTATGCCCAAGAACCCCACGATTGTGGCACGTGATACCGCCGGACATTTGGTGCTGAAATGACCTGTTCTTCACAGTTGAAACAGGTGATGGCCGAAGGCCGCTCGCGGCCGAGATTCCACGGGTTTAGGCGTCATCGGAGGACGCTCGAAAAGGTAGAGCCCGCACGTGGTTTCTTGAAAGTGGCACGACTCCCGCCGACGACACGGTTCTTAGACTTCTTGCCAGCTGATGAGGGTTGTTGCTTAGCAATTTCCTTAGCAGTAAGCTCGTAAGTGAGAGCTTTCTCAATGAACTCGGCCAGAGTGGCACAATTATGATTAAGCAACTGTAGCCGCATACGAGGTTTCAGCCTCTTGCTGAAATACTTGATCTTGTCCGCCTCAGAGTGAATGATAGATGAGGCGAACGGAAGAAGTTCCTGAAATTTTTCGGCGATGGCGAGAACATCATCATCCGTCGAAAGGTCGGGAGTGAGTAGTTCCGACAACTTGGCCTCCCTGAGTGGGGCTGGATAGTACCTCTCCATCATGAGGGTCTTGAACTGATCCCAAGTACATGATCCGTCTGTGGGCTTCAACGATAACCACCATGAATGAGCGCTCTTACCAAGATAGTAAGCCGCAACTGAAACTTTATGCCCTTCAGGGAAATCCACCATAGCAAATAACTTCTCGAAATGCTCAAGCTAATGGACAATATCCGCCGGCTCAGATGAGCCCTCAAAGGTAGGTGGTCGCTGGCGAGAGATATCGCTAATGATATTGCTTACACCCCTCTCTTGCCTCTAAGGTGGCGGCGGAGGATCCTGTTGATTTTGAGTAGTGGAGTTATGCATCACCTCCATTAGTTGTGCCATCTGAGTCATTTGGGCCATCATGCCCTGCATAAAGGCGAGTGGGTCGACTCGAACACCCTCTGACTGAGCTGTGTCCCGGGTTCGACTCCCTGATAGCGAATGATCACGTCCAGGTGAATGAGTGGCACACATCGCTCGATGAGTTAGCATTATTCCTGGCATTCGCACGTGTATTCACACGAGTTCTCGGGATTCGGCCCGCTCCACGGCCTCGTCCTCCACGTCCTCTGCCAGCCCTTTCCATACTGAAGTGGAAAGTCATATGATGATTATATATCTCGCATGAGTATCACATTATGATTATATTATGAAATGATGAAAATGAGCATACGCGCTCAAATACAGCGATTACATGAATGATTAATTGACGTGACATGATTATCTGATGAAATTACTGAAATGATTATCTTGAACAATTTAACAAGATTGATGATATGATCTTCAAGATCAACAACTGAGTAATGAAATGAATTGAGTGATTAATGAGTTAACATTATCGACTTGATCACAATTGAAGATGATGAATGAGGATTGTTAACTGATGAATTATGAATGAACGATTATTGCCAGAAATTATACCATGGCATCAGAAATCTTACAGTTCTCGGTCTGATTGGCTCGGCATTTGCACAGGTCACACGTGACGCGAAAGTCCAATGATACTAGTCTGATGACGATGATTTCAAATGAGACATGACTCGGAAGGTAGTATTCAAAACCACGCTCCGATACCAACTCTGTAACACCCCAAACTAGGTGCATATTGTAATATCCGCAATTTTCGATTTTCGGTAAAATTTCTTTTTTCGGTCGGAGTCCGTTTTGACAACCCGCTCACGTCCGTTTCATCATTCTGGGAATGATTAATTCTATACTTTTTGACATCCGAGTTCGTTTCGGTGTCGTTTCGTTGAGTTCCGTGCTTTTTAGCGACTTTTCCGCGCTTGACTCCGATTCTTGCGAATCTCGTTCGAAACTGCTGTTTCGAGTTTCCTGTAAGTCCGTTTAACTTTGTTAGACGTGTTATGAACTTCTGTTTGGTTATTCGATCACGTATGGTGATTTTCGGGCATTTGGGCCATTTTCGTAATTTCCCAAAGTTTGGGGTAATTACCTTCCGTTGTCGAATTTCGAGCCTTCGGGTGGTCGGAATTGTGTGTTCTACTAGCTCTTAGATTCGTCCTTGTGAGTACTTCGTAACCGTATCTTCGGTTCGTATTCAGGTTCGGGTTTCGGTGTCGTTTTGTTGAATTCAGGATTACTAAACGACTTTTCTAAGTATGAGTTCGTCTTTGTTAGATCACCATTAATTTTTGGTAACTCCAAAAATTATAAATCTTTGCAATATTATAGAACATCGAGTTAGCTTTCCAATGGTTCAAACGGTGAGTCAATCGGAGTCCGGACGAGAGTTATGGTCGTTTCAGTTTTTGGCCGAGCACTTCCAGGAGCCTTTCGGCCGATAGGGGGGGTCGATAGACTCTACTGCCGGCATTCCGTATGGGTATCGGTTGGGCCTATCGGCCGATAGGCTGGCCGATAGGTTCTGCTGTGTTACACTATAAATGTGTTGTTTTGAGCGTGAAGCTCATTTCCTTCCCCATTTTTCCACTGCGTCGCGAGAGAGAAAATATAGAGGGGGAGAGTTCTTCATCCGGGGGTCGATTTTCATCATTTCCTTTCGGTTGTGAGGCTCGGATAATCAATCTAACGCGTGTTCTACGGATCTTAATACTTGAATCACTCAAGGTAATCTCTTGAAACCCTACCTTTTTGGATAATTGGGGATTTTGGGGTTTTGTCCGATTCTTTCCGTTTTGTTGATGGATTCTTGATGAATATGATTAATCTTGTTGATATCATTAGTTTTCCTACGGATTCATGGTATATTTTCATAGTTTTACGGAATCGAGAGGGTTTGGTTGTGGTCCGCCCTCGTTGTTATTTTTGTGCGAATATACATGAATCGTAGGCGGGTTTCCGGGTGTATTCCATTTCCGTAATCGTTTAGAAGTGGTTGTGATTGTGCTATTCGAATCGTTAGGTTCATTTTCGTCGGTTCCTCGCGGTCGTGCTTGATTCTTCCGTTCCGTTCGTTGTCGTATTCCTTTTCGTTAGCATCGGGCGTTCCGAAGCTTCCCGGTTGAGCCGTATCCGTTCGTGGTTCCGTGCTCGTGGTATCGAGGCAAGTACCTTGCCCATACTTTTCTCGTTTTATGAATATGATGATCGGTGGTCGTCTTAATGTGTTTGTTTGGTTATTTGAAATGAAGTTTCAAAGGATTTCGGTTTGGCCTCGTTAAAGGCTTTCTTTCAAAACGAGTGTGATTTGTGAACGGTGTTTTGAGAATTGATTATGATTTGGTTATTTTGAACGTTGAAGGATTTTATGATGATACTCCTATTGTTTAAGTTATGGAATCGTGTATTTCCTTATTTAATCTTGTTATCGTAATTTTGAAGAGTTTGATAATGGTGTCGAGTTAATGGCCATCTCTAGTGAGTATTCTTAATGAACTTACATTCTTAGCATATTAGTGTTGCATGAGTAACGTGTGTGTGTGTATGCTCACTATGGGTTAGATCCGACGGGGTCTCGGTAGGGGTCCACGGAGGGGTGGATCCGCGAGCTGGCTTTTAACCACTACGGGTTAGATCCGACGGGGTCTCGGTAGGGGTCCACGGAGGGGTGGATCCATGGTTAATTGTGGTGCATTTTTACAAATGTGATTTGATTATGGCATTTCCGGAAATGAGTGCTTTCGAACGGTTTTCATGATTGCATGCATTGACTAAGTGTGTAAGAGGTAAGTGTTCGTTTGGCTTACTTGGCTAGGATGGCACTGGAGTATTTTGTTGTTTGTTTTAAATCCTTTATTTGTGGATTTTGATGTTGGGATACGAACCTCCTGGTCGTTCTTGTGTACTGTGAGTTGATGAGATTTGGGGCTAAAATCCCAATGGTTTTGTAAAAGTCGTTTTACGGATTTGGGGCTAAAATCCCAACGGTTGGTTAATGTCATTTTTCAGAAAGTAAACCTTTGGGGCGGTGACCCCTTTTGTCTTTTGGTTTTCGAAAAGTAGGATTTGATAATCCTAAATTGTTTTCTATTAAAACTCTCGATGGCATTCTAAACTGTTTTATAAATTACTTCCATTGATTTATGATATTTCGTTTTTGAAATGTTTTCTCAAACCCTTGCCTCGGAAAGTACTTTTCGTTTCGTTTGGATCTTTGAGGATCCTCGGTTATTGTTATTCGTGGAATGTGAATTGTATGGCTCGTATTTGCACTTTGTATTTGCACTAGCAAAACAGTGGAGTTTTGCTAACCCCCGAGTATTCGGGGGGTGGATGTCTGTTTTTGCATTCAGGTTTTGGAGCATAACACAGGGTCGGCACGAAGGATGATGAAAGATGATCGATACTAATCACATGAGGAACCGTATATCGTGTGTTGGTTCAGTTGTACTTTATTTTCCGCTGCTGTATTGTTCCCGTTGTACGGGTGTAGTTGTATTTTGGTCCCCTGCATGGGCATGAGTTGTATTTGAGTTGTATGTATTTGTGGAAAGACCAAATCGGTCTACTGAGTCAGTGTAGCCTTGAAGGCATTGTCGAGACGTTAAATGTGTTACCAGCCTGGTAGATCTTCGAGGAGAGGGTCTACGGCGTGTAATATCCCTGAGTGGATTGGGGGTGTTACATAAATGGTATCAGAGCTTAGGTTGAGGAAACCTAGGCTGTCGGGTCAAGTCGTGTTGTTTGAGTCTTGTTTCGTTGGATTTTTATCTGACTGAGTCGTGTCGCGACGCGTCGTTTGAGTTTGTTGGTCGTGATTAGTATCGTGGGGCGATCATCATCTTCGTGCGACCTGTGGAAGTAAGTCTCCCTTCTTTGTGTTGTGCCTCGTGTGACACGAGCTATTTTTATGATTATTTGTTAAGTGGTGGAATTTTTATGTGAATTTTGATTTCACGATATGTATTTAGTCGACTTTCGTATTTGATTTATACGAGGAGTATTGTCGTTTGTGATGTCCTTTTATTGTTGTTTTTGTTCGTTGTCGATGATTTTCGAATCGATTTGCACGTTTTACAAGTTCTATTGTAAAAGCTTTGTGCTTATACGCGTTCGACTTGTTCACTAGCTAGTGCGGGAGAGTATTTTATCAGTGGTTTTGTTCTGAATGTGGTATTTTATCGTTTATTTCCGTTTAAGGACATATATTGTCTTGATTTTAAACGTTTTGGTGCGTGTGCTAGGAGTTGTTTTAGTGAACGTCGGTATGTGTGAGTTTTGGGCATTCTGGCCTATTGGATTTTTGAAAACCTTGAGTATCTTGGAAAAATAAACTTCGAGACATACTTTTCAAATGAGTTATTTTCTTGTGGTACATCCAAGGTGCCACAATATATTTCAAAAATTTTCTACCTCGAGGACCAAAATATTTTGAGATATTTTCAACACTTTTATTTAGACCCGAGGGTCGAATATTTTGAAAGTTTTCACTAAGAGAAAGTGTCCTCATTTTTATCAAATGCGAAATGGTTCTCCAATGTCTCGATAACGATGTTTCACGTTTATACTTTTTGAAAGGTGATACTCAAGATCAACCGGTGTTCTTCTAAATTATTTTTCAAAACGAGATTTTCGTTTTTAAAACCTATCCATTCCCGTTTGAGGGCTGGGTATGTATGTATGATGTTCGCGTTGTCATTATGATGTTTACTCCCGAGTATGATCGAATTGGCGGTGTAAGCGTTGAGTCGCTTTTCACACATTTGTTGTGCTAGCCCCCTGTGAGAGGTGGGATGTTGGTGTTGAATGTTGTCGTCTCGTGGTGATTTCTGTGTTGTCGCGCATGTGCGAGCTGTTAGAACTTGGGTTGGTATGGCCGTGTGCATCGGTGATCGTTCCGTTATGTGTCCGCTGTTTAATGTCTTGTTACCTTGCTTCCGTATTTGTGAATTTCGTGGACGAGGTCGGAGGTAATGCCCGTACTATTTTGACTTCTGTATTTTCTCTTCCCCCAGTCTATCGATTCGCTCATGTTCGTTGGTACTTTGTGAACTTGTTCGGTATTTCAGTTTCATCGTCCGAACGAACTGTGATCTTGTTTTGAGTTGATCTCGTTATCGATGTTACTTTTTCGGGTTCGATTCGATTCTTGTGAACCTTGTTTGGGAGTGACATCATCTGGTTCTACTAGTTCTTTTATTCAAGTGGATCGGATTTGGAACTCTTATGTTTTCGACTGGCCGACTCATTTATGTTCGTTGGCATTTCCGAGCTTGTCCTCGCCCTTGTTTTTGTTTATCGAACGAGTGTTGTATCGCTTCTAATAACTCGCTCGCCGTGGTGACCTTTCAATCGCTATTCCCTTTCTGTGGATCTTCGGCAATGTATGTCTTGTAGTTCTCACAAGATCATCCTCGGAGTTGTTGTTTGAACTTTATTGTTCTTTGTGATTCGAACATGATTGTTCGATTTTTGTTGTCTCGATCGCTTGTTTGTTCGGTTTTTGTTCTCGTTTCGTGATTGTTGAACGCTCATGCTCCTTCCTAATTCCCTAAGTTTGGGAAATTAGTCTCGCTTTCGATCTTCCAACCTTGGGCGGTGGAATTCAAGATTAGTTCGATTGGCTCGCTTCGATTGATGTACCGTTGGGATGGTCGATCATACCGACTTTCGCTCGTTGTGTTTTGTGATTGTCGGATAATTGACTTGGCTATATTATCCGTTTGATGACGCTTGTCATTTGTTGGTTTTATTGTATCCCTAACGGCGACATTGTGTTGGTCGCCGTGGAGCGTGTTTTCACGCCGTATATTCCTTTGCGTTGTTTGTAACATTTCGCCGTTGGGCATTAGTTACGCATTCTTGTGTATCTTGTTGAGTTTTTCCTGGCGGAATATTTCTTCCCCCTACTTGTTTTAAGTTTCGGGACGAAACTTCTTTTAAGGAGGGTAGAATGTAATATCCGCAATTTTCGATTTTCGGTAAAATTTCTTTTTTCGGTCGGAGTCCGTTTTGACAACCCGCTCACGTCCGTTTCATCATTCTGGGAATGATTAATTCTACACTTTTTGACATCCGAGTTCGTTTCGGTGTCGTTTCGTTGAGTTCCGTGCTTTTTAGCGACTTTTCCGCGCTTGACTCCGATTCTTGCGAATCTCGCTCAAATCGCTGCTTCGAGTTTCCTGTAAGTCCGTTTAACTTTGTTAGACGTGTTATGAACTTCTGTTTGGTTATTCGATCACGTATGGTGATTTTCGGGCATTTGGGCCATTTTCGTAATTTCCCAAAGTTTGGGGTAATTACCTTCCGTTGTCGAATTTCGAGCCTTCGGGTGGTCGGAATTGTGTGTTCTACTAGCTCTTAGATTCGTCCTTGTGAGTACTTCGTAACCGTATCTTCGGTTCGTATTCAGGTTCGGGTTTCGGTGTCGTTTTGTTGAATTCAGGATTACTAAACGACTTTTCTAAGTATGAGTTCGTCTTTGTTAGATCACCATTAATTTTTGGTAACTCCAAAAATTATAAATCTTTGCAATATTATAGAACATCGAGTTAGCTTTCCAATGGTTCAAACGGTGAGTCAATCGGAGTCCGGACGAGAGAGTTATGGTCGTTTCAGTTTTTGGCCGAGCACTTCCAGGAGCCTTTCGGCCGATAGGGGGGGTCGATAGACTCTACTGCCGGCATTCCGTATGGGTATCGGTTGGGCCTATCGGCCGATAGGCTGGCCGATAGGTTCTGCTGTGTTACACTATAAATGTGTTGTTTTGAGCGTGAAGCTCATTTCCTTCCCCATTTTTCCACTGCGTCGCGAGAGAGAAAATATAGAGGGGGAGAGTTCTTCATCCGGGGGTCGATTTTCATCATTTCCTTTCGGTTGTGAGGCTCGGATAATCAATCTAACGCGTGTTCTACGGATCTTAATACTTGAATCACTCAAGGTAATCTCTTGAAACCCTACCTTTTTGGATAATTGGGGATTTTGGGGTTTTGTCCGATTCTTTCCGTTTTGTTGATGGATTCTTGATGAATATGATTAATCTTGTTGATATCATTAGTTTTCCTACGGATTCATGGTATATTTTCATAGTTTTACGGAATCGAGAGGGTTTGGTTGTGGTCCGCCCTCGTTGTTATTTTTGTGCGAATATACATGAATCGTAGGCGGGTTTCCGGGTGTATTCCATTTCCGTAATCGTTTAGAAGTGGTTGTGATTGTGCTATTCGAATCGTTAGGTTCATTTTCGTCGGTTCCTCGCGGTCGTGCTTGATTCTTCCGTTCCGTTCGTTGTCGTATTCCTTTTTGTTAGCATCGGGCGTTCCGAAGCTTCCCGGTTGAGCCGTATCCGTTCGTGGTTCCGTGCTCGTGGTATCGAGGCAAGTACCTTGCCCATACTTTTCTCGTTTTATGAATATGATGATCGGTGGTCGTCTTAATGTGTTTGTTTGGTTATTTGAAATGAAGTTTCAAAGGATTTCGGTTTGGCCTCGTTAAAGGCTTTCTTTCAAAACGAGTGTGATTTGTGAACGGTGTTTTGAGAATTGATTATGATTTGGTTATTTTGAACGTTGAAGGATTTTATGATGATACTCCTATTGTTTAAGTTATGGAATCGTGTATTTCCTTATTTAATCTTGTTATCGTAATTTTGAAGAGTTTGATAATGGTGTCGAGTTAATGGCCATCTCTAGTGAGTATTCTTAATGAACTTACATTCTTAGCATATTAGTGTTGCATGAGTAACGTGTGTGTGTGTATGCTCACTATGGGTTAGATCCGACGGGGTCTCGGTAGGGGTCCACGGAGGGGTGGATCCGCGAGCTTGCTTTTAACCACTACGGGTTAGATCCGACGGGGTCTCGGTAGGGGTCCACGGAGGGGTGGATCCATGGTTAATTGTGGTGCATTTTTACAAATGTGATTTGATTATGGCATTTCCGGAAATGAGTGCTTTCGAACGGTTTTCATGATTGCATGCATTGACTAAGTGTGTAAGAGGTAAGTGTTCGTTTGGCTTACTCGGCTAGGATGGCACTGGAGTATTTTGTTGTTTGTTTTAAATCCTTTATTTGTGGATTTTGATGTTGGGATACGAACCTCCTGGTCGTTCTTGTTCTGTGAGTTGATGAGATTTGGGGCTAAAATCCCAATGGTTTTGTAAAAGTCGTTTTACGGATTTGGGGCTAAAATCCCAACGGTTGGTTAATGTCATTTTTCAGAAAGTAAACCTTTGGGGCGGTGACCCCTTTTGTCTTTTGGTTTTCGAAAAGTAGGATTTGATAATCCTAAATTGTTTTCTATTAAAACTCTCGATGGCATTCTAAACTGTTTTATAAATTACTTCCATTGATTTATGATATTTCGTTTTTGAAATGTTTTCTCAAACCCTTGCCTCGGAAAGTACTTTTCGTTTCGTTTGGATCTTTGAGGATCCTCGGTTATTGTTATTCGTGGAATGTGAATTGTATGGCTCGTATTTGCACTTTGTATTTGCACTAGCAAAACAGTGGAGTTTTGCTAACCCCGAGTATTCGGGGTGGATGTCTGTTTTTGCATTCAGGTTTTGGAGCATAACACAGGGTCGGCACGAAGGATGATGAAAGATGATCGATACTAATCACATGAGGAACCGTATATCGTGTGTGTTGGTTGATTGTACTTTATTTTCATTCTTTGTATTGTTCCCGTTGTACGGGTGTAGTTGTATTTTGGTCCCCTGCGTGGGCATGAGTTGTATTTGAGTTGTATGTATTTGTGGAAAGACCAAATCGGTCTACTGAGTCAGTGTAGCCTTGAAGGCATTGTCGAGACGTTAAATGTGTTACCAGCCTGGTAGATCTTCGAGGAGAGGGTCTACGGCGTGTAATATCCCTGAGTGGATTGGGGGTGTTACACATATTACAGTGCCATGGACCCCCGACTGGGACCCACCAGGCTAATGAAAATAAGTAAATTACGCAGGGTAAATGTAGTACCGAACCACATTACACAATTAATTACTCCGATAAGGAGTTTCATACAACACACCCAGGATGATACTGAATACAAGTATATTTTATATGTAGATAAAATATACAACACTGAGTGAAATGAATATTCAAACGGAATGTCTGCAGCGGAATAAATGAAGGAAACATAAATGACTGAAAAGACTGGGGCCCCCTACTAGTATCACTGGGGCTCCTCGCCGTCACCGTGCTCTCCCCGTGCTTTAGCCTTGCCATGACCTAAAAAACAGTATCCCCCAACGGGAATCGATTATCTGAGAACAACAATCCTCAAGAGTTGAAAATACACAATCATGAGTTATCCACAGTTATACAATATCCTGTCGAAACATACGCAATCAAACATGCTATATGAATCAACAAATGATACGGCTCAAAGGAATGGCGCCACACTACGTCCGGGATGGAAATGTGTCCGTGCACAAGCCACCAACGAGTATCGATCGAATACACGTGTGGTCTTGTACCTAATCAGTCTCACGAAGCCATCAACTCGTGTGCACAGTCCAATGTGAGGCCACTAACCAACACACGACTATAATGTGCCCGACATGAAAATCCTACACATACCAACCGGCACGCCAGTATGACCCAGAATGCCACAATATGACAAAAGTGACAACGAAAATGAATCATGACTCACCAAGATTAAATGATGGTGAAATGAATGACAGCTTAATGAAATGATTGGAACCGTCGTTCCTTATGACTGAGGTGATTAATTGACAATGACAAGTTTTGATACGGTTAATACCATGATGAATGAGTTACGATTATGAATGAACAACCTCAAAAGGAATGAATATCCTTTTAACCGAGTAAGAATTAACTTACTCAATACCGATGAAGAATGTCCGTCCACGAACAACGTCCTAAATGAAATGCCGGTCGCTCGAACAACCTTGAATAACAATAATTACCAACAACCGTTCAATACACGTATCAAGCAACTAAACACGACTAACCCAAAGGTCGAAAACAACGATAATCAAACTCATAGGGGCATTCCAACGAATACGTAACCAACCACACGACTTCGAAAATGTACAATCCCGAATATATCGAAACCAACACCAAAATGAGTATATCGAACTAACAAAACACTTCAATGATATCAATAATCCATTAGGAATCCACAATTCGAGATTACAACTACATTAATCGGAAAATCCCCAATTAACCGAAGTCAACCCCAAGGGTTCTTGAAATAATTCCGAAAATAACCATTAAATCCGTAAGAATATACTTATCCAAGGTAGATAATCCATATCTAACATATTCCAATGATAATCCAAGCTTACACGAAGAAATCGGAAGGAAAAACCAAAAAATCCGAAATTCTAGATCCAAGAGATTAATACCTTTGATTCGATGTTAAGGAGATGATGAAGTGATGATAAACCAACTCAAAGACTTGAAGCTGATGATTGATGATAGAAGCTCAAGAGAACTCTCCAAAATGCCCAAAATCGCCCGAAACCGATGAGGGAATGAGAAAGGATGATAAAATGACGAACTCGGGCTAAGCATCGCCCAATATATAGCCATTCCGTGTTAGCGTGCGCTAGCTCCTTGTGCGTAGCATGCGCTAACGGGTAATTTGGGTAGTCCAAGACCTTTGTCCGAACACGGTAGCGCGCGCTACGTACCCTTTTGTAGCGTGCGCTATGGTCATGCCACTAGCGTGCGTTAATACCCATTGTTAGCGTGCGCTAACGAATTATGTGATGCCCAGTACTGGAATCCAGAAACCTTCTGTCCTATGATCTGATCTCGATAGCGTGCGCTACAACCAACGATTAACGTGCGCTATAATATCGATTGCGTACGCTAAATATCACTCATAGCGTGCGCTATGAATTAATCCAGTGCAGTCCAGTAGCCACTGGACTCAACCTGATCCGTCCCTAGCGCGCGCTACTCCACATATTTAGCGTGCGCTACTACAACCCGCTAGCGCGCGCTACTTACCACTCGTAGCGTGCGCTACAAATAACTCACCTGCAGTCCAGTACCTTCTGGACTGCAACCAGGGTAACATTAGCGTGCGCTAATGCTGAGTGGTAGCGTGCGCTACCTGTACTCAATTAGCGTACGCTAAAAAGAGTACGTAGCGTGCGCTACTCCTCACGCACAGCCCACAACGAAAATGACAACGATGATAAACACGGCACGAAACTCCAATTAGATTAGTGACGAATGACGATTGATACACGATACAATTACTCTGAATGATGAATACCATGATTGAATATGAGTGACAATTGATCATTAATGAGTGAAATTACTGAGTATCAATTACTGAATGATAAATACTGAATGATAATTACTGAATTACAACCGGGTATTACAGTTATTTATTCAGGGTGGTGTATTTTATCTTCATATAAAATATACTAGTATTATGTATTGTCCTGGTGTATTGTACTTAAGCTCCTCATCGGAGTATTTGATAATATAATGTGGTTCGGTACTACAATTATATTATTTAATTCATCAGCTTTCATTCACCTGGTGGGTCCCAGTCGGGGGTCCACGACACTGTAATATCCGCCTAGTTTGGGGTGTTACAGAGTTGGTATCGGAGCGTGGTTTTGAATACTACCCTCCGAGTCATGTCTCATTTGAAATCATCGTCATCGGACTAGTATCATTGGACTTTCGCGTCACGTGTGACCTGTGCAGATGCCGAGCCAATCAGACCGAAAGAACTGTAAGACTTCTACGCCATGGTATAATTTCTGGCAATAATCATTCATTCATAATTCATCAGTTAATAATCATCAATCATCATTTTCATTTTGACCAGGACGGTCATGTTAATTCAGTAATCACTCAATTCATTTCATTACTCAGTTGTTGATTTGGAAGATCATTGTAATATCCGCAAATTCGATTTCTGGTAATTCTCTTTTTTGGCGGAAGTTCGTTTTGACGACTCTCTTGGGACCGTTTCATCATTATGATAATGATTAATTCTGCACTTTTTGTCATCCGAGTTCGTTTCTGTATTGTTTTGTTGAGTCCCGTGTTTCTTAACGACTTTTCCGCACTCGAGTTCGATTCTTGTGAATCTCGTCCGAAATTACTGTTTCGAGTTTCCCGTAAGTCCGTTTAACTTTGTTAGACGTGTTGTGAACTTCGGTTTGGTTATTCGATCACGTATCGTGATTTTCGGACGTTTTGGGCCATTTTCGTAATTTCCCAAAGTTTGGGGTAATTACCTTCCGTTGTCGAATTTCGATCCTTCGGGTGGTCGGAATTGTATGTTCTCTTAGCTCTTAGATTCGTCTTTGCGATTTCTTCATAACCGTATATTCGATTCGTATTCAGGTTCGGGTTTCGGTGTCGTTTTCTTGAGTTCAGTGTTATTAAACGACTTTTCCAAGTATAAGTTCGACTTTGTAAAATCACCGTAAATTCTGGGAAACTCCAAAGATTTTTAATCTTTTCAATATTATAGAGCATCAAGTTAGCTTTCCAATGGTTCAAACGGTGAGTCAATCGGAGTCCGGACGAGAGAGTTATGGTCGAAATAGCTCAGACACTCATTTTCCAGTTTTGGCCGAGCAGCCTGTACCGTGAGCCACGGCACATGCCGGCAGGGCCGCGGCACACTTCCGAGTCACTGCCGAGTCACTGCCGCGGCACACCCGTCCGGGCCGCGGCACACTCATGTTTCAATTATCGGCCAACCCCTCTGTACCGTGAGCCGCGGCACATGCCGGCAGGGCCGCGGCACACTGCCGAGTAACTGCCGCGGCACACTCGTCCGGGCCGCGGCACGCTGCCGATCACTGGGGGCAGATTCGGCCCTGTGCCGTGGCACACTTCGTCTGGGTCGCGGCACACAGTGTAGATCGGCCTATTTAAGGCCAACAGGCGTTTTTCTTCAGCCATTTCTCACTCGTTTTCTTCCCTTCCGCGGCTGGAGCTTGGTTAATCATGGAGAGATGTTGTTGGACATTCAATCCATGAAGTCTTGGAGTTCATATCATCAATCATCCATCCTATAACATCCTACGATCTACCGAATCAGGTCAGATTTCCTAGAAATTTAGTTTTGGGGAATTTGGGTATTTTGGTTGATTTCATCCGTTTTATCCGATTTAACTTAGGATTATGATGGATTGATGATTATTTAGATGTATTATATCATTTCCTTTATTATTCCATGGTTGGATCGTATCGATTCGTTGTTTTGGTCGAGTTCTTGATCGACGCCTTGAAGGTGTCCGATAAAACTCATAGAGGGGTTTTCGGGCGTTCTACGATTATTCTTCCTCGTATGATCAATGATTTATTGATTATATGTTGTTAAGATCGAGTTTCTTGCGAAGAAACCAAGTTGAACCCTTTCGTTCGTTGTCGTCTTTCTTTTCGATAGCATCGGGCGTTTCGAAGCTTCCGGTTGAACCGCGTTCGTTGGAATACTTGCGTGCCGATATCGAGGCAAGTATTTTACTATACGAATTGTGTCTTGTGAATAGGGACGTCGTGTCATGGTTGTGATGCATTGGTTTACTTTCGTGAATATGCTTCGTATGAATTGATTATGATGAATGATCGATGGTAATGATAATACCATCACCTAGTTAACATCGTGGAATTGTGTTGGATGTGCAAATCATCTAAGTTGTACCAGGCGTGATTGTTCATTGATGAGTTGTTGTGATGATTATGATATTTGTGTTGTTTTGATTTACATACTTGATTATGCATTTCGGTGTAATGTGGAATGGCTTGACATTTGATGATTATGAATTGTGTCGTGTCGAGGTATGTGTGTGTTCCAGGTAGGGTATGACGAGACCTCTGGGGTTCGGTACATGATGTGTATGAACAAGGTGTGTGATCCAGGTAGGGTCTGACGAGGCCTCTGGAGTTCGGTATATGATGTGTACGAATGATGTATGTGGTCGGGTAAGGTCCGTCGAGACCTCCGGAGTTCGGTACATGATGTGTACGAATAGAGTGTGTGGTCCGGGTAAGGTCCGTCGAGGCCTCCGGAGTTCGGTACATGATGTGTACGAATAGAGTGTGTGGTCCGGGTAAGGTCCGTCGAGGCCTCCGGAGTTCGGTACATGATGTGTACGAACAACGGTCGTATAGCAGTGATTGTTCGGATAACATTTTAAATACGGGTCCCGGACCCATAATGATATCTCATCTATTGTGTTTTGAAAAGAGAATCGGGCTAAGGCCGTAATGTTTTCGAAAAGGCTTTGTAAATTGGGACTCGAGGTCCAAAAGAATTTCTGCTTTAAAAATCCCCGAGATGATGTGTTCCTTTTCAAATATCTCTTGCTTGAGTTCAAAATTAATAAAACTTCTCGGGAACATTTGATAATTGATTTCCCTATTAAATTCGTAGTTGCTATTTACTTGTTGCTTTTCGTATCGTATTATACTTGCACTAGTAAAACAGTGGAGTTTTACTAACCCCCCTGCAATCGGGGGGTGGATGTCTGTTTTGCGTCCAGGTACATGCAGGTTCAGGGGAGCAGTCAACGGATTGGCACAAGAGGATGACAAGCTGCGATACTAATCAAGAGTCGAGAGTTGGTAGAGTTTGGTTGTATTGTTAGAGTTGTTTCAGTCTTCCGCTCTATTGTGTTTCCACCCCTGTGTGGGTAATGTTGTTTAGTCAGTTCTGTTAATGGAGTTGTGTGACCTCATCGGTCTGTGTGTTTATGTGTAAGTGACCTTAACGGTATGTATTATTATGTTGTTTGACCCTGGCCGGGAAAGCATTTGGTTGTTTATGGATGTTTAGCCTGGTAGATCCTTGTGTAAAGGGTCTACGGCGTGTAACATTCCCATACGGTTTTGGGGGTGTTACAATCATATCATTAATCTTGTTAACTTGTTCAAGATAATCATTTCAAGAATGTCATCAGATAATCATGTCACCTCAGTTAATCATTCATGTAATCACTGTGCTTGAGCGCGTATGCTCATTTTCATCATTTCATTACGTAAATCATAATGCGGTACTCATACGAGATCTATGATCATCATGCTACTTTCCTACTTCAGTATGGAGAGAGCAGGCAGAGGACGCGGAGGGAGAGGCCGCGGTACGGGCCGAAATCCGGGAAATAATCACTCACTACCAGGAAGTCGTACCCAGGACTCAGCTCGATCTGAAGATGTTCGGATTGATCCACTCACTTTTATGCAGGTCATGATGACCCATATGCAATTGCTTAATCATCATTGCGCCACTTTGGCCGAATTAATCGAGAGGACTCTCCCGTATGAGCCTGCTACTAAGGAAATTGCTGAGCAACAACCTTCATCTGGCAGTAAGAAATCAACGAAGCGTAATCAGTCTGAAGGCGGTCAGTCAACCTTCAAGCAGCCTCGTACGAGCCCTAACGTTTCTGAGCGACCTCCTACGACGCCTAATCCTTTAGGATCTCAGTCCCGAACGGCCAGCTCGGCCATCACCTGTTTCAACTGTGAAGAACAGGGTCATTTCAGTGCTAAGTGTCCGAGGCAGACTGTCGCATGCCATAACTGTGGAATTGCGGGGCATAGGGCCCGTTTTTGCCGAAGGGACTACAAACCCACTCCGGCGACATCTCAGGCCCCAAACAAGTCAGCGATTCTGAATCAGGCCACTCAGTCTGCGTTGTTTAAAACAACAGGAGCTAACAAAGTCGGAGTTCATATTTATCAGATGGGAACGTCCGGTTTGGGGCCGGCAAGTCCCGGATTTATGTGATGAAGAGGATCGATGATCCGGTGGCCCGGATGACCTCAGGTACACTCGATATTCTATCTCAACCTGTGTGTACCCCTTTTGATACTAGTGCATCGCATTCATTCATTTCCGAGTCATGTCTGAGTAGACTACGTCTGGGTAGTGCTACTAGTTGTGAGCCTTATGTCATTGGTCTACCTGATGGTAGACGAATTATCGGAAATTGTGAGATTCAGAATTGCCCGATTCAGCTTCATGGCCGTGTATGGCCAGCGGACCTGATCGTGGTAGATTTATCGAGAGACGACGTCATTTTGGGTATTGATTGGATGGATCGTCACGATGCCATCATTAGTGTCCGTAAGCGTATGGTCACTATCATTTCAGAAGATGGGGTCGAATGTGTGCTTCAGGAAGGTGATCCCCGTTGTTCCGGAAGAATCATTAATATGATGGAAGCAGTGAAATTACTCAACCGACGTGTTCAATAATTCATCGCATTATTTTCTTCGATTGGCCGTTCTAAGGCAATCGAAGTGTTCAATCATTCATTGTATCATTTTCATCGATTGGCCGTTCTAAGGCAATCAAAGTGTTCAATCATTCATTGTATCATTTTCATCGATTGGCCGTTCTAAGGCAATCGAAGTGTTCAATCATTCATTGTATCATTTTCATCGATTGGCCGCTCTAAGGCAATCGAAGTGTTCAATCATTCATTGTACCATTTTCATCAATTGACCGTTCTAAGGCAATCGAGGTGTTCAATCATTCATTGTATCGTTGTTGTCGATTGGCCATTCTCAGGCAATCGAGTTGTTCAACCATTCGTGATATCATCATTATCGCTTGACGATGTACTCCCAGACGAGCTACTGTCTTACCTCCACCGAGGGATATGGAATTCACGATAGAGTTGGAGCCTGGTATATCCCCATTATCGAAGGCACCATACCGGATGGCCCCGACCGAAATGCAGGAATTAAAGAATCAATTAGAGGACTTGACCGAGAAGGTTATATCCGACCGAGTGTGTCTCCGTGGGGAGCACCAGTGTTGTTTGTCAAAAAGAAGGATGGTTCTTTTCGCTTGTGTATTGATTATCGGGAGTTGAACAGGATGGCGATCAAGAATAAGTATCCTCTATCCCGTATTGGTGATCTCTTAGATCAACTTCAGGGAGCTTCAGTATTTTCAAAGATCGACCTAAGGTCTGTATATCATCAGTTGCGAATTCGAGAGTCGGACATCGCAAGGGCAGCGTTTCGTACACGTTATGGTCATTATGAGTTCGTAGTTATGCCGTTCGGGCTAACTAATGCACCTACGGTATTCATGGAGTTAATGAATCATATTTTTATCGACTTTTTGGATCAGTTGGTTGTTGTCTTCATCGATGACATTTTGATTTATTCTCGTGACCGAGAGGAACACGAGGTTCATCTTCATCAGATTCTCGACATGTTAAGACGAGAGCAACTTTATGGAAAGTTTTCGAAATGTGAGTTCTGGATGTTCGAAGTGACTTTTCTCGGGCATGTAATTTCATCAGATGGAGTGCGTGTTGATCCTCAGAAGACGGAGGCTATCCAAGATTGGTTACCTCCGAAGAATGTTAAGGAAATTCGAAGCTTTCTCGGATTAGCCGGTTATATCGGCGGTTTGTGGAAGTATTTTCTAAAATCGCTCAACCCTTGAATAACCTTTTGCGAAAGGATAATAACTACACGTGGTCCGACGCGTGTCAACGGAGTTTTGAAGAACTCAAGAGCCGGTTAATTTCAGCACATGTACTTTCCTTGCCGCAAGGGACGGAAGGATTTGTGGTTTATATTAATGCGTCCGGGCAGGGTCTCGGATGTGTACTCATGCAGAATGGGAAGGTTATTGCTTATGCTTCACGGCAATTGAGACCTTACGAGGTTAATTATCCGACCCACGATCTGGAGTTAGCAGCCGTGGTTTTCGCGTTGAAAATTTGGCGTCATTACCTTTATGGCGTCACCTGTCAGATCTTCACTGATCACAAGAGTTTGAAGTATATATTTACTCAGAAGGAGTTAAATATGCGACAGAGACGGTGGTTGGAATTAATCAAAGATTACGATATCGAGATCCTTTACCACCCGGGCAAGGCGAACGTTGTCGCCGATGCTTTGAGTCGTAAGTCCGTTCAGGAGCATATGCTTGCTCGTTTAACAGTTCAGAAAAAGCTTCAACAGGAATTCCTTAGACTCGAGATCTAGGTCTGGCTTCAGCGAGTGCAAGGGCAACTTTTCATGTTAGAGATTTCATCGCCACTTGAGGAGGCAATCAGAGAGAATCAGGGTTCAGACCCATCATTGTTGCGCATCCGTGAGGATGTGGCTCAAGGGAAAGCCCCTAGATTCGTGGTCCACGAGAATGGACTTTTGAGATTTAAGAATCGGTTGTGCATACCGGCGAATGACGAGTTGAAAAACTCGATTTTTAGAGAAGCTCATGCTACACCTTATTCTGTTCATCCGGGGTCTATCAAGATGTACAAGGACTTGAAACAAAATTACTGGTGGAGTAATATGAAGCGAGAAGTCGTAGAATTTGTTTCAAGATGCTTAACCTGTCAACAAGTCAAGATTGAACATCAGCGACCGGCGGGTATGCTGAAACCACTCCCTATTCCAAAATGGAAGTGGGAAGACATTTCTATGGATTTTATCACGAGTTTGCCGACGAGTCGTCGTGGCATGAATACTATCTGGGTGATTGTGGACCGCTTAACTAAATCAGCTCATTTCCTTGAGATTAAGGATACTTGGGGTCCCGAGAGACTTGCCCAGTTGCTCATCAAAGAGATAGTGAGACTGCACGGTACTCCTAAGAGTATCGTTTCCGATCGTGACGGACGGTTTGTGTCTCATTTTTGGAAATCAGTTCATCGTGCTATGGGAACTCAGCTTAATTTCAGCACATCTTTTCACCCTCAGTCCGACGGAAAATCAGAGAGAACTATTCAGACATTAGAGGACATGTTGAGGGCATGCGTCCTCGATTGGAAATACGATTGGGAAGCCCAACTACCATTGATCGAGTTCACGTATAATACTAGTTGGCATGCTTCGATTAAGATGGCACCTTACGAGGCCTTGTACGGTCGTCGTTGTCGATCTCCTTTGTGTTGGGATGACTTATCAGAATCCATCGGCACCGAGCCCGATATGCTTATAGCCGCCCGTGAGAAGGTAGCTTTGATTAGGAGTCGTTTGTTGACCGCTCAGAGTTGACAGAAATCTTATGCAGACAATCGTCGCCGACCTTTAGAGTTCGAGTCAGGTGACCACGTGTTAGTCAAGGTGTCCCCGAGTCGAGGTATCTTCTGTTTCGGAAAGCGGGGAAAGTTGAGTCCAAGATTTATTGGACCGTTTGAGATTTTGGAACAAGTAGGCGAGCTATCTTATCGATTGGCTTTACCTCTGGCATTGAGCCGAATTCATAATGTGTTTCACGTCTCTCAGCTACGGAAGTATGTTGCCGACCCGAGTCACATACTTTAGTTCGACGAAATCGAGATCGCAGATGATCATTCGTATGAGGAGCGTCCCATACGAGTCTTAGAGCGGCGAATCAAATAGTTGAGGAATAAGGCGATTCCTTTGGTTAAAATTCAGTGGTCTAGACACGGAGTCGAAGAGGCCACTTGGGAAACCGAGGATAGTATGCGGGAGAGTTATCCTGAGTTGTGTGACCCTTAGTTTCGGGGACGAAACTCTTTTAAGGGGGGTGTATGTAATACCCGGTTGTAATTCAGTCATTATCATTCAGTAATTTCATTCGGTAATTGTCACTATGTAGTTTTTCACTTGATAATAATCATTCATCTGTGTTCACTGTTCGGATTAACTTCGAGTCGTGTATCGATATTGTTCATTGTTTCAACCTTACTCGGGAAATGAGACAAGAGTATTATCTCAATTGTTGTAATTGATTCATTAGCCGATGTTGACGTTGGAGTTCATGTCATTTCTAATCTCCTCATTGTTCAAATTGTGTTTGGTTGGGTGAACTCTTGCAATCATTGCTTGGAACCACCGTTTTGGGGTTTTCGTACTTCCATTTCGTGTTATTGTTTCCCAAATATTGATTCCTATTGCTTTTATTCTCTTCCCGGATCATTTTTCATCATTTTAGGACCCAAGGGGGTGTGGGCCGCGGCACAAGGAGTGTGCGCCGCGGCACACACATGTTCCAGTTTTTGGCCGAGCAGCATGTAACGTGGGCCGCGGCACATGCCGGTAGGGCCGCGGCACACTGCTGAGTCACTGCCGTGGCACACTCGTCCGGCCCGCGGCGCACTCATATTGCAATTTATCGGCCAACCCGTCTGTACCGTGTGCCGCGGCACATATCGACGGGGCCGCGGCACACTGCCGAGTCATTGCCGCGGCACACTCGTCCGGGCCGCGGCACGCTGCCGATCACTGGGGGCAGATTTGGCCCTGTGCCGCGGCACACTTCGGCTGAGCCGCGGCACACAGTGCAGTCAACTCTATAATTGCGATTTTTTTAGCGAGATCAGCTCATTCTTCCCATTTTCTTCAACTATACGAGAGAGAGGTTGAGGGGAGAAATTTTTTATCATCCATCACTTGAGGGTTTGATTTTCTTCATTTCCTTTCGATCGTGAAGCCCGGATAGTCGATCTAACGCGTGTTGTTCGGATCAAAGTGCTTGGATCTTCAAGAGGTAATTTCTTCAACATCTTGGATTTCGATTTTGTATTGAAATATGATGTTTTGGATGTTAAGATCATGTTGTATGAAGTGATATACGCATGATTATGGATTTGTTTGATTATTCATTGGATTATTGAAGGATTATTCAAGAACACTTTGAATATTGAGTTGGATTTGGGGGTTTTTGATTAATTATTGTTGTAATCACGAATTTGGTTATTCATATTGTATTATTAATCGTATTGAAGATGTTTTATTGGTTTGAAACACTTCTTGGGGATTTGATGTTGGTATTATTGAAGTTTGGTTGTAAACAATCGGAGTTTGGCCACAAAGTGTTCGATATAATGCCCCAATGAACTTGGTTTAGTCGTATCGACGTTTTGAGTTCGTTATATTCGTGTTTGATTCGTATGTTGAACAGATTGTTGGTGATTGTGTTATTCAAGGTTGTTCGAGCGACCGATATCTCAATTAGGACGTTGTTCGTGGAAGGATAATTGTCACCGGTGTTGTGTAAGTTGATTCTTACTCGGTTAAAAGGATATTCATTCCTTTTGTTGTTGTTCATTCATAATCATACTCATTCATCATTGTATTAACCGTATTGAGACATGTAATTGTCGAATAATCACTTCATTCACGAGGAACGACGGTTCCAATCATTTCATTGAGTTATCAATCACGTCACTATTATTTTCATCTCGGTGAGTGATAGTATCCGAGGACGGCACCGAGCATACCCTCATCGGTCGTAAGCCGGGGAGATCGGGGAGTGTGATTAGCGCCTTAAAGGCGATGAAACTTCTGAACCAGGGTTGTGTCGGCTTTTGGTGTTACGCCCTGCAGGCGGAGGATGGTGGGGTCGACATGTCGTCAATTCCAGTTGTTTGTGAGTATCCCGACGTTTTCCCAGACGACTTGCCGGGATTACCACCACAGCGAGAGGTGGAGTTTCCTATCGATCTTGAGCCGAATGCAGCCCCCATTTCTCGAGCGCCGTACCGTATGGCACCGTCGGAGATGTTAGAGTTGAAAAATTAGTTGGGAGAATTGTTAGATAAAGGGTATATTCGACCGAGCGCATCGCCTTGGGGTGCACCCGTACTTTTTGTTAAGAAGAAGGATGGATCGCTTCGTTTATACATCGATTATCGATAATTAAACAAGTTGACCATCAAAAATAAATACCCTTTGCCCCGGATAGACGACTTGTTTGATCAACTTCAGGGGGCGATAGTCTTTTCGAAGATTGATTTGCGATCGGGCTACTACCAATTGAGTATTCGGGACATCGATATACCGAAAGCTGCCTTTCGGACGAGATATGGCCATTACGAGTTTGTGGTTATGCTTTTCGGGCTAACCAATGCCCCAGCAGTGTTCATGCAGTTAATGAACAAAGTGTTTATTGAGTATCTGGACAAATTCGTAGTCGTCTTTATCGATGACATTCTGATCTACTCACGGAGTCGGGAGGAGTACGCCTTACATCTCCGGATTGTATTAGATATTTTGAGAGCTGAGCAGTTGTATGCGAAATTCTCTAAGTGTGAGTTTTGGCTCAAGGAAGTGATGTTCCTCGGGCATGTGATTTCAGCAGAAGGAGTTCGGGTAGATCCACAGAAAATAGAGGCGGTGATGGCTTGGGAACCGCCCAAAAACGTGAAGGAATTGAGGAGTTTTCTGGGACTCGCAGGCTATTACCGTAGATTTGTTGAGGGATTTTCTAAGATCGCTAGACCACTCACTCAGTTACTCCAGAAAACCCAGAAGTTCGAGTGGGCCGCAGACAGACAGAGTAGTTTTGACGAGTTGAAGAGACGACTAACTACCGCACCCGTGTTAGCATTGCCTCAGGGGAGCGAAGATTTCGTGGTATATAGTGATGCTTCGGGCCTCGGGCTCGGATGTGTTTTGATGCAGAGAGACATGGTGATTGCTTATGCATCCCGCCAGTTGAAACCGTATGAGGCGAATTACCCCACGCACGATTTAGAGTTAGCCGCGGTCGTTTTCGCCTTAAAGATATGGAGACATTATCTCTATGGATCGTCGTGTAAGATTTTTACGGACCACCAGAGTCTGAAGTATATCTTCAGTCAGAAAGAGTTGAATATGAGACAGCGTAGGTGGTTGGAGCTAATTAAAGATTACGACCTCGAGATAGTTTACCATCCGGGTAAGGCTAACGTAGTGGCTGATGCGTTAAGCAGGAAACCGATGGCATTACAGATGTTAGAGGTACTTACACCACAGAGTAGGATCCAGCGGGATTTTATTTGTCAGAATATCGAGGTTTGGGTTCAGAGAGTTCAGGGTCAGTTATGTGCGTTGGAGATCACTTCGTCTTTGACTGATGATATCAAGGCGAAACAGTATGATGATCCGTTTTTGGTCCAGTTGAGGGAGGATGTGAGGAAGGGGAAAGCCCCTGGGTTTGTGATTCAGGATGATGGAGTTTTGAGGTTTCGCGACAGACTATATGTACCGAATGTCATTGAGTTGAGGCAGAAGATCTTGAGTGAGGCTCATACTACGCCTTATTCCATACATCCTGGTATGAGCAAAATGTACAAGGATGTGAGGAGTAACTATTGGTGGAGCAATTTGAAGACGGATGTTAGCGAGTTCATGGCGAAGTGTTTGACCTGTCAGCAGGTTAAGATTGAGCATCAGCGACCCACGGGGTTGCTACGACCACTTCCCATTCCGGAATGGAAACGAGAAGATATCTCTATGGATTTCATTACCGGGATGCCTAGAACTTGGACTGGAATGAACATGATTTGGGTTATTGTTGATCGACTAACCAAATCAGCCCATTTCCTGGGTATTAAGGACACTTGGGGACCGGAGAGGCTGGCGCGAGTGTTTATTGCAGAGGTCGTGAGATTACATGGGACTCCTAGGAGTATTGTTTCATATCGAGATGGCCGGTTTGTATCACATTTTTGGCAGGCGGTTCATCGGGCTTTGGGGACTGAGTTGAGACTCAGCACGTCTTACCACCCTCAGACTGACGGACAGTCGGAGCGGACGATCCAGACATTGGAGGATATGTTGAGAGCCTGTGCCTTAGATTGGAAGGATGATTGGGAGTCGCACTTGCCGTTAATCGAGTTCACGTACAACAACAGTTGGCATGCCTCGATCAAAATGGCACCATTCGAGGCGTTGTAAGGAAGAAGGTGCAGATCGCCGTTGTGTTGGGACGATGCGTCCGATCTGATTGGTACCGAGCCCGATATGATAGTTGAGACGAGAGAGAAGATTGCTCTGATTCGCGATAGATTGATGACGGCCCAGAGCCGGCAGAAGTCTTATGCCGATACACGTCGCCGACCGTTGGAGTTTGAGGTGGGAGATCACGTCTTGCTTAAGGTGTCACCGACACGGGGAGTTTATCGCTTCGACCGGAGGGGTAAACTTAGTCCGAGATATATCGGGCCATTTGAGATTTTAGAGAGAGTGGGAGAGCTTGCCTATCGGTTAGGCTTGCCGCCGTCTTTGAGTCACGTTCATAACGTATTTCATGTTTCCCAGCTTAGGAAGTATGTACCGGACCCTAGCCATATCATTAATTTTGGAGAGATCGAGTTGGGGCCCAACATTATCTTCGAGGAGAGGCCGATTCAGATCTTAGAGCGTCGGGTGAAGCAACTCAGGCACAAAACCATCCCTTTGGTTAAAGTGCAATGGTCGAAGCACGGATCCGAGGAAGCCACATGGGAGACGGAAGAGAGTATGAGATCGAGATACCCCGAGTTATTCGTGTTGTAAGTTTCGGGACGAAACTTATTTTTAGGGGGAGATAATGTAATATCCGTGTTTTCTACTTTTGGTAAGTTCTATTTTCGGCATATATATTCGTTTCGGACAACTCGCTTGGCACTGTTTTAGAATTCTGAATCTATTTTATTCTTGGAGTTTCTCCGTTGGGATGAGTCTCGATGATGTTTTCGCGTAATTTCACCTTGAATTATATTCTATCGCATGTGTATTCGATTCTCATTAAACTCGTCTGATTTTATTATTTTCCTAATTCCATGAGTTCGTACGGTGGAGTAGAACATGTTGTGAGCTTCGGATTGTTAATCCGACGTTATATGGTGATTTTCGGATCGTTTGGGGTTTCCGTACTTCCATTTCGTGTTATTGTTGCCCAAATATCGATTCCTATTGCTTTTATTCTCTTCCTGGTTCATTTTTCATCATTTTGGGACCCAAGGGGGGGTGTGGGCCGCGGCACAAGGATTGTGCGCCGCGGCACACACATTGCTCAGTTCCTGGCCGAGCAGACTGTACCGTGTGCCGCGGCACACTGCCGAGTCATTGCCGCGGCACACTCCTCCGGGCCGTGGCACACTCGTGATGGCACTTATCGGCCAAACCTACTGTACCGCGTGCCGCGGCACAGTCCGGCAGGGCCGCGGCACATGCCGAGTCAGGGCCGCGGCACACTCCGAATGGGCCGCGGCACACCGAGCGGTCTGCCGATCACTGGGCGCAACTTTTGGCCCTGTGCTGCGGCACACTTCAGCTGGGCCGCGGACACAATGCGGTCAGCGCTATATCAGCGTTTCTTTTCAGCGGATGCAGTTCATTTCTTCTTTCCTTCCACCATGCGAGAGAGAGGGTTGAGAGGGGGATTTTTCTCCATCTACCATTTGATTGTGTGTTTTGTTTCATCTTCTTTCGATCGCGTAGCTCGGATTGTGGATATAACACGTGTTCCTCGGATTATAGTGCTTGAATATTCAAGAGGTAAGAACTCCTTTAACCCTAGTATGATTTTGGGAAGGGTTTGGTGGTGAACTTGTATTTTAATCCGAGTTAACCGATGTTGTTGTTAGATTTTGATAGTATACTCGTGACCCTTGGTTTTCTTGTTATTGGATGGGATGAAATCCCGTTATTACACCGTTGACCGATATCATTTCCTTATGCGCCCTTGGTGTCCGATGAATTGCCCCAACGGGTAGAATTAGGACTAATTCTTACCTTTCCGCGTTATTGAGACTTGTTGTATACCGTTATTGTGTTAGGAGCGGATTTGGGAGGATTGTTCGGACCAAAACCTATTCCTTCGTTGTTTCCTTCGCGTCGTATTATCCAAGGCAAGTACATGTATTATATTTCATTATGTCTGTACGGTTTTGATGCGAATGATGTGAACTGATTTATTGTACGATTGTGATGACTCCTCTTCCACCTGGGGATGGCATGGGGCCTCTGGGGGCCGATACTAATGGGTACGGCCACGGAAGTGGACTTGGGTGCGTGCGTTGATGTTCTTCCAACTGGGGACAGTTCGACGGGACCTCTGGGGGCCGATACTAATGGGTACGGCCGCGGAAGTGGTTTCTCACCTGGGGACGGTCCGACGGGACCTCTGGGGGCCGATACTAATGGGTACGGTCACGAGTTACCAAACGTGGATAATTGTGATGTGGAAAGCTTGATGATATTTTGTTTTGGTGTAAATGTGATATTCCGGAATACTGATTCTTAAAATGACTTGTCCTAATGAATTGTTTGCGTTGAATCGTGTATGTATATAATGTTGTGTAATTGTGTACTTGCACTAGCTATTCGAATGATAACCCCTTAAATGGGGGAAATGCGTCTTATGCATTTCAGGTACCGGGAGAGCTGAGGAGCAGGCACGGGACATGCACGCAAAGGATGGGCTGGCTTGATAAAGTGGCTCTCGTCTGTATTTTTATGTTTTGTCATTGCATTTGTCGAGTACTGGAGTTAGACTGTCTACTTTTAAACTTGATTTAAGTCCCCTGCGTGGGCAACGAATTGGTATTTATCTTATGATCCTTGTACTCCGTTAAAATTGTTTTGGCCGAGGCCACAGCCTTACTTACTTTTGAGAGCATTATTTGGAATTACATTGTGGATTACGTGTCATGTGTTAGCCTGGTAGACCTCGCGAGGGTTCTACGGCGTGTAATATCCCATTTGTGAATTGGGGTGTTACAGTGGTCATGACAGAAAATAATTTTTCTAAGAAATAGTCCAACTTATGAGAGAGACTGACCTTGACTCTTGCTTATCGTTTATTGCGAACGACAATGAGAGAATTGTCTTCTTGTGAATTTGAAAGACAATCTCGGATCAGAAGGACTGAGTGACATCTTAGGATCCAACGCTTTGTGCCCATCATTACTTCCGGTGAGGATCGCTGCTTCAGTTACGTGGTTTTCAAGTCTGGTCACGATCATTCTTGTCCCGTTGCATAGCCCTACTTTGGACATTGTACAATGTAAATAACATACATCCCCATAATTTAATTTAGTATACAAATTTAATTATGTCAAGAATAAATTAATTATATCTGATCTGTCATAATATTCGTTTATGTTAAGATTATATTGTAATAATAGTTGTACCTAATAATCAAAATTTTAATCATAAGTTAATAAGATCTATTTAGATTACCTAACTCAATAATTATATTAATAGAATGGGAGGCAAATGAAGATAGACAATAAGTAACCTGTTTCATTTCCTGTAATGTGTAAAATAATTTAATTTTATAGGACTAAAATATAAATTAGAATAGACTAATAATAGTAATAAACGAATTATCTGATTAAACTTAATTATAATATTTGTATAATCCTTCAAATTGCTTATGTTGCAGGGAGAGAAAAAATTGAAAAAAAATATTATTTTGTTGAATAGGGACTCAGAAGATGAGTTCTCATTTAGTTTTGGCAATTTTTTTTACCTTTAAACTCAATCACAAGTGCGCCCCTTACTCTACTCAATCAATTGTGGTATTTGACTTTATCATGTAATCAATTCAAGTATGATTTTTCCGTATTCGAAATTCAGTATTCATGAGAGTATAATGTAAAAGACGTTAATTCATGCAAGTGTCTACATGCAATTAACGTATGCTAGCGTATGAACCTAGCGTATGCTAAATATGTGAACTAGCGTACGTTAAGCTAGACATTTAGTGTACGTAATGTGCACTCAACCAGATGGGGACGTGGTAGGTAAGCGGAAACCAGATCGCGAATATTGTGGGAGATGCTTGAATGAACATGGACAACTTTTGAAAAAAATTAAGTCAACGGTTTTTAGCGTACGCTACATGATAGAGGTAACGTATACTAAGTCGAGGACAGAGGCAGTAAGCTTAGTGAGATCGTTAGCATATGCAATGTTATGGGTTAGCGTACACTAAAGACTGCACTTAACGTACGTAAGGGCTTAGTAGCGTACGTAAGACCGAGGACAGATTGAGGCAGTGAGTTGCGGAGTACGTTAGCTTACGCTAAAGGGGAAGAATAACGTACGTTAAACATTATTTCCTATAAATAGGACATCAACTCTTTCATTTCTTTCACTTGTCTTATCTGAACTCTATCACTTCTCAGACCTTCCAACCTTACATAACCTCTAAATAAGCCTCTCAACTGGATTTTTGAAGATCATAGGCATCTTGGATTGGTGTTGAAGCTTCTGGTGTTGAGTTCTACCGATTGTTTCGTTGTTTTTCCTCCGTATAAGGTATGTTAATGTTGCTCCAGCTCTGGGTTCATATTTCTAGGATGATTACGAATGTATTTCAGAGATTATTAGACTCCATTGACAACATAATTACTGAACACCACGATTTTAGGAAGGTTGAGATGATTAAACATAAGGTATACATTGATTTAGACATGTATGAGTTGAGCCTTGATTATGTTGAACCTTAGGCTGAAGTTTTCTGAGATCGTAACATAATTTTGGTGATGATTTCGAAAATGTTCATACGTCAATAACTTTTTAAGGTTATCACTTATGATAGGTGATTTCAAGAGGATGAACTTTAGGGACTGATTTTTATTAGATAACCTTTTTAATATCAGTTGTTAGAATGAATGAATATCTTGGTGATGATTATCGAAACATAGCACTCTTGTAGGAGGATTTATTGAGGATTGGAGTTGTTAGCAATCTTTGAATTGAACTTAGAACCCGAACGAATGCATTCATTTGTATGACGTTTCGGGGATACATTGTCACGATCATGTTTTGATAGAACAATCGAATTGGAAACGTATGGAAGGAACTCACATAATCATGCTCATGCTTTGCACCGGAATGTGGTAAGATAGGTTGTAGATTGATTATCCGAACTAATAGTGATTTTTGGTGTTAACTTGTTAACTAAGGTTCGTGTGTTGCGAAACGATTATCGGAGAATGTCTTTCGAGTGTGCGAACGTTCGTCGGAGTGAATACATATCATATTTCTAAGGTAAGTACTTTAACTGTGTTTATCCGTGTTAATGTCATTTATGTTGTCATGCATATGTGTTGTAGTTGTTTGTCCACCACGTGTTGGTTCGATGGGATCATCTTGGAATCTATGTTGTGTGCACTGGATCGTTGGACGGATTTTCTGCCATGTTTTGGTCCGATGGGATCATCGTGGGCATATATGCTGTGTGCGCTGGACGGTTGGATTACCATGAATATGTTGAGGTCGACATATTGTGTCATGCATTGTTGGTCTTATCGTAGAAGAGGCTTGTTGTTGTTATTGTTGATATTGTTGTTGTTATCCTTCATGAATTGTTGAATAGGCTATTGTTGAATACTTATCGTACTTGTACTACCATCTTTTTGCTAACCCCTTCTGGGGTGGACATTTGTTTTATGTTCAGGGCCCAGGAGAACTGGAAAACAACCACTGGAGTTACATGAGACGAGGATGCAGAGTGATGTTAATGGTCCGGAGAGTCCTTTCAGTTGTGTTGTGTTTTTAATAAGTACTCGAGTACGCCGTTTCTTTATGTTGTTTGGATGGTATTGCATTGATGTTTACTTTTCGGTGTTTGTCTTCTTACTTTTGAAACTCGGTATGTAATAATAATTTTCACTATTGATATTTATTAATGTTGTTTTTATTCTTAGCCTAGTAAATCCTTATATAAAGGATTTACGGTACTATAATAACCCTGAATATGTCGGGGTGTTACAATAACCGACTAAAGGTAATTTAAGTATTGCTCGATTATCAGGATAATGATTTTGATGAGTGTTGTACATATTATTGTACATTATTTTATATTTTATGTATTGAGATTCTTGTTGATTGCATTCGTCAGGGGATGTTGATACCGGACCATTATTTTGGTATTGTTGATTGTGTTGATCGATCGTTGATGGATGTTGATCCAAGGGCCATCATTTTGGTATTGTTTATAGTGTTGATCGTTGTTGAGGGATGATGATCCAAGGATTGTTGTTTTGAGGTCGTTGGTCGTGTCGATCATTCGTTATCAGTTTGTCGTTGTTTTCACTTCGGTGAGTCTCTTTTGATCCTTGTTGGTTTGGTGATTCTTCGAGTTTCGTTGTCATGTTGATATTGTGACATTCCGGGCCACGCTGGCATGCCGGTTGATATGTGTAGAATTTTCAGGGCTGACACGTATAGTCATGTGTAGGTTGTTGACCTCACATTGAGCTGTTCACACGAGACGTACTTCGTGAGACTGATTAGGTACAAGACCACACGTGTATTTGATTAATAACCATTGGTGTCTTATGCACGGATACATTTCCAACCCAGGTGTAGTGTGGCCCCATCCTTTGAGCCATAATGTAGCCGATACATGCAGGATGTTTGATTGCGCGTGTTTTCTGTGGGATTGGGTTATAATTTGATCGATTCATAAAACATGTTTGATTGTATATGTTCAATGATTTGAGATTATATCGGACTTGGGTTTATACAGCAAGCGTGACTGCGTATACTCCGCGATTTTGAGATTATGATCTGGTTGATTCACACTGCATGTCTGATTGTGTGTGATCAGCGGTTTGAGATTATGATTCTCTCGTAACTTTGTTGATCTTGTTTGGAGTTTACCATGTTGATGGCATTCTCGGTCTTTGTTGATTCTTCGTTGATCTTTTTGAGAGTTTATCATGTGATGGTATTCTAGGTTGTGTTTGACCTTTGATAAGTCGTATTGGAGTTATCTTGTCGATCATATTCTCAGTTGATTTCTTGATTGATCATTGTTATTGATTGTATGAGCATTCAGAATTTGCGTTGATGTTTGAGACTTGAATGGCCATTGTTTTGGGAAGTTGATTCACAGATGTATTGTATGTAATTGGCTTTTATCATGATCGATAATCTTTTATCAGCACCGGGATTTGATTGTGCAATCCGACAGACAGAATTTGGCACGGATGGATTATTCCATACTTGAGTTTTTATGATGTTTTGAGGATCTTGATATTGTTTGGAAAATAGTATAGATGTTGTATATGGGTTCATTTCGCTATTGAAATTACGAGAGGTGAGGTATGATAAGGATTGATTTCTTATGGATTATCACGAGTTGGTAAGGTTTTGACAGTAAGATTATATTAGTAATATTCTTACATTGTAATTACATTGGCATGTAATTATTTATGCTGATGTGATCGTTATCATTGTTGAATATTGTGACTGACCCCGTTGGGGGCTTTATTTTTATGTACGCGGAGATCAAGCTTGTAGCGGTCGTGAAGAGATGAGCTTCCCAGATGATACTGGATATGATGTGTATTTTGGAATTGAGTTATATTCCGCTGCAAATGTATTTTTATCATATCCGCTGCTTATGTATTTTCTAAATGGCCTTATGGTACTTTACGAATTTGGGTTTATTTTGGAAAACTGATTCCCTAACCGTTTTGGCATATTTGGCTTTATACTTTCAAATGAGATTTTATGACGGTGTTTGGAAAATGGATTTTGGAAAGTAATTAAGTATTTGAAAGATATTACTGTCATTGACCTTTTTGGCGTGTTTGAATGGATGTGAAAATGATTTTTAGCCTGGTGAGTCACGGTGCGGAGCCCACGACACTGTAATATCTTTATATGGTTTTGGGGGTGTTAAAAAAGAAATGTTAGGAAGTTATATGGTGGACCCAAAGAGTATTAAATTCAACACAAAACTAAAGAAAGGAGAGGGGAGGGGTACAATTATTTTTTTGGTGCGGACTACCACCAAAAAGCACTACTGTCCTTTATATTATAGGCCAAAAATTACGCGTGCCATAATGGCATGGTGGCGATAATATAATTGAATTAAAATAATTAAATTATCAGATTATTTATTAGAAAAAAATACTGATTCCCAAACTTTTATCAACGGCCGACTGGCCATAAAAAATGATCGATTGTCGCCTGAGGTCCACCGGCAGCCAGCGGTGGCCTGCCAGAAAGTAGGCCAACACTTTGGCATGTAAAAAAAAATGTAAAGAAAAAAAATTGGTCGGTTGCCGGAGATCCGTCGGCCACCGGCGATTGCCCACCAAAAAGCAGGCAAGCGGCAGGGCGTGAAAAAAAAGTTAATTAAAGAAAACTGGCCAGTCGGTGGAAGTATGCCGGGCGTAATATTATTAAGTTATTTTATTCGATTATTTCAATTTTCAACACAATTGTTCTTAGATCTGAAAGAGACAAACTCTGAAAAAGGTTGAAAGAAAACCAACCTCTAATGATAAATTAAAAAAGAAATGGATATCGTTTAAAGACGAAAAAAAAATCTTGTTTTCACTTTATTTCTTCTTTATACTAATATATATGTTTAGTTTAAATATTTTTTTCTCATACTTCATCTCTGATATGTTTTATTTTAGTGTTTTAAACATTTACGTGTCAAATTCATGTGTGTCGGTTAACACTTAACACATCATTCATAATCCATACTTAATATTAAAATAAAGTCGTAAAAGAATCTAAAGAGACATGTGTCGTCTCCATTTTAATTGTCCTTTTAAAAATCTTAATAAAATAGGTTGGAGGTTATTTCATTATATACTATAGCAATTAAAAATTTTCTCTTTATTCTTTTCATTTTTAACCTAATAATTTTAAAAATTATAACTTTTTCGTATCAATTTTATTTTTGATAAAAAATATATCAAATTAATTCTAACTTCATGCTCTTTAATTTGACATCCATATAGTATATATATATATATAAAGTAATTTAAATATAATTATGATATATTTAGATGAATAAAATATATCCATATGGAAATATAGGAATCTTGAAGAAAAATATAGTTTTAGTTTATTTTCATAGTTTTGTACTTTAACAATTATTTAATTTTTTAGAATTATTTTGTTCTGATTGTAAAATATTAAAATAATTATATTAATGCCAAATTATATAAAAAATTATATTAGTAAAAATATGGGTCGTATACTTTTAATGAAAATTGATAATAATAAAAATAATTTAATTTATTATTTATAAAATTAAATATAAGACTCATATTGTCCTATATGAAAAAATAAACGCATGTGCTTAATTAAATTACAGTTTTCCTATCATTTGCCCCTAGATCCCATGATAAAAATTTATAATAATCATAGTATTATTGAAATTCAATCACATATTATATTTTATAATAATTAGAATATTATTGAAATACAATCACATATTATTAATATAATAAAATATTTAATATTTTACACAATCGCAAGCGGCTGCATGATTTAAACTCCATATGATAATATTCAACTAAGCACAAATATTCACTATCCAGAACCAAATCAGTGACAAGGTAATGACATACCATAATTTTGTGATACCCATACTAAATCATATATAAATCAAAGTACAAAATATTAAAAAAAAATATCATCATATCACAACCTAAAAATAGAAAACAAATTATATTTTTTTAAATTATTATTTATAATACTTATTTAATTAATTTAAATGAATTACTATAATTATTTATTTTTAACAAAGTAATTTAATTATTTTTTATATATTATAAGTCTGTTTGTAAAGCAGACTTTAGTTAAATTCAATGAAATTTATTAAGAAAACCATAATTATATTCAATAAAATAATTTAACTTCTTGGCATATAAAATAATTTTCATTAAGTAATTATTGTGATATTTAATTTACAACCCAAGTAAATAAAATTTAAAATAGTTTTCAAATTAAATATAATATTATTATGATAACGAGAATTTCAAAGAGAATGAATGGCCCTTTTGACATGTTATCCCTTTTTGTTGGCCGAGAAGCATTATCTTTTTTAATATAAGGTAAAAAACTCTAACTTTTTGACTTTAATATCAAACTAGTGTATAGCTCGTCAAAACTCGACGAAAAATTATTTTATATTGTAATTTACAAGCAAAAAGTTAAAAATAATTTAATACTTTATTAGGATTTAGCCACTCAGAATCGCACCACAGCTCAACACACCAATGAACAGAAATGATGCGGATGAGATTCCAACTCATTTAGAATTTATGTACTTGCACTCGTTCCAAACCCGATTGAAAGATAATTTTACTATTTATTCCAGTTCAAAACTCGTATAGTAACACATGAAACAATGAGAGTATTGTTCAACTACTTAAACCCGTTTAAAATCTATATACCCGTGTTCATCACAAACTCGATTGAAATATGACTTTATACCCGTTTATATCCCAAACCCCATATAATATCCGCTAATTACTCAATATATTTAATTTATATAGTTAAATAACTAAATATAAGTTGCTACAGTAATTAATTAATCCATCTCAATAAAAGCTCAAACTTTGTAAAGTAAAAGTTAAGAATATTTATTATAAATGACAAAAGATTAGAAATTAAATTTCTAGGTATAAGTTTAGAATTGGTCTTCAAAAACCTTTTACAATTTATACAGTTTGATGTGAGATTCAAGATTTAGATAAATAAAAATTAAAAAATAAAAAAAATTATGTAGAATAGAGAGTTAACGTGGTACTCCGGAGCCGTATTAATATTAGATACTTTATATATTTATTTGAAAAAAAGATAATCGAGTTTATTGAAAATATATAAAAATATAAAAATAATATTATACATATATAAATTAAATATTAAAAAATAAACATACATATCTGGGCCAATGAAGTTTACTTAATAATTTGTGATATTAAATTTTCTAATAAGAATAAAACAATTCATTTGGCACTCAATTTATGACCAAATTAAAGTGATGATGAAAATAATTATGGGGTGGTAAAATATATATTTATTTTGTATATTATTTAGTTATTCAATCAGTAGACTGTCATTGAAATCAAGGTGAGATAGAAGATTTAAATAAATAAGAATCTAAAAAATAAAATCCACGTATGAAAGGGGTAACGTGGTGCTCCACATGTGTAATATCCGCAATTTCGATTTCCGGTAATTTTTTTTTTCGGCGCAAGTCCGTTTTGATGACTCGCTCATGACCGTTTCGACATTCCGAGAATATTTAATTCTGCACTTTTTGTCATCCGAGTTCGTTTCGGTATCGTTTTGTTGAGTTCCGTGCTTTTTAACGACTTTTCCGCATTTGAGTTCGATTCTTTCGAATCTCATCCAAAACTGTTGGTTCGAGTTTCTCGTAAGTTCATTTGATGTTATTTTTCATGTTCCGAGCTTTGGTTTGGTTATTCGATCACGTATCGTGATTTTCGGACGTTTTGGGCCATTTTCGTAATTTCCTAAAGTTTGGGGTAATTACTTTCCGTTGTCGAATTTCGAGCCTTCGGGTGGTCAGAATCATGTGTTCTCTTAGTGTTCGGATTCGTCTTTACGAGTACTTCGTAACCGTGTTTTCGGTTTACGTTCAGGTCTGAGTTTCGGGATTTTTCGGACCGTCGGATCGACCGAGTCCCGGCTGGCAGGACCTGGCCGAGTAACGGCCGCTATGGCCCGGCAGTTACGGCCGTAAGGTCCGATTACGTACGTAAGGCCCTGGCCGGTAACGTACGTAACGGGCCGGCAGATTTGGGGCAGTGGTTCGGCCATGGCCGGGTACGGCCGTAAGCCATGGCCGATTACGTACGTTATGTGGCCGGGAGTCGGCCTATTTAAGGCCAGCGGACGTTTTCTTCAGCCATTTTCTCACTTGTTTCATCCTCTTCCGCGGGTGGAGCTTTGATGATCATGGAGGGATGTTGTTAGGTGTTAAATCCATGAAGTCTTGGAGTTCATATCATCATTCGTCAGTCCTATAACATCCTTTGATCGGGCGAATCAGGTCAGATTTTCTAGAAATCTAGTTTTGGGAAATTTGGGTATTTTGGTTGATTTCGTCTGTTTAATCCGATTTAAATTAGGATTATGATGAATTGATGATTATTTAGATGTATTATATCATTTCTCTTGTTATTCCATGGTTGTATCGTATCGATTCGTTGTTTTGGTCGAATTCTTAGTCGATGCCTTGAAGGTGTCCGACAAAAGGTTTTAGAGGGGGGAATTGGGGCGTTGTATGATTATTATCCATCGTATGATTGTTGATTTATCATTGGTATGACTTAGGGACGAAATTCTTGTGAAGAACTCGAGTCGGAACCCTTCCGTTCTTTGTCTTCTTCGGGGTCCGAGCTTCCCAGTCGAACCGTGTTATTCGGAGTATTCGGTAGCGGTTATTAAGGCAAGTATTTTACTATACGAATTGTGTCTTGTGAATAGGGACGTCGTGTTATGGTTATGATGAACTAATTTATCTTAGCGAATATGCTTCGTATGAATTGATTATTATGAACGATTGATGGTAACAATAATACCTTCACTTAGTTAACATCGTGGAATTGTGTTGGATGTGCAAATCATCTAAGTTTGTGCCGGGCATGGTTGGTCATTGTTCAGTTATTGTGATGATTATGATAATTGTGTTGTTTTGGTTTACATACCTGATTATACATTTCGGTGTAATGTGGAATGGCTTGACATTTGATGATTATGAGTTGTGTCGTGTCGATGTGTGTGTGTGTGTTCCAGGTAGGGTCTGACGAGGCCTCTGGAGTTCGGTACATGATGTGTACGAACAAGGTGTTGATCCAGGTAGGGTCTGACGAGGCCTCTGGAGTTTGGTACATGATGTGTACGAACGATGTTTGTGGCCGGGTAGGGTCCGTCGAGGCCTCCGGAGTTCGGTACATGATGTGTACGAACAGTGTGTGGGGTCCGGGTAAGGTACGTCGAGGCCTCCAGAGTTCGGTACATGATGTGTATGAACAACGATCGTATAACAGTGATTGTTTGTATAACATTTTAAATATGGGTCTCAGACTCATAATGATATCTTATCTAGTGTGTTTTGAAACGAGAATCGAGCTAAGGCCCTAATGTTTACGAAACGGTTTTGTAAATTGGGACTCGAGGTCCAAAAGAATTTCTACTTCAAAAATCCCCGAGATGATGAGTTCCTTTTCAAATATCTCTTGCTTGAGTTCGAAATTTTAAAACTTCTCGAGAACATTTGATAATTGATTTTCGTATTAAATTCGTAGTTGCTATTTACTTGTTGTATTTCGTATCATATTATACTTGCACTAGTAAAACAGTGGAGTTTTACTAACCCTGAGTAATCGGGGGGTGGATGTCTGTTTTGCGTCCAGGCACATGCAGGTTCATGGGAGCAGTCACAGGATTAGCACAAGAGGATGACGAGCTGCGATACTAATCAAGAGTTGGTAGAGTTTGGTTGTATTGTTAGAGTTGATTTCAGTCTTCCGCTGTATTGTGTTTCGACCCCTGTGTGGGTAATGTTGTTTTAGTCAGTTCTATTGATGGAGTTGTGTGACCTCATAGGTCTGTGTATTCATATGTAAATGACCTTAACTGTCTGTATTATTATATTGTTTGACCCTTGCCGGGCAAGCATTTCGTTGTTTATGGATGTTTAGCCTGGTAGATCCTTGTGAAAAGGGTCTACGGCGTGTAATATTCCCATATGGTTTTGGGGGTGTTACATTTATGGTATCAGAGCTTAGATTGCGGAAACCTAGGCTGTCGGGTCAAGTCGAGTCGTGATTTGTCGAGTATTATATTGTCTTGTCGTTCGAGTCGTCAGGTGACCAGTTGAGTAGTGCGTAGTCACAACGTGTCGGATATGTTGTCGGATGACATTAGTATCGCGGGCGACCTTCATCTCTGTGCGGCCTGTGGACATAAGACTCCTCTTTTATGCGAGGTACCTGTGTATTATAATTTTATCTTAGTGAGTTAATTGCGGTGCATAATTTTATTTGCACGGTGTGGTGAATATAGTTGTATTTAATACTTGTGACACATAGTATATGTATATAACTAGGCCTATTGCTGTTTTACCTTTGAACCACTGTGAGAGGTGGTATGGTGTGAAAATTGAGTACCTTGATGGGTTTCGAATAAGGTATCGACGATTGAGTTCGTGAGAAACTCCGAGGAATTGTTTTGTTGTATGTTTAAACTTGATACTGTGAGATGTATTTGATTGGATCGGCGATCCTGGTTGCCGTTTAGACATGTGATTTTTAGTTTGATTATTTTTAGATTGTTATGATTATGCCGCTACAGGTAGGTTTTAGAATGTTCTTCCTGGAGGACTTTACGAGTTTGAACATTTTTGTAGGAATCGTTTGCTATTGTTTAAAATATTCTGATGGTGCGGTTAAAACCACGGTTTATATGGATTTTAAAATCGGTTAAATTCTTGACAAATTGGTCGTGTATTTTCAAATTACACCATCAGACGGTATCTGGAATATATGTTTTGAAGTACTTCGGACATTGTATTTTTGGTTATGAACGGAAGGATTTTAGAAAAAAAAAATTATTTTGCAAACCGAATTTTTTTCGGTTTTTTGGAATTTTAAACTTCATATGTTTACGTGATGGTTGGCGTGGTAACATATTGTTACTCTGTATATCACTAGTAATGGTAATGATATATATATATATATATATATATATAAGATCACCTTGCTGATATTGTCTATCGAGTAGGTTGGTGTTTCAAGGTGTTGTTTTGCAAATAGCTTCAATCAAAACAGTTTTGATAGTGAGATACATGGTTTTGATTAAACGACCGAGGTATTAAAAGTGTTTTCAAAAATTTCATTTCACCAAATTTTTCAAACTTGAGAATTTTAAAATTTTTTCATTTGAATAATACCCCGGAAATATTTTATTTTGTTGCTAGTGTGTGGTTCCTACGATACGTGTGTGGTTTTGACCGTGTTTGATTTGATAAAATCCAAACATCTCAGTTGATGTGACTGTGTGAATTATTTTTGAATGAAGTTCTAAAATTACAGTGTTAGTTCGTGCACTTGTGTGATGACTTGGAGTTGATGTTTTATCGTGCTGCTATTTATCGTCCTATGTTGACGTTGTGATGTTTGTTTGGTTGCGTTATTCTGATTTCTCGTCCGTTCAGTATGCCGAGAGGTCGAGGCCGAGGACGTGGTCGTAGTCGTGGTCGTGATCAGGAGTGTGAGGGTCGTGATCAGGAGCGTGAGAGGGTGACTCGCTCGTTGTCGAATGCCAATCAGCTCAGTACGGACGGTCATGATGACCCATCAGATGATCATCAACAATCTTCCAGATGTAATGTTGACATTGGCGCCGCCACGATCCTTCATCAGGTGGCTGACCAGTTGGCGCATATGAATCAGACCGTACACCGTGATGGGATTCCGGATGAGGATAACGGAGCTAGTAAGTGGTTATGAGTTGTGATGAGAATGCACCCGCCCTGTTTCGTAGGTTCTTCGGACTCGTTAGGTTGGGAGAACTGGCTCTTCCAGTTGGACAGAACATTTGATGTTATAGCTTGACAGGGAAGCGGCACACTGGTGGGAGGCCGTAGCGCCTAGTGATCGTACAGCTACTTGGTCCGAATTCAAGACTGCTATGGAGGCCGAGTATTGTCCGCCGCCTGTTAAGGAACGTAGAATTGTTGAGTTTTTCTCGGCTATGCCCTGGGATGTGTCTATATCTCAAGCAATAGTCGATTACAATCGACAGCTGTGTTACGTTCGAGATCAAGTGCGAAGTGAGACAGATAAGGTTCGTTACTTTGATATGCGTATGAAACCTCAGGTTCGGCAGTGTATGGCCCCTTTTATGTGTACAACGCAGAAGGACTATCAAGATTGAGCCTTTGCATTTGAAATGGCTATAATGTCTACCGAGTCCGTATCGGTAGCGAAGAAGCAGAAGATCTCCGTTGACGCATCAGGAAGTAAGGGAATTGGGATTCCCACGCCTCAACCCTCGTATCAGCCGAGTATGGGACCTTCTCGGTCAGCTAGAGAATCCAAAAGACCAAAGTCGATGTCTTTGAGTTCTGGTAATGCTCCCAGGTGTTTCAACTGTAACGTTCTAGGCCATGAATGCGCGCATTGTAAGAAACCGCCAGTGACTTGTTATAATTGTGGACACGAGGGGCATCGAGTTCAGTACTGCGAGATTGTTGCCGAGATGATAAGAGACCAGAGTTCCATTCCTACTTCCGAAGGGCCCAATGATGGCCAGTGATAGTGTTCTGGTACTCGTTGCGCGGATTGTTTCTCGTATAGGGATGTATTTTGTAACGTTTTTACGTTTGGAACTTGTTAAATGATATTTTGTTTTGAATAAGTTCCCTTATAGTTGTTGAACCTACAGAGGCGTGACAGTGGACCGCGGAGTCATGAACATGGTATTTTATTATGTGTCGTTATATTTTGTTTCGTATCACTGTGATAACCTTAATTTAAGTTTCGGGACGAAACTTATTTTTAGTATGATAGAATGTAATATCCGGTATTCTCGTTTTCTGTTATCTTGAATTGTTTGTGTTTTGACGTCGGACATTTTCTTGTTGATGAGTATCAGAGTGATTTCTATCATGATATTCTATTTGTTTCTTTCGCATAGCCATTTTAGTCGAGTGCGGCTTGTTGTCGCGTGCGTTTCTTTGATCAAATGTGTGCATGTGATGTGACGTTAATTGCTCGTTATTGTTTTGAATCATAGTCGGTGGCGTTGTGTTGGTCGTCGTGGAGCGTGTTTTCACGCCGTATATTCCTTTGCGTTGCTTGTAACGTTTTGCCGATGGGTGTAAGTTACGCGTTTCTTGTGTATCTTGTTGATTTTTCCTGCCGGGATATTGCTTCTCCCTACTTGTTTTAAGTCTCGGGACGAAACTTCTTTTAAGGAAGGTAGTATGTAATATCCGCAATTTCGATTTCCGGTAATTTTCTTTTTTCAGCGAAAGTCCATTTTGATGACTCGCTCATGACCGTTTCAACATTCCGAGAATATTTAATTCTGCACCTTTTGTCATCCGAGTTCGTTTCGGTATCGTTTTGTTGAGTTCCGTGTTTTTTAGAGACTTTTCCGCACTTGAGTTCGATTCTTTCGAATCTCGTCTGAAATTGTTGGTTCGAGTTTCTCGTAAGTTCATTTGATGTTATTTTTCATGTTGCGAGCTTTGGTTTGGTTATTCGATCACGTATCGTGATTTTCGGACGTTTGGGGCCATTTTCATAATTTCCCAAAGTTTGGGGTAATTACTTTCCATTGTCGAATTTCGAGCCTTTGGGTGGTCGGAATCATGTGTTCTCTTAGTGTTCGGATTCGTCTTTACGAGTACTTCGTAACCGTGTTTTCGGTTTACGTTCAGGTCTGAGTTTCGGGATTTTTCGGACCGTCGGATCGACCGAGTCCCGGCTGGCAGGACCTGGCCGAGTAACGGCCGCTATGGCCCGGCAGTTACGGCCGTAAGGGCCGGTTACGTACGTAAGGCCCTGGACGGTAATGTACGTAACGGGCCGGCAGATTTGGGGCAGTGGTTCGGCCATGGCCGGTTATGGCCGCAAGCCATGGCCGATTACGTACGTTATGTGGCCGGCAGTCGGCCTATTTAAGGCCAGCAGACGTTTTCTTCAGCCATTTTCTCACTCGTTTCATCCTCTTCCATGGCTGGAGCTTTGATGACCATGGAGGGATGTTGTCAGGTGTTAAATCCATGAAGTCTTGGAGTTCATATCATCATTCGTCAGTCCTATAACATCCTTTGATCGAGCGAATCAGGTCATATTTTCTAGAAATCTAGTTTTGGGGAATTTGGGTATTTTGGTTGATTTTGTCCGTTTAATCCGATTTAACTTAGGATTATGATGGATTGATGATTATTTAGATGTATTATATCATTTCCCTTGTTATTCCATGGTTGGATCGTATCGATTCGTTGTTTTGGTCGAGTTCTTAGTCGACGCCTTGAAGGTGTCCGACAAAAGGTCTTAGAGGGGGGAATTGGGCGTTGTATGATTATTATCCATCGTACGATTGTTGATTTATCATTGGTATGACTTAGGGACAAAATTCTTGTGAAGAACTCGAGTCGAAACCCTTCCGTTCGTTATCTTCTTCGGGATCCGAGCTTCCCAGTCGAACCGTGTTCTTTGGAGTATTCGGTAGCGGTTATTAAGGCAAGTACTATACGAATTATGTCTTGTGAATAGGGACGTCGTGTTATGGTTATGATGAATTGATTTATCTTAGCGAATATGCTTCGTATGAATTGATTATTATGAACGATTGATGGTAACAATAATACCTTCACTTAGTTAACATCGTGGAATTGTGTTGGATGTGCAAATCATCTAAGTTTGTGTCGGGCATGGTTGGTCATTGTTGAGTTGTTGTGATGATTATGATAATTGTGTTGTTTTGGTTTACATACCTGATTATACATTTTGGTGTAATGTGGAATGGCTTGACATTTGATGATTATGAGTTGTGTCGTGATGTGTGTGTGTGTGTTCCAGGTAGGGTCTGACGAGGCCTCTGGAGTTCGGTACATGATGTGTACGAACGAGGTGTATGATCCAGGTAGGGTCTGACGAGGCCTCTGGAGTTCGGTACATGATGTGTACGAACGATGTTTGTGGCCGGGTAGGGTCCGTCGAGGCCTTCGGAGTTCGGTACATGATGTGTACGAACAGTGTGTGTGGTCCGTGTAAGGTCCGTCGAGGCTTCCGGAGTTCGGTACATGATGTGTACGAACAATGATCGTATAACAGTGATTGTTTGTATAACATTTTAAATATGGGTCTCGGACTCATAATGATATCTTATCTAGTGTGTTTTGAAACGAGAATCGGGCTAAGGCCCTAATGTTTACTAAACGGTTTTGTAAATTGGGACTCGAGGTCCAAAAGAATTTCTACTTCAAAAATCCCCGAGTTGATGAGTTCCTTTTCAAATATCTCTTGCTTGAGTTCGAAATTTTAAAACTTCTCGGGAACATTTGATAATTGATTTCCGTATTAAATTCGTAGTTGCTATTTACTTATTGCATTTCGTATCGTATTATACTTGCACTAGTAAAACAGTGGAGTTTTACTAACCCCCGAGTAATCGGTGGGTGGATGTATGTTTTGCGTCCAGGTACATGCAGGTTGAGGGGAGCAGTCACAGGATTGGCACAAGAGGATGACGAGCTGCGATACTAATCAAGAGTCGAGAGTTGGTAGAGTTTGGTTGTATTGTTAGAGTTGATTTCAGTCTTCCGCTGTATTGTGTTTCTCCCTCTGTGTGGGTAATGTTGTTTTAGTCAGTTCTGTTGATGGAGTTGTGTGACCTCATCGGTCTGTGTATTCATGTGTAAGTGACCTTAACGGTCTGTATTATTATATTGTTTGACCCTGGCCGGGCAAGTATTTGGTTGTTTATGGATGTTTAGCCTGGTAGATCCTTGTGGAAAGGGTCTACGGCGTGTAATATTCCCATACGGTTTTGGGGCTGTTACAAGATGCGGGGTAACAGTATTATTTATTTATATATATATATATAGATATATTAATAATTATATTTTTAATCAAATTTATTAATGTAAAAAACTTACTAGTTATACTTATTAGTTAGATTCATTCATTCGGAGTTCCTCACTGCCGAAAATACAACAAAAAACCAAAAAAAATGAGGCAAGGATTCAACCACTCGAACCCGTTTATAATTTACATAACCGTACCCATCCAAAATTCTGATGTAAAAGTGAATTTACTACGTATTTCATCCTAAACATAGTGATACCCGAAACAGTATAGTTAGAGTTCAGTCATCTAAAACCCATTTAAATATTATATACCTATATCCGTCTCAAACTCAATTAAAAGATAATTTTAGTACATGTTCCTCTCGCAAATCTATAGAGTTATATGCACTAATTACCCAAATTTATTAAAATATATAAAATCTAAATAATCAAATATAAATTGTTATACAAATTCATATAGCAATGATATTATGAATGTGAATTGTGAAGGTGAAACTTTATATGTTGCACTTGATTTGGAGTAAATCATAATGTATATGATTTAAATCTATTGTTAGGATACTTGAGTATCAAGTATAAAGTTTGGGGAAGACATGAGATATGAGTATATTTGGTATGTGTTACAGCTTGTCGGGTATCAAGCAGAGTCTATCGTGATGATTTTGATGTTAGGATAATGGTTTAGCACCATGTTGATGGTATTCTCGGCCTTTGTTGATTTTTTATTGATCATTTTGGGAGTTTATCATGTTGATGTTATTCTCGATTGTGTTTGATCTTTGGTAGGTCGTATTGGAGTTATCTTGTCGATCATATTCTCGGTTTATTTCATGGTTGATCATTGTTACTGATCGTATTAGCATTCTGACTTTGCATCGATGTTCCTTGTGGCCATTATTTTTAGATACTCGGAGATCGACCTTGTAGTCAGATGATATTGTCTATGGCGTGTATTTTGGAATTGAGTATTTTACAGATTGTTATATCCCTTTGGCTATGTATTTTTATCATATCCGATGCTTATGTATTTTCTAAATGGCCTTTTGGTATTTTACGAACTTAGGCTTATTTTTGAAAATCGATGCCCTAACCCGTTTTGGTATATTTGGCCTTGTACTTTCAAATGAGATTTTGTGACGATATTTGGAAAATGGATTTTGGAAAGTAATTAAGTATTTGAAAGATATTATTGTCATTGACCTTTTTGGCGTGTTTGAAATGGTTGTAAAAATAATTTTTAGCCTGTTGGGCCCCGTGGGGGCCCACAACACTGTAATATCCCTATATGCTTTTGAGGGTGTTACAAAAGGAAAGTTAGGAAGTTATATGGTGGACACAAGGAGTATTAAATTCAACACAAAAAGAAAGAAGGGAGAAGAGAGAGGTACAATTGTCTTTTTCGGTGCGGACTACCACCAAAAAGCACCACGATCCTTTATATTATAGACTAGAAATTACCGTGCCATAATGGCACGATGACGGTGATATAATTGAACTAAAATAATTAAATTATCAGATTACTTGTTAGAAAAATATTGATTACCAAACTTTTATCGGCAGCCGACGGGCCTGCAGTAAAAAAAAGGAAAAATTAAGTACCGTCGGAAAGTAGGCCGACAGGCCTGGTCATAGAAAAAATGATCGGTAGTCTGAGGTCCGCCGACAGCCAGTGATGGCCTGCCGAAAAGCAGGCCAACAGCTTGGCATGTAAAAAAATGAAAAGAAATCAAGTTGGCCGGTCGCGGGAGGTCCACCAGAAAGCAGACCGACAGTCTGGCGTAAAAAAAATTGATCGCCGTAGATTCGCCAACGGTCGCCCCCAGAAAGCAGGCAGGCGGCCTGGCATAACAAAAAAGGCCGATCGCCGGAGGTCCGTCGGCCGCTGGCGGTGGCCCTTGGAAAGCAGGCCGCCGTCCTAGCATAAAAAAAAGAATGAAGATGGTCGGTCGCCGGAGGTCCGCCGGCCACCGGTGGTAGCCCACCAGAAAGCACACAGACGGCAGGGCGTAAAACAATAATTAATTAACAAAAACTGTCCGGTCGTCGGAGGTCCGTCGGCCGCTGCTGGCGGCCCACCGGAAAGCCGGCCGATGGCTTGGTGTAAAAAAAAAGGGCCGGCCGATAGTGGCCCACAAGAAAGCAGCCCGGGGCCTGGCGTAAAAAAAAAGAAAGATCGGCCCATCACCCGAGGTACAGGCCGACGACCTGACGTAAAACAAAAAAAATATCCGGCCGCCGGAAAATAGGTCGGCGTCCTGGCGTTTAAAAAAAAATATCGATCGTAGAGGTCCGCCCCGAAAAACAGGCCGACGTTTGACATTAAAAAAAAATCCGCCTGTCGGAGGTTTCCGACGACCCTGCCGAAAAAGCTTGTTTTAATATAAGATATCGTTTAAAGATAAAAAAAAATCTTGTTATCACTTTTTCTTTTCAAGCGTGCATGGTTATTTCTTCTTTATAGTAATATATTAGTACACCACCCGTATAAAATACGAAAACATATGAAATTTTTTACATATAAACGCATAATACCCGATCATTCACCATAAATTTTATAGCACTTCTTTGTAGATTACATTAGTTGTTCTATCTACGATTACACTGTTCGTTTCGCAATAAAAAATTGAAGGCTTTCGTGCTATTTGTAACACCCCCAAAACCATATGAGAATATTACACGCCGTAGGCCCCTTTTCATGAGGATCTACCGGGCTATACCTTACAAAACGACCAACTGCTTGCCCGGCCAGGGTCAAACAATAAAATAATACAGACCGTTAAGGTCACTTACACGCGAACACACAGACCGATGAGGTCACACAACTCAATCAACAAAATTGACTTATACAATATTACCCACACAGGGGTCGAAACACAATACAGCGGACGACTGAAATCAACTCGGGCAACACAACAAAAATCAAAACAACTCTCAACTCTTGATTAGTATCGCAGCTCGTCATCCTCTTGTGCCAATCCTGTGACTGCTCCCCTGAATCTGCATGTACCTGGACGCAAAACAGACATCCACCCCCCGATTATTCGGGGGTTAGTAAAACTCCACTGTTTTACTAGTGCAAGTATCAAACCATACGAAATGTAACAAGCAAATAATAATCGTGAATCAGATATAATAATCAAGTATCAAAATATTCCCGGGAGATTTTCACAAGGGAAGATAAGCTATGTAGCATTCGAAAATAAGATTATCATCTCGGGAATTTTTAGAATTTCAAAACCTTGAAGACCTCAAGTCCTGATTCCCAAAACCTTTCGAAAAACTTTAGGGCCTTAACCCAAATCGTTTCATAACTCAGCAGTTTACAATACGGGAAACATTTACTCAAGCTTAGGACTCGGTCCAACATTCATTTCTAGAAAACTTCATTTTCAAAACTTAGACGATCAAAACATATTCATGACCCCGTGATCTCCTGTCACGAGTCTCCGTAGGTTCGACAACCCGCACGGAAAGATACAAACACATCAATCAAACAATTAGTCCTGACCCCGTGAACCCATGCCACGTGTCACCGTAGGTTCCGCCGAACCCGCACAGTTGGAAGTCACACATCAACCATAACAACCAGTCCCGACCCCGTGAACTTGTGTCACGTGTCACCGTAGGTTCCGTCGAACCCGCACGGTTGGACGTACTATGTCCTGATTCGATGGACCTGTGCCATGAATCATCGTAGGCCTCATCAGACCCGCACGATTGGACCTCAGCACCACACACTAAGTTCTGATCTCATGGACCTGTGCCATGAATCCTCGTAGGCCCCGTCGAACCCACACGAGTGAACTTAGCGTTCCAGCACACAACATTCACATTCACATTCACATTACATACAACAATGAGCACCGTTAATCAATCACATTGATCACCACAAAATCATACATCACACGCACATAACACAATCTCAACACTCTCAACAACTATCATCAATCAACGATACACAACCAACATAACACACGTTCGGTACACAATACATTGCACAACCAAGTGTACAACCATCCCATATGTACGTCGCAATCCTGCACAAATGGCACAACAGCTAACACGTATACCAATATAACACTATTATCACAAAGCCTTCAAATTGCGGAATACACAACCAATTCAAAAGGAATATATTTACGAAGGCAAGCAAAATCATTATAAATCTCATACGTGATTATTAGTCGCAAGATACAAGTCGTATAATAAGATACTTGCCTCGATATCGGCACGCAAGTATTCCAACGAATGCGGTTCAACCGGGAAGCTTCGAAACGCCAGATGCCATCGAAAAGGAAGACGACGACGAATGGAAGGGTTCAACACGGTTTCTTTGAAAGAAACTCGACCCTAACATCATATAATTAACAAATCAATGATCATAGGAAGAAGAATAATCGTAGAACGTCCGAAAACCCCTCTATGATATTCTACCGGACACCTTCAAGGCGTCGATCAAGAACTCGACCAAAACAACGAATCGATACGATCCAACCATGGAATAACAAGGGAAATGATATAATACATCTAAATAATCATCAATCCATCACAATCCTAAGTTAAATCTGTAATACCCGGTTGTAATTCAGTCATTATCATTCAGTAATTTCATTCGGTAATTGTCACTATGTAATTTTTCACTTGTTAATAATCATTCATCCGTGTTCACCGTTCGGAATAACTTCGAGTTGTGTATCGATATTGTTCATTGTTTCAACCTTATTCGGGAAACGAAACAAGAGTATTATTTTGATTGTTGTAATTGATTCATTAGTCGATGTTGTCGTTGGAGTTCATGTCATTTCAAATCTCCTCATTGTTCAAATTGTGTTTTGTTGGGCGAACCCTGGTAATCATTACTTGGAACCACCGTTTTGGGGTTTCCGTACTTCCATTTCGTGTTATTGTTTCCCAAATATTGATTCCTATTGCTTTTATTCTCTTCCCGGATCATTTTTCATCATTTTAGGACCCAAGGGGGGTGTGGGCCGCGGCACAAGGAGTGTGCGCCGCGGCACACGCATTTTCCAGTTTTGGCCGAGCAGCCTGTACCGTGGGCCGCGGCTCATGCCGGCAGGGCCGCGGCACACTGCCGAGTCACTGCCGCGGCACACTTGGCCAAGCCGCGGCACACACACATTTTTCAATTTTCGGCCAACCCGTCTGTACCAGGGGCCGCGGCTCATGACGATAGGGCCGCGGCACACTGCCGAGTCACTGCCGCGGCACATTCGTCCGGGACACGGCACGCTGCCAATGACTGGGGGCAGTTTTGGCCCTGTGCCGCGGCACACTTCGGCCGGGCCGCGACACACAGTGCAGTCTGCACTATAATTGCGGGTTTTTGTGAGAATCAACCCATTTTTCCCATTCTTCCACCTATATCCGAGAGAGAGGGCTTGAGGGGGAGACTTTCCTTCATCTATCACTTGAATACTTGGTTTTTCTTCATCTCCTTTCGATCGTGAAGCTCGGATTATGGATCTAACGCGATTTCATCAGATTAAAGTACTTGGATCTTCAAAGGTAATATTCATCAAACCTCTTGGATTTCGATTTTGTATTGAGATATGATGTTTTGGATGTTAAGATCATGTTGTATGAAGTGATATACGCATGATTACGGATATGTTTGATTATTCATTGGATTATTGAAGGATTATTCAAGAACACTTTGAATATTGAGTTGGATTTGGGGGTTTTCGATTAATTGTTGTTGAAATCATGATTTTGGATATTCATAATGGATTATTGATCGTATTGAATATGTTTTGTTGGTTTAAAACACTTCTTGGGGATTTGATGTTGGTATTATTGAGGTTTGGTTATAAACAATCGAAGTTTGGCCACAAAGTGTTCGATACAATGCCCCAATGAACTTGGTTTAATCGTATCGACGTTTTGAGTTTGTTATATCCGTGTTTGATTCGTATATTGAACGGATTGTTGGTAATTGTATTATTCAAGGTTGTTCGAGCGACCGATATCTCAATTAGGACGTTGTTCGTGGAAGGATAATTGTCACCGGTGTTGAGTAAGTTAATTCTTACTCAGTTAAAAGGATATTCATTCCTTTTGTTGTTGTTCATTCATAATCGTAATTCATTCATAAGGTACTAACCGTTTTAAAACTTGTAATTGTCACCTAATTACTTCATTCATGAGGAACGACGGTTCCAATCATTTCATTGAGCTGTCATTCATTTCACCATCATTTCATCTTGGTGAGTCATTATTCAATTTCGATGTCACTTTTGTTATATCGTGTCATTTCGGGTCATACTGGCGTGCCGGTTGGTATGTGTAGGATTTTCATGTCGGGCACATTTAAGTCGTGTGTTGGTTGTTGGCCTCACATTGGACTGTGCACATGAGTCGATTGCTTCGTGAGACTGATTAGGTACAAGACCACATGTGTATTCGATCGATACTCGTTGGTGGATTGTGCACGGACACATTTCCATCCCATACGTAGTGTGGCGCCATTCCTTCGAGCCGTACTGTTAGTTGATTCATATAGCATGTTTGATTGCGTATTTTTCGACAGGATTATGTGTATTCAACTCTTGCGGATTGTTGTTCTTTGTAACTGACCCCATTGGGGGATATTGTTTTTCAGGTCATGGCAAGGCGAAAGCACGGGGAGAGCACGTTGACGGCGAGGAGTCCCAATGATACTAGAAGGGGACCCCAGTCTTTTTAGTCATTTATGTTTCCTTCATTTATTCCGCTGCAGACATTCCGTTTGAATACTCATTTCACTCAGTATTGTATATTTTATTTCCATATAAAATATACATGTATTCTGTATTATCCTGGATGTGTTGTATGAAACTCCTCATCGGAGTAATTATTGTTGTAATGTGGTTCGGTACTACATTTACCCTGTGTAATTCATTCATCTTCATTCGCCTAGTGGGTCCCAGTCGGGGGTCCACGGCACTGTAATATCCGCCTAGTTTGGGGTGTTACAAAATCGGATTAAATGGACGAAATCGAACAAAATACCCAAAATCCCCAAAATTAGATTTCTAGAAAATCTGACCTGATTCGCTCGATCAAAGGATGTTATAGGATGGATGATTGATGATATGAACTCCAAAACTTCATGGATTGATTGTCCAACAACATCTATCCATGATCAATACACCTCCAGCCGCGGAAGGGAAGAAAACGAGTGAGAAAAATGATGAAAAACCCGTCTACAGGGCCTTAAATAGGCTGCCTGCCCGCCGCCTAACGTACATAATCGGCCATGGCTTACGTACGTAACCGGCCATGGCCGACTCACTGCCTAGAAATGCCGGCGCATACGCACGTAATCGCCAAGGCTTACGACGAATCGCCTTACGACGTAATCGCCGAGCACTACCGGCCGTGAATCGCCAAAGGCTTACTGGGCCTGCATACGGCCATGACTCGGCCGGGACCAACTCCGATGGCCCGAACGACCCCGAAACCCGAACCTAAATATGAATCGAAGATACGGTTACGAAGTACTCGCAAAGACGAATTCGAGCACTAAGAGAACACACGATTCGGACCACCCGAAGGCTCGAAATTCGACAACGGAAAGTATTTACTCCAAACTTTGGGAAATTATGAAAATGTCCCAAAACGTCCGAAATACATGATACACGATCGAAACACCAAGCCAAAACTTGCAACATGAATAATAACATTAAATGAACTTACGAGAAACTCGAAACAACAGTTTCGGACGAGATTCACAAGAATCGAACTCCAGTACGGAAAAGCCGCTTAAGAACACAGAACTCAACAAAACGATACCGAAACGAACTTGGATGACAAAAAGTGCAGAATTAAATATTCTCGGAATGACGAAACGGTCATGAGCGAGTCACCAAAATGGACTTCCTCCGAAAAAAGAAAATTACCGAAATCCGAAATTGCGGGTATTACATACTACCCTCCTTAAAAGAAGTTTCGTCCCGAAACTTAAAACAAGTAGGGAGAAGCAATATCCCCTCCAGGAAAACTCGATGAAATACACAAAAACCGAAAACTCGCGCCCAACGACGAAACGCTGCAAGAAACGCAAAGAGACATATGGCGTGAAAACACGCTCCACGACGACCAACACAACGCCACCGATAGAGACAACAAGTGACGAGCGTCATCAAACAGTTAATACAATCAAGTCGATTATCCGAACAATCGCAAAACACAACGAACAAAAATCAACATGATTGACCAACCTAACGGTACATCAATCAACACGCGAGCCAATCGCTGAACAAATACGGAATTCCACTGCCCAAGGGTTGGAAGATCGAAAACAATACTAATTTCCCGAACTTAAGGAAATTAGGAAGGAGTCTGAACGCTCAACAATCACGAAACGGGATCAACAGAAACTGAACAATTAATGATCGAACCACGACGATCGAAACAACAAAAATCGAACAATCATGTTCGAATCACGAAGAACAATAAGGTTCAACCGACAACTCCGAGGTTCATATCTCTGTAACACCCCTAATCCGCTCACGCCGTAGAACCTTTCCTCAAGGATCTACCAGGCTAGTAACAACATGAAACATCTCGACAATGCCTTTAAGGCTAAAATGACTCAGTAGACCGATTTGGCCTTTCAATAAAAACATACAACTCGATTACAACTCATGCCCACGCAGGGGTCAAAACACAACCACACCCGTACAACGGGAAAAATACAGCAGCGGAAAATAAAGTACAACTGAACTAATACACGACGTACGGTTCCTCATGTGATTAGTATCGATCATCTTTCATCATCCTTCGTGTCGACCCTGTGTTATGCTCCAAATCCTGAATGCAAAAATAGACATCCACCCCCCGAATACTCGGGGGTTAGCAAAACTCCACTGTTTTGCTAGTGCAAGAACAAAGTGCAAATACGAGCCATACAATTCACATTCCACGAATAACAATAACCAGGAATCCTCAAAGATCCAAACGAAACGAAAAGTACTTCCTGATGCAAGAGTTTGAGAAAACATGTCAAAATCGAAAGATCACAAATCAATGGAAATAATTTATAAAACGGTTTAGAATGCCATCGAGAGTTTTAATAGAAAAACGATTTGGGATTATCAAATCCTACTTTCCAAAACCCAAAAGACGAAAGGGGTCACCGCCCCAAAGGTTTACTTTCCGTAAAAATGAACTTTACAAAACCGTTGGGATTTTAGCCCCAAATCCATAAAATGACATTTACCAAACCGTTGGGATTTTAGCCCCAATCCCATCTACTCACAATACACGAGAACGACAACAAGGTTCGTCTTCCAACATCAAAATCCACAATTAAAGGATTTAACACAAACAACAAAATACTCTAGTGCCATCCTAGCCAAGTAAGCCAAACGAACAACTTACCTATTACACACTTAGTCGATGCATGCAATCATGAAAACCGTTCAAAAGCACTCATTTCCAGAAATGCCATAATCAAATCACATTTGTAGAATGCACCACAATTAACCGTCGATCCACACCTCCGTGGACCCCTACCGAGACCCCGTCGGATCTAACCCGTAGTGGTTAAAAGTAAAGCTCGTCGATCCACACCTCCGTGGACCCCTACCGAGACCCCGTCGGATCTAACCCATAGTGAGCATACACACACACACGTTACTCATACAATACTAATATGCTAAGAATGTAAGTTCATTAAGAATACTCACTAGAGATGGCCGCTTACTCGACGCCGTTATCAAACTCTTCAAAAACACAATAACAAGATTAAATACGGAATACACGATCCCATAACTTTAAACAACATGAGTATCATCATCAAAGACTTCAACGTTCAAAATAATCAAATCATAATCAATTCCCAAAACACACCGTTCACAAAACACACGCGTTTTGAAAGAAAGCCTTTAACGAGGCCAAACCGAAATCTTTTGAAACTTCATTTCCAACAACCAAACGAACACACCAAGATGATCACCGATCATCATATCCACAAAATAAGAAATGTATGAGCAAGGTAATTGCCTCGAATAAGAACAACGCGGAGAACGATCGAAGTAGGTTGGCACGAACCGACTACGAACCCGCCAACTCCACTGAAAGCCAACTCGCGATAATAAACTACGAAAGACAATAACGGCAATGAAAATGAATTCCATAGCACGACTCAGAGCCATTGAATTCAAAGAACAAATGACGAAAGTTCAAGTGTTTTCCCCAAAACGGCCAAGAACACGATTCGTCCCGACAAAACACGAAAATGGAATTCCAAGTTGAAATATGGATATACAATCCATAGAATGTGTTTAACAACATCATTTAACCACAATCGATCCATCAAAAACGGATGAAAAATGAGATCGAGAACAAATCCCCCAAAAAGTCGATTCGAAGGAAATCAAGAAATATACTTCGATTCGACGAAGAACAATCGATTAAATGATGTTAAACACAAGAATACTACTAAGATTAATCATAACCATCATGAATTAATCAACAACACGGAACGAATCGGACAAAAATGCAAAAACCCCGAAATTCACGAAATTAGGGTTCAAAGTTGAGATTACCTTGATTCGCTGGATCAAAGGATGATAACGGATGATTGATTGATGTTATGAACTCAAGAACTTCGTGGATTTGTTGTTGAACAACATGGCTTCGCCACCTCCGAAGCTCCAGCCGTGGATCGAAAAGAAAGGAAATGAAAAACGAGTGAGAATGAGGCTGCTCTGCCATATTTATACTGGGCCGGACTAGCGCGCGCTAGGCTGCCGAGCTAGCGTGCGCTAACGGCCCAGGCCGCAATCCAGTGACCTCCTGGACTAGACTGCCGCTGTAGCGGCGCAGCCTTTCCGGCCAGAAGGCGCCACTCGCCGGCCAGAAGGTGACGCAGCTGGCCCGATGCAGCGTGGCGCTACTCGCCGATCCACCGAGTCCAAGACTTCCCATCGCCCTATCGCCTCGCCGCTAGCGCATGCACAACCGGCGAAGGTGCAGGCCGCCCCTGGCCGTAGCGTGCGCTACCTTCCGGCCGTAGCGTGCGCTACGCCGGTTCCTGCCGCACCCGTCCGGCCGGTGCCCGCAATCATCCGGCCAGTCCCGCAACCGTCCGGCCAGTACCCGACCACCAGGGCTCGACGACTCGATTTCCGAAAACGTACGGAACGAACACGACGAAAAGTTCGCGGACAACATCAACGACCCGAAATGAAAACATAATACAATAATTAATCATACGCGACCAAGAAACGGGTCGAGACAACAATTATAGATACGAATACCCGTAACTTTTAAGAAATTACAAAATGACCCAAAACGCCCGGAAATCACGATACGTGATCGAATAACCAAACCGAGGTTCACAACACGTCTAACAAAGTTAAACAGACTTACGGGAAAATCGAAACAGCAGTTTCGAACGATATTCGCAAGAATCGAACTCAAGTGCGGAAAAGTCGCTAAAAAGCACGGAACTCAACAAAACAACTCCGAAACAAACTCGGATGACAAAAAGTGTAGAATTAATCATTCTCAGAATGACGAAACGGTCATGAGAGAGTCATCAAAATGGACTTCCGCCGAAAAAAAGAAATTACCGGAAATCGAAATTACGGGTTTTACATTCTACCCTCCTTAAAAGAAGTTTCATCCCGAAACTTAAAATAAGTAGGGAGAAGCAATATCCCCATCCAGGAAAACTCGACGAGATACACGAAAACCGAAACTCGCGCCCGACGGCGAAACGCTGCAAGAAACGCAAAGAGACATACGACGTGAAAACACACTCCACGGCGACCAACACAACGTCGCCGTTAGGGATATAATAAAAACAACAAATGACAAGCGTCATCAAACGGATAATATAGTCAAGTCAATTATCCGAACAATCACGAAACACAACGAACGAAAATCAATATGATTGACCGACCCAACGGTTCATCAATCAAAACGCGAGTCAAACGCTGAACAAATACGGAATTCCACTGCCCAAGGGTTGGAAGATCGAAAACGAGACTAATTTCCCGAACTTAAGGGAATTACGAAGGAGTCCGAATGTTCAACGATCACGAAACGAGATCAACAAAAACCGAACAATCAAACGATCGAATCATAACGATCGAGACAACAAAAATCGAACACTCATGTTCGAATCACGAAGAACAATAAAATTCAAACAAAAACTCCAAGGTTCACATCTCGACTCGAGACAATATATGATCCGGTGAAAACAACAGGATGTGCATTCATATAAGATCCACAGGAAAGGAAATAGCAATTGAAAAGTCACAACGACAAACGAGTTATTCTGAAACAATACCACACTCGTTCGGTCAACAAAAGCAAGGGGCATGATAAGCTCAGAAAATGTCAACGGACATAAACGAGTCTACAAAGTCGAAAACACAAGAGTTCCAAATCCGATCCACTTCGAATAAAAGAACTAATAGAACCAAATGATGTCACTTCTGAACAAGGTTCACAAGAATCGAACCGAACTCGAAAAAGTCACACCGATAACCAGATCGACCCACAACAAGATCACAGCTCGTTCGGACGATGAAACCGAAATACAGAACAAGTTCATAAAGTATCAACGAACATGAGCGAATCGATAGACTGGAGATGTAATATCCGTAATTTCGATTTCCGGTAATTTCTTTTTTTCGGCGGAAGTCCATTTTGACGACTCGCTTTTGACCGTTTCGTCATTCTGAGAATGATTAATTCTACACTTTTTGACATCTGAGTTCGTTTCGGTGTCGTTTTGTTGAATTCCGTGCTTTTTAGCGACTTTTCCGCACTTGAGTTCGATTCTTGCGAATCACGTTCGAAACTGCTGTTTCGAGTTTCCCGTAAGTCCGTTTAACTTTGTTAGATGTGTTGTGAACTTCGGTTTGGTTATTCGATCACATATCGTGATTTTCGGGCGTTTTGGGCCATTTTGTAATTTACCCAAAGTTACGGGTATCCGTATCTGTATTTGTTATCTCGACCCTTTTCTTGGTCGCGTATGATTAATTATTGCATTATGTTTTCATTTCGGGTCGTTGATGTTGTCCGCGAGACTTTCATCGTGTTCGTTCCGTACGTTTTCGGAAATCGAGTCGTCGGACCATGACTACCGAAAGCACCGGCCGGACGGTGGCGGGTCCCGCCGACGGCTATGGCATCGATCGGACGGCCGACGCGCAGAACCGGCGAGGCGCGCGCATCGCCGGAAGGTCGCGCGTGCGCTAACCGGCAGGAGTAGCGCACGTTACGCGGCCGACCGACGCACGCTATCGGGTCAGGGCAGAGAGGTTTTGAGGTTCTGGACTCGGGTAGGATCGGCAGGTAGCGCACGCTACTGTCGGTCGTGGCGCACGCTAACCGGCAGGGGTATCGCACGCTGTCGGCCGACTAGCGTACGTTACCTGGGCGAGTTGTTTAGTCCAGAGGCTACTGGACAGGTCGGCTAGCGCGCGCAGGCTTCCGGCCGTAGCGCACGCTAGCGGGGGTCGGGCGGACAGGTCACGGTCGGCAGGATTGGTCGGTGGTGCCGGGTCATGCGAGCCCTGGCCGAGGGTACTGGGCCGATACTGGCCGATAGCGCATGCTAGTCCGGGAAGGCTAGCGCACGCTAGTTCCGGACCAGTATAAATGTGACAGAGCAGTCGCATTTTCATTCATTTTTCACTTCCTTCCTTTTCTGTCCGCGGCCGGCGATTCGGAGGTGGCGAAGCAATGTTGTTTAACAACAAATCCATGAAGTTCTTGAGGTTATATCATTGATCAATCATCCTATATCATCCTTTGATCCAGCGAATCAAGGTGAGATTTCCTAGAACCCTATTTTGAGAAATTTTGGGGTTTTGCGTTTTTGTCCGATTCGTTCCGTATTGTTGATTAATTCATGTTGGTTATGATTAATCTTGGTATTATTCTTGTGTTTAACATCATTTAATCCATTGTTCTTCGTTGAATCGAAGTGTATTTCTTGATTTCCTTCGAATCGACTTTTTGGGGGATTTGTTCTCGATCTCGTTTTCCATCCATTTTTGATGGATCGACTGTGGTTAAATGATGTTGTTAAACATATTCTGTGGATTGTATATCTATATTTCAACTTGGAATTCCGTTTTCGTGTTTTGACTGGACGAATCGTGTTCTTAGCCGTTTTGGGGGAAATCCTTGAATTTTCGTCATTCGTTGTTTGAATTCAGCGGCTTTGGGTCGTACTTTGAAATTCATTTTCATTGTTATATTTGTACTTCGTAGTTTATTATCGCGAGTTGGTGTTCGGTGGGGTCGGTGGGTTCGTAGTCGGTTCGTGCCAACCTACTTCGGTCGATTCTCTGTGTTGTTCTTATTCGAGGCAAGTACCTTGCTCATACATTTCTTATTTTGTGGATATGATGATCGGTGATCGTCTTGGTGTGTTTGTTTGATTGTTTGAAATGAAGTTTCAAAGGATTTTGGTTTGGCCTCGTTAAAGGCTCTCTTTCGAAACGCGTGTGTGTTTTGGTGAACGGTGTGTTTTGGGAATTGTTTATGGTTTGATCATTTTGAACGTTGAAGGCTTTGATGATATCCCTGTTGTTTAAAGTTATGGAATCGTGTATTTCGTGTTTAATCTTATTATTGTGTTTTGAAGAGTTTGATAATGTTGTCGGATAAGTGGCCATCTCTAGTAAGTATTCTTGATGAACTTACATTCTTAGCATATTAGTATTGCATGAGTAACGTGTGTGTGTGTATGCTCACTACGGGTTAGATCCGACGGGGTCTCGATAGGGCTCCACGAAGCTGTGGGACCGCGAGCTTGCTTTTAACCACTACGGGTTAGATCCGACGGGGTCTCGGTAGGGATCCACGAAGCTGTGGGTCCGCTGTTAATTGTGGTGCATTTTGCAAATGTGATTTGATATTGGCATTTCCGGAAATGAGTGCTTTCGAATGGTTTTTATGATTGCATGCATCGACTAAGTGTGTAAGAGGTAAGTGTTCGTTTGGCTTACTTGGCTAGGATGGCACTAGAGTATTTTGTTGTTTGTGTTAAATCCTTTATTTGTGGATTTTGATGTTGGGAGACGAACCTTGTGGTCGTTCTTGTATACTGTGAGTTGATGAGATTTGGGGCTAAAATCCCAATGGTTTTGTAAAAGTCATTTTACGGATTTGGGGCTAAAATCCCAACGGTTTGGTAAAGGTCATTTTTCGGAAAGTAAACCTTTGGGGCGATGACCCCTTTCGTCTTTTGGGTTTTGAAAAGTAGGATTTGATAATCCTAAATCGTTTTCTATTAAAACTCCCGATGGTATTTCAAATCATTTTATAAATTATTTCCCTTGATATTTTGATCTTGAAATTTTGGGAAGTCTTTACTCAAACTCTCGCCTCGGGAAGTGTTCATCTTGTTGTAGTTGAATCTTTGAGGATTCCGGATTATTATCGTTCGTGGAATGTGAATTGTATGACTCGTATTTTTGCACTTGTACTTGCACTAGCAAAACAATGGAGTTTTGCTAACCCCCGAGTATTCGGGGGGTGGATGTCTATTTTTGCATTCAGGTTTTGGAGCATCACACAGGGTCGGCACGAAGGATGATGAAAGATGATCGATACTAATCACATGAGGAACCGTACATTGTTTATTGGTTCAGTTGTACTTTATTTTCCGCTGCTATATTTTTTTCCCGTTGTACGGGTGTGGTTGTGTTTTGACCCCTGCGTGGGCATGAGTTGTATTTGAGTTGTATGTATTTACTGAAAGACCAAATCGGTCTACTGAGTCATTTTAGCCTTAAAGGCATGGTTGAGTTGTTATATGTTGTTACCAGCCTGGTAGATCCTTGAGGAAAGGTTCTAAGGCATGTAATATCCCTGAGCGGATTGGGGGTGTTACAAATATGGTATCGGAGCTTAGGTTGAGGAAACCTAGGCTGTCGGGTCAAGTCGTGTTGTTTGAGTCTTATTTCGGCGGATTTTATCTGACTGAGTCGTGTCGCGACTTGTTGTCTGAGTTTGTTGGTCGTGATTAGTATCGTGGGGCGATCATCATCTTCGTGCGACCTGTGGCTGTAAGTCTCCCTTCTTTGTGTTGTGCCTCGTGTGACACGATCTATTTTTATGATTATTTGTTCAGTGACGGAATCCTCTTATGGATTTTGATTTCTTGATATGCGGTTATCTGACCCTCATATTTCGTTCATATGAGGAGTAGTGTTGCTGGATTGTGCATGTTTGACTTTATTTCTTTTATCCGCTGTGTGAGTTCTTTTGTAATGGCTTTCGGTATTTTACCAACTGAGTTTTGTTCGAAAACCGATTCCTTTAACCGAGTTTTTGGCATTATGGCCTTGATCATTTTGGCGAAATTCTGACGGTATTTAGTATTTTGTAAATGGCTTTTGTAAGTTTTTGAAATATTACCGTCATCGGCCTTTTTGACGTTGTAAATGGTTTTTAGCCTGGTGAGTTCCGGCGCGGGACCCACGGCGCTATAATGTTTTGTGTAATTACCTGAAATTTTTGGGCATTCTAGCCCATTGAATTATCTTTGAAAACCTTGAGTATCTTAGAAAATAAATTTCGAGACGTACTTTTAAAATGAATTATTTTCTCGTGTTACATCCAAGGTGCCACAATATGTTTCCAAATTCTTCTACCTCGAGGACCAAAATGTTTTGAGATATTTTCAATGTTTTAGAAACACTTTTATTTAGACCCGAGGGTCGAATATTCTGGAAGTTTTTACTAAGAGAAAGTGTCCTCATTTTTTTATCTAATGTGAAATAGTTCTCCAAAGTCTCGATAACGATGTTTCACGTTTGTACTTTTTTGAAAGGTGATACTCAAGATCAACCGGTGTTCTTATAAATTATTTTCAAAATGAGGTTTTCGTTTTTAAAACCTATCCATTCCCGTTTGAGGGCTGGGTAGGTATGTATGATGTTCGCATTGTCATTTTGATGTTTGCTCCCGAGTATGATCGAATTGGCGGTGTGAGCGTTGAGTCGTTTCCACACATTTGTTGTGTTAGCCCTCTGTGAGAGGTGGGATGTTGGTATTGAATATTGTCGCCTCGTGGTGATTTCTGCGTTGTCGCGCATGTGCGAGCTGTTAGAGCTTGGTTTGGTATGGCCGTGTGCATCGGTGATCGTTCCGTTATGTGTCGGTTGTTTAATGTCTTGTTACCTTGCTCCTGTTTTTGTGAATTTCGTGGACGAGGTTGAAGGTAATACCCGTACTATTTTGACTTTTGTAATTTCTCTTTCTCCATTCTTTCAACTCACTCGTGTTCGTTGATACTTTCTGAACTCGTTCTGTATTTTGGTTTCATCGTCCGAACGATCTGTGATCTTGTTGTGGGTCGATCTGGTTATCGCTGTGACTTTTTCGAGTTCGGGTCGATTCTTGTGAACCTTGTTCGGGAGTGACATCATCTGGTTCTATTAGTTCTTTTATTCGAAGTGGATCGGATTTGGAACTCTTGTGTTTTCGACTCTGTCGACTCGTTTATGTTCGTTGACATTTCTGAGCTTGTCCTGCCCCTTGCTTTTGTTGATCAAATGAGTGTGGTATTATTTCGGAATAACTCGTTTGTCGTTGTGACTTTTCAATTTATATTCCCTTTCCTGTGGATCTTATGTGAATGCACATGTTGTTGTTTTCACCGGATCATATATTGTCTCGAGTCGAGATGCGAACCTTGGAATTGTTGTTTGAAATTTATTGTTCTTCGTGATTCGAACATGAGTGTCCGATTGTTGTTGTCTCGATCGTTGTGATTCGATCGTTTGATTGTTCGGTTTTTGTTGATCTTGTTTCGTGATCGTTGAACATTCAGACTCCTTCGTAATTCCCTTAAGTTTGGGAAATTAGTCTCGTTTTCGATCTTCCAGCCCTTGGGCGGTGGGATTCCGTATTTGTTCAGCGATTGGCTCGCGTTTTGATTGATGTACCGTTGGGTTGGTCAATCATATTGATTTTCGTTCGTTGTGTTTTGTGATTGTCGGATAATTGACTTGGCTATATTATCCATTTGATGACGCTTGTCATTTGTTAGTTTTATTATATCCCTAACGGCGACGTTGTGTTGGTCGCCGTGGAGCGTGTTTTCACGCCGTATATTCCTTTGCGTTGTTTGTAACATTTCGCCGTTGGGCGTTAGTTACGCATTCTTGTGTATCTCGTTGAGTTTTTCCTGGGGGAATATTTCTTATCCCTACTTGTTTTAAGTTTCGGGACGAAACTTCTTTTAAGGAGGGTAGAATGTAATATCCGTAATTTTGATTTTCGGTAATTTCTTTTTTCGGCGGAAGTCCGTTTTGATGACTCGCTCATGACCGTTTCGTCATTCTGAGAATGATTAATTCTACACCTTCTGACATCCGAGTTCGTTTCGGTGTCGTTTTGTTGAATTCCATGCTTTTTAGCGACTTTTCCGCACTTGAGTTCGATTCTTGCGAATCTCGCTCAAATCATTGCTTGAAGCCCCGTAAGTCCGTTTAACTTTGTTAGACGTGTTGTGAACTTCGGTTTGGTTATTCAATCACGTATCGTGATTTTCGGGCGTTTTGGGCCATTTTGTAATTTACCCAAAGTTACGGGTATCCGTATCTGTATTTGTTATCTCGACCCTTTTCTTGGTCGCGTATGATTAATTATTGCATTATGTTTTCATTTCGGGTCATTGATGTTGTCCGCAAGACTTTCGTCGTGTTCGTTCCGTACGTTTTCGAAAATCGAGTCGTCGGATCATGACGGCTGAAAGCACCGCCGGACGGGCGGGTCTGGCCGGACGGCTATGGCATCGGCCGGGCCGACGCGGGTAGGAACCGGCGAAGCGCGCCATCGCCGGAAGGCTACGTGGCGCTAATCCGGCAGGAGTAGTACACGTTACGCGCCGGCCGACGCACGCCATCGGCCGTCAGGTAGAGGTTACGAGGTTCTCGACTCGGCAGATCGGTATGTAGCGCACGCCATCGCTTGGCCGTGGCGCACGCTAACCGGCAGGGGTAGCGCACGCTGTCGGCCGACTAGCGTACGTTACCTGGGCGAGCTGTTTAGTCCAGAGGCTACTGGACAGGTCGGCTAGCGCGCGCAGGCTTCCGGCCGTAGCGCACGCTAGCGGGGGTCAGGCAGACAGGTCACGGTCGGCAGGATTGGTCGGTGGTGCTGGGTCGTGAGAGCCCTGGCCGAGGGTACTGGGCCGATACTGGTCGATAGCGCACGCTAGTCCGGGAAGGCTAGCGCACGCTAGTTCCGGCCCAGTATAAATGTGACAGAGCAGTCACATTTTCATTCATTTTTCACTTCCTTCCTTTTCTGTCCGCGGCCGGCGATTCGGAGGTGGCCAAGCCATGTTGTTTAGCAACAAATCCATGAAGTTCTTGAGGTTATATCATTGCTCAATCATCCTATATCATCCTTTGATCCAGCGAATCAAGGTGAGATTTCCTAGAACCCTATTTTGAGAAATTTTGGGGTTTTTGCGTTTTTGTCCGATTCGTTCCATATTGTTTATTAATTCATGTTGGGTATGATTAATCTTGGTAGTATTCTTGTGTTTAACATCATTTAATCCATTGTTCTTCGTCGAATCGAAGTGTATTTCTTGATTTCCTTCGAATCGACTTTTTGGGGGATTTGTTCTCGATCTCGTTTTCCATCCGTTTTTGATGGATCGACTGTGGTTAAATGATGTTGTTAAACATATTCTGTGGATTGTATATCCATATTTCAACTTGGAATTCCGTTTTCGTATTTTGACGGGACGAATCGTGTTCTTGGCCGTTTTGGGGGAAATCCTTGAATTTTCGTCATTCGTTGTTTGAATTCAGCGGCTTTGGGTCGTACTTTGGAATTCATTTTCGTTGTTATATTTGTACTTCGTAGTTTATTATCGCGAGTTGGCGTTCGGTGGGGTCGGTGGGTTCGTAGTCGGTTCGTGCCAACCTACTTCGGTCGATTCTCCGTGTTGTTCTTATTCGAGGCAAGTACCTTGCTCATACATTTCTTATTTTGTGGATATGATGATCGGTGATCGTCTTGGTGTGTTTTTTTGGTTGTTTGAAATGAAGTTTCAAAGGATTTCGGTTTGGCCTCGTTAAAGGCTCTCTTTCGAAACGCGTGTGTGTTTTGGTGAACGGTGTGTTTTGGGAATTGTTTATGGTTTGATCATTTTGAACGTTGAAGGCTTTGATGATATCCCTGTTGTTTAAAGTTATGGAATCGTGTATTTCGTGTTTAATCTTATTATTGTGTTTTGAAGAGTTTGATAATGTTGTCGGATAAGTGGCCATCTCTAGTAAGTATTCTTGATGAACTTACATTCTTAGCATATTAGTATTGCATGAGTAACGTGTGTGTGTGTGTATGCTCACTACGGGTTAGATCCGACGGGGTCTCGGTAGGGCTCCACGAAGCTGTGGGACCGCGAGCTTGCTTTTAACCACTACGGGTTAGATCCGACGGGGTCTCGGTAGGGATCCACGAAGCTGTGGGTCCGCGGTTAATTGTGGTGCATTTTGCAAATGTGATTTGATATTGGCATTTCCGGAAATGAGTGCCTTCGAATGGTTTTCATGATTGCATGCATCGACTAAGTGTGTAAGAGGTAAGTGTTCGTTTGGCTTACTTGGCTAGGATGGCACTAGAGTATTTTGTTGTTTGTGTTAAATCCTTTATTTGTAGATTTTGATGTTGGGAGACGAACCTTGTCGTCGTTTCAGATATCTTGTGAGTTGATGAGATTTGGGGCTAAAATCCCAATGGTTTTGTAAAAGTCATTTTACGGATTTGGGGCTAAAATCCCAACGGTTTGGTAAAGGTCATTTTTCGGAAAGTAAACCTTTGGGGCGATGACCCCTTTCGTCTTTTGGGTTTTGAAAAGTAGGATTTGATAATCCTAAATCGTTTTCTATTAAAACTCCTGATGGTATTTCAAATCATTTTATAAATTGTTTCCCTTGATATTTTGATCTTGAAATTTTGGGAAGTCTTTACTCAAACTCTCGCCTCGGGAAGTGTTCACCTTGTTGTATTTGAATCTTTGAGGATTCCGGATTATTATCGTTCGTGGAATGTGAATTGTATGACTCGTATTTTTGCACTTGTACTTGCACTAGCAAAACAATGGAGTTTTGCTAACCCCCGAGTATTCGGGGGGTGGATGTCTATTTTTGCATTCAAGTTTTGGAGCATCACACAGGGTCGGCACGAAGGATGATGAAAGATGATCGATACTAATCACATGAGGAACCGTACATTGTTTATTGGTTCAGTTGTACTTTATTTTCCGCTGCTATATTTTTTTCCCGTTGTACGGGTGTGGTTGTGTTTTGACCCCTGCGTGGGCATGAGTTGTATTTGAGTTGTATGTATTTATTGAAAGACCAAATCGGTCTACTGAGTCATTTTAGCCGTAAAGGCATGGTTGAGTTGTTATATGTTGTTACCAGCCTGGTAGATCCTTGAGGAAAGGTTCTACGGCGTGTAATATCCCTGAGCGGATTGGGGGTGTTACAGGAGAAAGAGAAAATACCAAAGTCAAAATAGTACGGGTATTACCTTCGACCTCGTCCACGAAATTCACAAAAACGGGAGCAAGGTAACATGTCATTAAACAACCGACACATAACGGAACAATCACCGATGCACACGGTCATACCAAACCAAGCTCTAACAGCTCGCACATGCGCGACAATGCAGAAATCACTACGAGGCGACAATATTCAACACCAACATCCCACCTCTCACAGAGGGCTAACACAACAAATGTGTGGAAAACGACTCAACGCTCACATCGTCAATTCGATCATACTCGGGAGCAAACATCAAAATGACAACGCGAACATCATACATACATACCCAGCCCTCAAACGGGAATGGATAGGTTTTAAAAACGAAAACCTCATTTTGAAAATAATTTAGAAGAACACCGGTTGATCTTGAGTATCACCTTTAAAAAAAGTACAAACGTGAAACATCGTTATCGAGACTTTGGAGAACCATTTCGCATTTGATAAACATGAGGACACTTTACCTTAGTGAAAACTTTCAGAGTATTCGACCCTCGGGTCTGAATAAAAGTGTTTCTAAAACATTGAAAATATCTCAAAACATTTTGGTCCTCGAGGTAGAAGAATTTGGAAACATATTGTGGCACCTTGGATGTACCACGAGAAAATAATTCATTTTAAAAGTACGTCTCGAAATTTATTTTCTAAGATACTCAAGGTTTTCAAAGATAATTCAATGGGTTAGAATGCCCAAAAATTTTAGGTAATTCCACAAAACATTATAGCACCGTGGGTCCCGCGCCGGAACTCACCAGGCTAAAAATAATTTACAACGTCAAAAAGACCGATGACGGTAATATTTCAAAAACTTACAAAAGCCATTTACAAAATACTAAATACCATCATAAAAATTTCGCCAAAACGATTAAGGCCAAAATGCCAAAAACATAGTTTAGGGAACCGGTTTTCGAAATAAAACTCAGTCGGTAAAATACCGAAAGCCATTACAAAAGAACTCATGCAGCGGATAAAAGAAATAAAGTCAAACATGCACAATCCAGCAACACTACTCCTCATATGAACGAAATATGAGGGTCAAATAACCACATATCAAGAAATCAAAATCCCTAAGAGGATTCCGTCGCTTAACAAATAAATCATAAAAATAGCTCGTGTCACACGAGGCACAACACAAAGAAGGGAGACTTACATCCACAGGTCGCACGAAGATGATGATCGCCCCACGATACTAATCACGACCAACAAACTCAGACGACGCGTCGCGACACGACTCAGTCAGATAAAATCTGACGAAACAAGACTCAAACAACACGACTTGACCCGACAGCCTAGGTTTCCATAACCTAAGCTCCGATACCATTACTGTAACACCCTCAATCCGCTCAGGGATATTACACGCCATAGAACCTTTCCTCAAGGATCTACCAGGCAAGTAACAACATGAAACATCTCGACAATGGCTTTAAGGCTAAAATGACTCAGTAGACCGATTTGGCCTTTCAATAAAAACATACAACTCGATTACAACTCATGCCCACGTAGGGGTCAAAACACAACCACAACCGTACAACGGGAACCAATACACAACGTACGGTTCCTCATGTGATTAGTATCGATCATCTTTCATCATCCTTCGTGCCGACCCTGTGTTATGCTCCAAAACCTGAATGCAAAAATAGACATCCACCCCCCGAATACTCGGGGGTTAGCAAAACTCCACTGTTTTGCTAGTGCAAGAACAAAGTGCAAATACGAGCCATACAATTCACATTCCACGAATAACAATAACCAGGAATCCTCAAAGATCCAAACGAAATGAAAAGTACTTCCCGAGGCAAGAGTTTGAGAAAACATTTCAAAATCGAAAGATAACAAATCAATGGAAATAATTTATAAAACGGTTTAGAATGCCATCGAGAGTTTTAATAGAAAAACGATTTAGGATTATCAAGTCCTAATTTCCAAAACCCAAAAGACGAAAGGGGTCACCGCCCCAAAGGTTTACTTTCCGTAAAAATGACCTTTACAAAACCGTTGGGATTTTAGCCCCAAACCCGTAAAATGACCTTTACCAAACCGTTGGGATTTTAGCCCCAATCCCATCAACTCACAATACACGAGAACGACAACAAGGTTCATCTTCCAACATCAAAATCCACAATTAAAGGATTTAACACAAACAACAAAATACTCTAGTGCCATCCTAGCCAAGTAAGCCAAACGAACAAGTTACCTCTTACACACTTAGTCGATGCATGCAATCATGAAAACCGTTCAAAAGCACTCATTTCCGAAAATGCCATAATCAAATCACATTTGTAAAATGCACCACAATTAACCGTCGATCCACACCTCTGTGGACCCCTACCGAGACCCCGTCGGGTCTAACCCGTAGTGGTTAAAATCAAAGCTCGTCGATCCACACCTCCATGGACCCCTACCGAGACCCCGTCGGATATAACCCGTAGTGAGCATACACACACACGTTACTCATGCAATACTAATATGCTAAGAATGTAAGTTCATTAAGAATACTCACTAGAGATGGCCGCTTACTCGACGCCGTATCAAACTCTTCGAAAACACAATAACAAGATTAAATGCGGAATACACGATCCCATAACTTTAAACAATAGGAGTATCATCATCAAAGACTTCAACGTTCAAAATAATCAAATCATAATCAATTCCCAAAACACACCGTTCACAAAACACACGCGTTTTGAAAGAAAGCCTTTAACGAGGCCAAACCGAAATCTTTTGAAACTTCATTTCAAACAACCAAACGAACACACCAAGACGATCACCGATCATCATATCCACAAAATAAGAAACGTATGAGCAAGGTACTTGCCTCGAATAAGAACAACGCGGAGAATCGATCGAAGTAGGTTGGCACGAACCGACTACGAACCCGCCGACTCCACCGAAAGCCAACTCGCGAAAATAAACTACGAAAGACAATAACGACAATGAAAATGAATTCCATAGCACGACTCAGAGCCGTTGAATTCAAAGAACAAATGACGAAAGTTCAAGTGTTTTCCCCAAAATGGCCAAGAACACGATTCGTCCCGAAAAAACACGAAAACGGAATTCCAAGTTGAAATATGGATATACAATCCATAGAATGTGTTTAACAACATCATTTAACCACAATCGATCCATCAAAAACGGATGAAAAATGAGATCGAGAACAAATCCCCCAAAACGTCGATTCGAAGGAAATCAAGAAAAATACTTCGATTCGATGAAGAACAATCGATTAAATGATGTTAAACACAAGAATACTACTAAGATTAATCATACCCATCATGAATTAATCAACAACACGGAACGAAATTAGGGTTCTAAGGTGAGATTACCTTGATTTGCTGGATCAAGGGATGATAACGGATGATTGATTGATGTTATGAACTCAAGTACTTCGTGGATTTGTTGTTGAACAACATGGCTTCGTCACCTCCGAAGCTCCAGCCGCGGATCGAAAAGAAAGGAAATGAAAAACGAGTTAGAATGAGGCTGCTCTGCCACATTTATACTGGGCCGGACTAGCGCGCGCTAGGCTGCCGAGCTAGCGTGCGCTATCGCCTGTGCCGCAATCCGATGACCTCTGGACTAGACTGCCGGCCAGAAGCGGCGCAGCCTTTCCGGCCAGAGCGAGCGCTACCGCCGGCCAGAAGGCACGCAGCTGGCCCGACAAAGAGCGCGTGCGCTACCCGCCGATCCACCGAGTCCAAGACTCGGCCGCTAGCGCGTGCATAACCGGCGGGCGTGCGCGCTGCCTCCCGGCCGTAGCGTGCGCTATGCCGGTTCCTGCCGCACCCGTCCGGCCGGTGCCCGCAATCATCCGGCCAGTGCCCGACCACCAGGGCCCGACGACTCGATTTCCGAAAACGTACGGAACGAACACGACGAAAAGTTTGCGGACAACATCATCGACCTGAAATGAAAACATAATACAATAATTAATCATATGCGACCAAGAAACGGGTCGAGACAACAATTATAGATACGGATACCCGTAACTTTTAAGAAATTATAAAATGGCCCAAAATGCCCGGAAATCACGATACGTGATCGAATAACCAGACCGAGGTTCAAAACACGTCTAACAAAGTTAAACGGACTTACGGGAAACTCGAAACAGCAGTTTCGAACGATATTCGCAAGAATCGAACTCAAGTGTGGAAAAGTCGCTAAAAAGCACGGAACTCAACAAAACAACTCTGAAACGAACTCGGATGACAAAAAGTGTAGAATTAATCATTCTCAGAATGACAAAACGGTCATGAGCGAGTCGTCAAAACGGACTTCCGCCGAAAAAAAGAAATTACCAGAAATCGAAATTACAGGTTTTACAATCTCGACTCGAGACAACACATGATCTGGTGAAAAGACAAAAAGATGTGCACTCACATAAGATCCACAGGAAAGGGAATAGAATTTGAAAAGTCACAATGACAAACGAGTAATTCCGAAACAATACCACCCTCATTCGATCAAAAAAAGCAAGGGACAGGGCAAGCTCAGAAAATGTTAACGAACATAAACGAGTTGACAGAGTAGAAAATACAGAAGTTCCAAATCCGGTCCACTTCGAATAAAAGAACTTAATTTCCGAAGTTCGAAACAACAAGGTAAGGAAATAACATAACATATAACTGATAGACCACGCCCCTCAGGGACTCCTCGGAGCCGGTCCTGATATCAATGCTCAAGTCCGTGCCGCGGAAGGCTCGGTAATCAACTCACAAAACTGAACATGATGTCCCGCGAGTCCGCACTTGAAATGCGTCACAGGCGAGGAGGACAAATTGCACGTACATTCTCCCGGCACATCACGGTTGAAATGCCTCGGCTCGGCATACCGAAAAATACAGATGTTAGATACAATGGAACATAACACCGCAAAACAACATACCGGAGATGCCAACTCAGCATAACATATCAACGCATACAAAAATCACAACAACAACGACATCGTTCGACGATTACAACGGCCCGAATGATAGCCAGCACACAATCACAACCATCATGAAACAATCACCCATGTGCATAAACGCACAAAAATCCAAGATTTAACAACTCACACTCGTGCGACAACACGCAAATCACCGCGAGGCGATAAACAGTAAAAACCAGTTCACACCTCTCACAGAGGGCTAGTACAACAAATGCGTGGCAACGCCTCGACGTTCATGCCACCAATTCGATCATACTCGGGAGCAAACATCCTAACGACAACGCGAACATCATACATACATACCCAGCTCTCAAACGGGAATGGATAGGTTTTAAAAACGAAAACCTCCTTTTCAAAATAATTTAGAAAAACTCCGGTTGATCTTGAGTATCACCTTTCAAAAAAAAGTACAAACGTGAAACATCGTTATCGAGACTTTGGAGAACCATTTCACATTTGATAAAAATGAGGACACTTTCTCTTAGTGAAAAACTTTCAGAATATTCGACCCTCGGGTCTAAGTAAAAGTGTTTCTAAAACATTGGAAATATCTCAAAACATTTTGGTCCTCGAGGTAGAAGAATTTTGAAACATATTGTGGCACCTTGGATGTACCACGAGAAAATAATTCATTTTAAAAGTACGTCTCGAAATTTATTTTATAAGATACTCAAGGTTTTCAAAGATAATTCAATGGGCTAGAATGCCCAAAAATTTCAGATAATTACACGGAATATTATAGCGTCGTGGGTGTAACGCCCCGATTTCGCATATACATTTATTGTGAATTATAGAAAACATGTTCAATTTTATTAAATCAATGCCCGAATAATTTTGTCATTTAATTCATCTCATTCTCATGCAAATTCATTTCATTTCATTTTATTTTGACGCATGTCAAATTAATTAATTCACTATCTCATTTCATGACACATTAACTCTCGTCACTTTATTTCATTGTGTTTCATCTCGTCATTTCTAGGCCCGAGTCAAATTTTAAACAGTATTAATTGTTACCAAAATATTTTACAAGATAAATAATAATATTAATTATTATTATTATTACTATTATTATCATTATTACCAAAATTATTATTTTTATACGTATTACTCCACTACTATCATTATTATATCAATTATATTTAATCATGTGTTTTAATTTAACTAACTATAATTAAACTTAATTAATCATAATTAAGAACTCCTCTTTCCACCGTTCTTTTCAGTTCTCTCACTTCTCCAAACTCCTCAAAGTTTATCAACATACAAATTCTAATTCAACAGAAACACTTAAAAATCTACACCTATAAATACTAATTCTTCAGTACACGAATTCTTTACACATCGATCCAACACCCTAACAGTAGAAGAAAAAAAATACATCTACCATCTGTACAAATCGACAGTCATCATTCAAGAGAAGAATATCATCCATCAACCTACCTTCCAACGCCAATCCTCTACAAATCATAATCATACAAAGGGAGTAGGAGAACCAGTAGATCAACTCAACACAAATCAACCCTCTCGTTGGTGAATATCAAGCAGGAGGCTTCAACAGTAAGGTATAAGCTCAAAAATATTTTAGCTCCTCAACCCATGTTTACCTATTGTTTCCACCTTACATGATTGATCGCTGAAATTCGCGTAGTATGGTTTTCAAATCCGATCAATTTTAAAATTTGTAAAACCTCGAAGTATTTCCAAGGTGTCGAACCCAAGGGAATTGATATGTCGAAAATAAAGGAAATAACTCTACACAAAATTTGACTGCTATTTAGGAATCTGAAAATTTAGTTTGTTTCTAATTATCTAACTTCAAAAATCGAAAAATAAATATTAAATAACAATTAATCCTAAAAATAAAAAATCTAGAACAATAAGATAAGAATTCCAAGTATTATGCAAAGAGAGCAAAATAAAGTGAATTATCTAAATCAAGCAAATAAAGCAAATTAGCAAGATAAAATCACAAGTTGAAAGCTAAATCCATTGATTGATTCTAGGGTTAGTAATTTTAATTGATGTTCACATGATGTCCCTTTGATTACCTTTTTACCTTTCATCCTAGGCTTGTGATCAAGATGTGTTAAATCTCATGCTAGATTAAAGGGCCCTTAATCGATGCATGTTAGCTAATTAATTTTGCCCGGAAGGATTAATTAATTAGTGGAAATACTTGATGCACAATATGATTTGATCTTAAGACTTGAGTGGAGTAAGATAAATCATAGATAAATAAGTTGACGCTTTTTAAGTGATTTAAATTCTTTGAGCCTTGCGGGAAAAGGGTTTAAATTAACTATCTTTCAAGGTTGCCTTGATCGGAATTCTAGATCGGCTGAGTGATTATTTCTAGGATTGAATTAAAATTTGGGGAAAAGGAATCAAGTGAATGGATTGTGTGAACTCAATTAGACGATACTACCCTAGGATCAATTAGCTTTCAACTTGTGATTTTATCTTGCTAATTTGCTTTATTTGCTTGATTTAGATAATTCACTTTATTTTGCTCTCTTTGCATAATACTTGGAATTCTTATCTTATTGTTCTAGATTTTTTATTTTTAGGATTAATTGTTATTTAATATTTATTTTTCGATTTTTGAAGTTAGATAATTAGAAACAAACTAAATTTTCGGATTCCTAAATAGCAGTCAAATTTTGAGTAGAGTTATTTCCTTTATTTTCGACATATCAATTCCCTTGGGTTCGACACCTTGGAAATACTTCGAGGTTTTACAAATTTTAAAATTGATCGGATTTGAAAACCATACTACGCGAATTTCAGCGATCAATTTTTGGCGCCGTTGCCGGGGAATTGATAGAAAACTTAAAGGGATAATTCGAAAAAGAAGAGATTGTTACTTTAGGTTGTATACTATTATTATTAATATTCGATCTCGTTTCCTCACATCTTGTTTTCTCTTCCTTGTAGGCGGTGCATGATCACAAGATCCCAAGGAAAGGACTTATTTCCTTTGGATCCGGAAATCGAGAAGTCTTTGAGGAGGAAGAAGCAAGAAGCGAGAACCGAGACTATGTCTATACCTATCGTTGATACCATGGCCGGCATTGTTGACCCACCACGAGAACTCGCTCGTCCCGAGAAGATCCCTTTGAATGCCCGCTTTCGACCGAAGCTGGACGATTATCAAGAAGGAGGTTGGGGGAAGATTGATGCCAACAACTTCGAGCTTAAGCCGTCCCTCATCGCTACGGTGAAGTCTCAAACATACAGAGGAGGAGTTAATGAAGATCCAAACGCTCATCTTGAGTCGTTTTTGGACATATGTGCCACCATCAAGCAAAACGGAGTGCCTCCAGATGTCATTAAGCTCCGCCTATTCCGTTTCTCCTTAGAAGACGATGCACTAGATTGGTACAAGAGCCTAGATCGGAAGGAAATTGGTACTTGGAGAGAGATGACTCGGTTGTTCTTAGCACAGTTCTATCCTCCCTCGAAGGTGCAAAAACAAATCAATGATATCTTGCAATTCGAGCAATATGAGGATGAACACTTATACGAGGCATGGATGCAATTTAAGAAGCTACTTCGCAAATGCCCACAGCATGGAATTGACAAGGAGGAAATCTACATTCGGTTTTATCGGGGTTTGACGAGGAAGGCTAGAAGAGAGTTGGGCTATTCCTCGAAAGGGGGATTTCTTGCTAACGATTATGAATAGGCCAAGAATCTCATCGAGCTAGCGGTCAACAATGATTACGAGGAGGTGACCGATAGGAAGATGACGAGAAGAAAGGTCCCATCCGGTGACGAGGACGCCTACGGTGATTTGAAGGCGAAATTTGAAAGACAACAAAAAGAGCTTGAGATGCTAAGAAAGAAGACTTTGGGAGTCAATGCAGTTTTTGAAGAGCTAAACGAGCCTATTGCAATTGAGGAGGATGTAAATTACGTGCAAGGAGGAAACTTCCGGCAAGGGGGAAATAGGGGGAACTATTATCCGAACAATCGAAACCACCCTAATTTCTCCTATGCCAACCCGAACAATGCTCTTCAGCCACCACCGGATTTAACGTGAAAACGGGTTATTCAAGAGCCGATTGCTAAGACACCGATGGAAGAGATGTTGGAACGGTTAGAGGCGAGTCAAAAAGATTTCATTTATAAAGGCATAAGAGGTTCGGGGCTCGAGCATAGTGTGACATCTATTGGAAACTCATGATAGCCTTGACAAAGCAGATGTCGATGGTGGAGACCCAAATGGGTCAAATGGCGAACGCCAAGCCGGAATTCATAAGCCGGGCCATTTTCCGAGCAAGATTGAGACCAACCCGAAGACGCAACAATGCAACGCAATCGAGCTTCGGAGTGGGACAAGGTACAGTAATCATGGGGCTGAAGTTGAGGAATCTGGAAACGAGGATGTACTAGAAACGGGAGCCGAGAACGAGAAGGCAGATGAAACGCAGCAGGCCTTTCGGCCAAGACTATCGGCCGATAGGCCCACCCGATACCCGCATGTAATTCGTAAATTGAGCCGATCGACCCCCTATCGGTCGAAAGGCTCCTTTAGGTTCGAATGTGAAGGATTTTGAGGTAAAAGCTCCATTTCCACAGCGATTGGCCAAGTCGAGATATGATGAAAAGCTTCAACGGTTTATCGACATGTTTCAAAAGGTGAATATCAACATTCCACTTCTAGACGCTTTGAGAGACATGCCGGGGTACGTTAAATTCTTGAAAGATGCTGTGGCAAGCAAGAGGAAGTTGGCGAAGTTTGAAACAATAAATTTGATAGAGGAGTGTAGCGCTATCATTCAAAACAAGCTCCCGCTCAAGCAGAAGGATCCAGGACGTTTTACTTTGACATGCATGATTGGCGACCAAACGTTCCGTAATGTGTTGTGTGATCTCGGGGCAAGCATCAATCTTATGCCTCTATCCATCTTTAAGAGGTTGAAAATTGGGGAGATGAAGCCGACTACCATTTCTCTACTCATGGCGGACCGGTCGATCTCTTATCCGAGGGGAGTTGTGGAGGATGTGTTCGTTAGAGTCCAACACTTAGTCTTCCCGGCCGATTTCGTAGTTCTTGATATGCCCGAGGACGAGAATCAAACATTGATCTTTGGGAGACCGTTTCTAGCGACGGGGAGAGCACTTATCGACGTCCAAGAGGGTGATCTTACCTTCCGGGTTAATGATCAAAATCTGAAAATTTCCATCTATGACGCGATGAAGAAGACCGAGGATGCGCCCGAGGAATGTTATGCAATTGAGTCTATTATGCCGCCCCCGACCGACTTGTTGGAGCATTGCATTTCACAATCCATTTACTCACATTCCGATGTTGAAGAAATTTCCGAGGATTTGCCAAAGTATGTTCGAATGTTGGAGGCGAACGAGTTTCGATCTAATGAGAGGGACGTATGCTATCTTGATGTCAACAAACCCGTTCGAGGGGAGTTGTCGCCGAGGACCGATCGATCGAGGTGTCGGGTTAGAACTTAAGCCGTTGCCGGATCACTTACAATATTGCTTCTTGGGCGAGACCGAGTCCTATCCCGTGATAGTTTCGTCTTCTCTCGGACCTACTCACTTGGAGAATCTATTACGGTTGCTGCGAAAACACAATGGGGCGATTGGATGGACGATTTCGGACATTATGGTAATAAGCCCTTCTATTTGTATGTACCGGATTTTGCTAGAAGACGATCATAAGCCGAGGTGCAACCGCAACGAAGATTAAATCCGCAATGCAAGAGGTTGTGAGAAAAGAGGTGCTCAAATTGTTAGATGCCGGGATGATATATGCGATTTCCGATAGTGAGTGGGTGAGTCCTACTCAAGTCGTCTCTAAGAAAGGGGGTATGACCGTCTTTCAAGTAAATCAAAACGGATCATGTGTCGTGATGAAAGAAGATGGGAACAAGTTTATTGTGAACGGACATCGGATGAAGCACTATTTCAAGCCGTTGCACCACGAAGAGAAGTATGTTACTTACCTCGAAGACCCGGAATGAATGAGGTATCGTCTAGCTAAAGACGTTAAACGTAGCACTTGTTGGGAGGTAACCCAACGTATGTATATTAGTTCGTTTTATTCGTTTGTTTTCGATTGTTCGTTTGCGTGATTTTTGTAGTTTCTAGTTTCGTAGTAGCTTTGTTAGTTTTGTTAAGTTCTAATCCATGCACGCCGAGTGTTGGATACTTGCAGGTCTTTAATAGCCTTATCCAAGCGAAAACGGGACCAAGTATGCGAAATAGAAAAAGTTGAAAAAAATTTTCACGAACAACCTATCGGGCGAGCCTATCGGCCGATAGGCCCGGCCGATAGGCTGAGGAAAATTGAAAAAATTAAATGTTACAAGCAGTGGTCGATAGCCAGACCCTATCGACCGATAGGTCCCGCCCGATAGTCAGGTACGTAATTTTCTGGAGTGCCTATCGTCCCAGCCTATCGGCCGATAGGATATACCCGGTCCAGTATCCGCTTCGACCCGGTTGATTAAATAACCCCTTTTAAACACCTTAACCACCCGTTTTTCTCACACACACACACCTATCGGCCGATAAGAACACAATGGGCGATTTTCTCTACTGTTCTTCCTTAAAAATTCGATCAAGGTACTTAATTTTGACACTTAATCCTCTTGTTTTTCAATTCTATACATGTTTTGAAGCACTTTGACGGATTCTTTTTGGAGTTTTGATGAAATTCGAATTGGGGATCCACTTTTTGGGGGCTTTTGTAGACTTTGATGTTCTATGAATTTTATGCCCGATTGTTGATAGAATCTTGATGGAAACATGTTATCTATGCTTGATTGTTCATGGGTACTTCGAATTGGGGGATTAATTGATGAAATTGAACGAATTTTGGAAAAAAAAACCCCCCCAAATTGGAAGTACCCTAATTTCGAATTTGTTGAAATTGGGATTGATATGAGTTGAATTGTTGATGATGATTCGAATTTTGAATGAATTAGATTGGATTGGAGAGAATTTGTCCTAATATGATCGTAGTGTGTAGTTTTGTTATTGTGGGTTCTGATTTTGACCCTTTGAATATGAAATGGGGGAGTCGAAGTTTGGGGGAGGTTGTATGATTTGTTGATCGTAGTATATGGCTGTCGGGTCTATGATTTTGATGTTTATTGGACATTATAGGGCTCTTAGTTGATATTGTGGGATTATTGGATTATGTCGACACTCGTTGAATGTTTGCATTATGAGTTGCTTATTGGATATTGATTGGATGGTTGTTTTGTAGGAACTTTGAAATGGCTGGAAATCAAAGCAAGAAGTCGAAGCCGTGTAAGGCCGGAAAGTCTAAGGCAACCACAGTGATCAGGTACTCCGTTAACAAAGCCACTCCTTTCTCTTTTCAAACTTATTCCTCCTTTGGGATGCGAAATAAGTTTGGGGGGGGGGGGGGAGAAGTGCGGCTTTGTTAATTTCGGCACGTGTGAGTACCTTGTATGCCTTGTATCACTATTTGCTTGTGTTGGTGCCCGTTGTTTTTATTTGTGCTTCTCATATTGGTGTTGCGTGGATTTGGCTTTTGTTGCTTAGTTTTTAGATTTTTATGTTCATTTTTGTTTGGTGTGTTTGCTAGTTTCTATTTTTTAGGTCGTAGTAGTTTTTTGCTTTCGTGTTTGCTTTTATTTGCTTTTCGTTGTTTGCTTTGATGCCTTGCTTGGGTAAATAGTTTTTTTTTTTTTTTTTAGATTTTGGTCTAGACTGAGCATGTCCCTAGGCCATAGACATAAATTTGTTCGTGAAAAAAAAAATTGGACGATGATATTAAAACTTGTTTTTCGTGAAAATTTTTTCGTGCTTCCATGTGTAAAACTGATGTTACGATACTGATTTCTCTTGGAAGAAACGGTTGAGTTTTAGTCGAGTTGCAATCAGCGATATCTGTTTCTGTTGAGTATTCAATTAGGTCCGAAATTTTATCATTTTTGTAGAAATTTTAGCAGATAAGAAAAGAGACATACGTCTTTTCAAATCACCGTTTATACGTTTGGTTAAACTTTTCGCGTAGCTCGTCGTCCAGTACCATGAGTTTTGTTGGCATTTAAATTGAGTTTAGAGTCGGATAGTTTTTCCCAAGAAAAAGTCGAGATATTAATTGTTCTATGATGGGAAGTTTAGTAACCGGGGGTATTCACGTGACCCGTTGTTTACTCTCGCGTAAAACGACGACCCTGAATAGATCAATAATTTAGAAATATCGCATTACCGATGATGGGAAGCCTAGTAACCGGGGGTATTCACGTGACCCGTTGTCTACTTTCGCGTAAAACGGCAACCTTGACATGCGGGACTTGCTATTCGAGTTTTTTCTTCGCTGTAGAGGGGGACTTAGTAACTAGAAGCATCCATGTGCCCCATGAGTGTCTTTTACGTCAAACGGTTCCCCGATACATGAGAATGGAAATCCACCCTAGGATCATCCCGATGAAATATCCCGAGAGCCGAAACCTAGTGGTTAACTCGAATCATATTATTGAGCATACATAAGGGAATACTATCCAAGGATTAATTTTGATAATGAAACTCTTGAAATTTTTGCCACTAGACTGTGGATGGCGAATTGGCTTGTTTATTTCAACCCTTCATATTGACGGTCGGTTAAATTCACGCTTGTTAATCTTTGAGCTTGATTCTCTCCATGAACGATTGATTAGGACTGAAATTGGTTACTTTGTGGAATCAGTGTCCGGGACGTGACTCACTATTACGATACTTGTATTATTCTTTGAGATTTTCAGGGTAGTATTGATTAAGTTGAGCACTATGGATTTGCATGATTATTCACGATACATTTTGTTTAAAATTATAATTTTTTGCTTGAGGACAAGCAAATGCTCAAGTTTGGGGGGGTTTGATAGGTGGTAATTTTACCACATTTTTCTAGGATTTTATACTAGGTTTTTATCTCGTTTCGTGATTAATGTGCTCGTATTTGGCTTATTTATGATTAGTCGAGCCGTATTACGCGTTTGGGTTGGTTTTAGTGTGTTTGCAGGTTTTTAGAGCCAAAAGGACCCAAAACGAGACAAAGGACCGAGAGTCGAGTCAAACGGACGGAAGAAACGGATTTTTGCAAAAGTCAGACCACCTATCGGGCCAGCCTATCGGCCGATAGGTGCGTCCAACAGGTGTTCCGAGCCCTATCGAGTGAAGTCGACCGACAGACCACCTATCGGGCCAGCCTATCGGCCGATAGGTGCGTCCGATAGGCTGCTCCGCGGGTTCTCGAGTTTTGACAGATTGTGACTCTTTTGGATAGATTTTGTTTCCTAGATTAGTTCTAATCGGGAGTTTAACTCCCATAGGCTATATACACCTCCTTTTAGACCTAGTTTAGGATCTTTTATCATCTTTAGCACACTTTTACGTTTTTTTGCAATTTTAATTCCTTTGATACTAGAACTTTTTGCAAAGCAGCAATTATTATTGTTTTTCTACTTTTTCGGAGATTGAAGACTCAGAGTTCATCCGGAAGGGTTGTAATCTCTCTTTTCATATTAATAATATGTATTCTCCATCTATTTCTTGTTTAATTTCAATTATGTCTAGCTAAATCCATTGATTGATTCTAGGGTTAGTAATTTTAATTGATGTTCACATGATGTCTCTTTGATTACCTTTTTACCTTTCATCCTAGGCTTGTGATCAAGATGTGTTAAATCTCATGCTAGATTAAAGGGCCCTTAATCGATGCATGTTAGCTAATTAATTTTGCCCGGAAGGATTAATTAATTAGTGGAAATACTTGATGCACAATATGATTTGATCTTAAAACTTGAGTGGAGTAAGATAAATCATAGATAAATAAGTTGACGCTTTTTAAGTGATTTAAATTCTTTGAGCCTTGCGGGAAAAGGGTTTAAATTAACTATCTTTCTAGGTTGCCTTGATCGGAATTCTAGATCCCGAGTGATTATTTCTAGGATTGAATTAAAATTTGGGGAAAAGGAATCAAGTGAATGGATTGTGTGAACTCAATTAGACGATACTACCCTAGGATCAATTAGCTTTCAACTTGTGATTTTATCTTGCTAATTTGCTTTATTTGCTTGATTTAGATAATTCACTTTATTTTGCTCTCTTTGCATAATACTTGGAATTCTTATCTTATTGTTCTAGATTTTTTATTTTTAGGATTAATTGTTATTTAATATTTATTTTTCGATTTTTGAAGTTAGATAATTAGAAACAAACTAAATTTTCGGATTCCTAAATAGCAGTCAAATTTTGAGTAGAGTTATTTCCTTTATTTTCGACATATCAATTCCCTTGGGTTCGACACCTTGGAAATACTTCGAGGTTTTACAAATTTTAAAATTGATCGGATTTGAAAACCATACTACGCGAATTTCAGCGATCAATTTTTGCGTAGAATAATTGGAAGTACCCTAATTTCGAATTTTAAAATACCTCGAAGTATTTTAAATATTGTACCTCGAAGTAACTCTACTAAAAATTTGACTGCTATTTAGGAATCCGAAAATTTGAAATTTGGAGAGAATATACACAAATTGGAATTTAAGTGATTTTAATTGGAAGCACTTAAAAATATCACTTAAAAATATACACCTTTATTCTCTCCAAACCATACTACCTTGATCAATTTCAGCGATCAATTTTCAGCAATCAATTTTTAGCGATCAATTGTTATTTAATATTTATTTTTCGATTTTTGAAGTTAGATAATTAGAAACAAACTAAATTTTCGGATTCCTAAATAGCAGTCAAATTTTGAGTAGAGTTATTTCCTTTATTTTCGACATATCAATTCCCTTGGGTTCGACACCTTGGAAATACTTCGAGGTTTTACAAATTTTAAAATTGATCGGATTTGAAAACCATACTACGCGAATTTCAACTTTTTCTATTTCGCATACTTGGTCCCGTTTTCGCTTGGATAAGGCTATTAAAGACCTGCAAGTATCCAACACTCGGCGTGCATGGATTAGAACTTAACAAAACTAACAAAGCTACTACGAAACTAGAAACTACAAAAATCACGCAAACGAACAATCGAAAACAAACGAATAAAACGAACTAATATACATACGGTGGGTTACCTCCCAACAAGTGCTACGTTTAACGTCTTTAGCTAGACGATACCTCATTCATTCCGGGTCTTCGAGGTAAGTAACATACTTCTCTTCGTGGTGCAACGGCTTGAAATAGTGCTTCATCCGATGTCTATTCACAATAAACTTGTTCCCATCTTCCTTCATCACGACACATGATCCGTTTTGATTTACTTGAAAGACGGTGTATGGACCAGTCCACTTCGACATCAACTTCCCCGGAAATAGACGAAGCCGAGAATTGAAAACGAGCACTTCGTCTCCCGGAACGAAGTCCTTCTTCCGAATGCAATCATCGTGAAACTTTTTCGCTCTTTCCTTGTAAATCCTCGCATTTTCGAAAGCCTCGTTTCTCCACTCGTCGATTTCCAGCAGCTTCTCTCTTCTCAATCCACTAGCCTCAAGAAATTCGAAATTAATCCGTCTAGTGGCCCAATACGCTTTAATTTCCAGCTCCACCGGTAAATGACATGATTTCCCAAAGACGAGCTGGTATGGAGACATTCCAATTGGAGTCTTATACGCGGTCCGATAAGCCCAAAGTGCATCATCTAGATATTTTGCCCAGTCCTTCTTGTTCGTGATCGTCTTCTCTAAAATTTGTTTGATCTCCCGATTGGCGAGCTCGGCTTGTCCATTAGCTTGCGGATGATAGGCGGACATAATCTTATGTTTAACTCCATATTTTGCAAGAAGGGTTCCTAACCACCTATTATTAAAGTGGCTCCCCCCGTCACTCAACAAAGCTCGTGGAGTCCCGAAACGAGTCAAAATGTTCTTATTAAGAAATTTAATCACCACTTTCGAATCGTTCGTAATCGTCGGCATCGCCTCAACCCATCTCGACACATAGTCGACCGCAAGTAAAATATACGAATAGCCTCGTGATTTTGCAAACGGACCCATAAAATCGATACCCCATACGTCAAACAACTCTACTTCCATAATAGCGTCGCGCATCTCGTCTCTTTTTGCTATGTTCCCAATCGTTGGCATCTATCGCAATGTTTCACAAAAGCTTGGCAATCTTTATGAATAGAAGGCCAATAGAAGCCACATTGGTACACCTTCATGGCCGTTCGATTCGCCGCAAAATGACCCCACTCGGTGCACTATGGCATTCTTCAATTATCCTTTGCCATTCGCTTTGTCGAACACACATGCGAATAATCCCGTCCGCGCACCTCCGATAAAGAATAGGGTCTTCCCAATAGTAGAATTTAACGTCATGGAAGAATTTCTTTCTTTGATGAGAAGAAAGACCCGTTGGAACATGCTTGATAGCAAGGAAATTAACATAGTCCGCGTACCATGGTGTATCGTCGGCCAAGGCTAGGATATGCTCGTCCGGAAAGTTCTCCTTTATTTCGACCCTCGAATCTTCTCCCTCAACCGGCTTCTCGAGACGGGAAAGGTGATCGGCAACAACATTCTCGCACCCTTCCTATCCCGGATCTCCATGTCGAACTCTTGTAGAAGGAGTATCCATCTCACTAATCTCGGCTTCGAATCCTTCTTGGCAAATAGATAGCGAATCGCTGCGTGATCGGTATGAACAATAGTGTGAGTGCCCACTAGGTAAGGTCGGAATTTGTCGAATGCATAGACCACAGCGAGCAACTCTTTTTCCGTCGTGGTGTAGTTCATTTGGGCCGAATCCATCGTCTTACTCGCATAATAAATTACCCGGAAAAGCTTATCCCGTTTTTGACCCAAAACGGCCCCAACGGCCCAATCGCTCGCGTCGCACATCAACTCGAATGGTGCACCCCAATCCGGAGTGATCAAGACCGGCGTCGAAATTAAGGCTCGTTTCAATGTCTCAAACGCCCTCAAGCAATCATATCAAACTCAAATTTCACGTCTTTCTCGAGCAAGGAACATAACGGCTTCGTGATTTTTGAGAAATCCTTAATGAACCGTCTATAGAACCCCGCATGGCCTAGGAAGCTTCGTACTGATTTAACATTGGTTGGAGGCGGTAATTTCTCGATAGCAACCACCTTCGCTCGATCAACCTCCAATCCTTCCGAAGATTCTTTATGCCCCAGCACTACTCCCTCTTGCACCATGAAGTGACATTTCTCCCAATTTAGAACAAGGTTCGTCTCCTCACACCGGGCAAGTACCAAAGATAAATTTTTCAAGCAATGGTCGAAAGATGAACCAAAAACTGAAAAATCATCCATAAATACCTCCATTATGTTCTCGACTAATCCGTGAAAGATGGCCATCATGCACCTTTGAAAAGTTGCGGGTGCGTTGCACAAGCCAAACGGCATCCTCCTGTTTAATACCCCATAAGGGCACGTGAAAGCGGTCTTGTGTTGGTCTTCCGGAGCGATAGCAATTTGATTGTACCCCGAATACCCGTCCAAAAAGCAATAATACTCGTGTCCGGCCAAACGATCTAGCATTTGATCAATAAATGGAAGTGGAAAATGATCCTTCCTCGTCGCCGCATTAAGTAGCCGGTAGTCGATACAAACTCTCCATCCCGTGACTAGCCTTGTCGCGATTAATTCATCTTTCTCGTCCTTGATCACGGTCATACCCCCTTTCTTAGAGACGACTTGAGTAGGACTCACCCACTCACTATCGGAAATCGCATATATCATCCCGGCATCTAACAATTTGAGCACCTCTTTTCTCACAACCTCTTGCATTGCCGGATTTAATCTTCGTTGCGGCTGCACCCTCGGCTTATGATCGTCTTCTAGCAAAATCCGGTGCATACAAATAGAAGGGCTTATTCCCTTAATGTCCGAAATCGTCCATCCAATCGCCCCTTTGTGTTTTCGCAGCACCGTAATAGCTTCTCCAAGTTAGTAGGTCCGAGAGAAGAAGAAACTATCACGGGATAGGACTCGTTCGCCAAGAAGCAATATTGTAAGTGATCCGCAACGGATTAAGTTCTAACCCGGCACCTCGATCGATCGGTCCTCAGCGACAACTCCCCCTTGAACGGGTTTGTTGACATCAAGATAGCATACGTCCCTCTCATTAGATCGAAACTCGTTCGCCTCCAACATTCGAACATACTTTGGCAAATCCTCGGAAATTTCTTCAACATCGGAATGTGAGTAAATGGATTGTGAAATGCAATGCTCCAACAAGTCGGTCGGGGGCGGCATAATAGACTCAATTGCATAACATTCCTCGGGCGCATCCTCGGGCTTCTTCATCGCGTCATAGATGGAAATTTTCAGATTTTGATCATTAACCCGGAAGGTAAGATCACCCTCTTGAACATCGATAAGTGCTCTCCCCGTCGCTAGAAACGGTCTCCCAAAGATCAATGGTTGATTCTCGTCCTCGGGCATATCAAGAACTACGAAATCGGCCAGGAAGACTAAGTGTTGGACTCTAACGAACACATCCTCCACAACTCCCCTCGGATAAGAGATCGACCGGTCCGCCATGAGTAGAGAAATGGTAGTCGGCTTCATCTCCCCAATCTTCAACCTCTTAAAGATGGATAGAGGCATAAGATTGATGCTTGCCCCGAGATCACACAACAAATTACGGAACGTTTGGTCGCCAATCATGCATGTCAAAGTAAAACGTCCCGGATCCTTCTGCTTGAGCGGGAGCTTGTTTTGAATGATAGCGCTACACTCCTCTGTCAAATTTATTGTTTCAAACTTCGCCAACTTCCTCTTGCTTGCCACAGCGTCTTTCAAGAATTTAACGTACCCCGGCATGTCTCTCAAAGCGTCTAGAAGTGGAATGTTGATATTCACCTTTTGAAACATGTCGATAAACCGTTGAAGCTTTTCATCATATCTCGACTTGGCCAATCGCTGTGGAAATGGAGCTTTTTCCTCAAAATCCTTCACATTCGAACCTAAAGTAGCCTTTCGACTGATAGGGGGGTCGATCGGCTCAATTTCTGGAATTCTGTATGGGTATCGGGTGGGACTATCGGCCGATAGTCTTGGCCGATAGGCCTGCTGCGTTTCATCTTCCTTCTCGTTCTCGGCTCCCGTTTCTAGTACATCCTCGTTTCCAGATTCCTCAACTTCAGCCCCATGATTACTGTACCTTGTCCCACTCCGAAGCTCGATTGCGTTGCATTGTTGCGTCTTCGGGTTGGTCTCGGTACTGCTCGGAAAATGGCCCGGCTTATGAATTCCGGCTTGGGCGTTCGCCATTTGACCCATTTGGGTCTCCACCATCGACATCTGCTTTGTCAAGGCTATCACTAAGTTTCCAATAGATGTCACACTATGCTCGAGAGCCCCGAACCTCTTGTCTGCTTTATAAATAAAATCTTTTTGACTCGCCTCTAACCGTTCCAACATCTCTTCCATCGGTGTCTTAGCAATCGGCTCTTGAATAACCCCGTTTTTCACGTTAAATCCCGGTGGTGGCTGAAGAGCATTGTTCGGGTTGGCATAGGAGAAATTAGGGTGGTTTCGATTGTTCGGATAATAGTTCCTCCTATTTCCCCCTTGCCGGAAGTTTCCTCCTTGCACGCAATTTACATCCTCCTCAATTGCAATAGGCTCGTTTAGCTCTTCAAAAACTGCATTGACTCCCAAAGTCTTCTTTCTTAGCATCTCAAGCTCTTTTTGTTGTCTTTCAAATTTCGCCTTCAAATCACCGTAGGCGTCCTCGTCACCGGATGGGACCTTTCTTCTCGTCATCTTCCTATCGGTCACCTCCTCGTAATCATTGTTGACCGCTAGCTCGATGAGATTCTTGGCCTCTTCATAATCGTTAGCAAGAAATCCCCCTTTCGAGGAATAGTCCAACTCTCTTCTAGCCTTCCTCGTCAAACCCCGATAAAACCGAATGTAGATTTCCTCCTTGTCAATTCCATGTCAGGCATTTGCGAAGTAGCTTCTTAAATCGGATCCATGCCTCGTATAAGTGTTCATCCTCATATTGCTCGAATTGCAAGATATCATTGATTTGTTTTTGCACCTTCGAGGGAGGATAGAACTGTGCTAAGAACAACCGAGTCATCTCTCTCCAAGCACCAATTTCCTTCCGATCTAGGCTCTTGTACCAATCTAGCGCATCGTCTTCTAAGGAGAACCGGAATAGGCGGAGCTTAATGACATCCGGAGGCACTCCGTTTTGCTTGATGGTGGCACATATGTCCAAAAACGACTCAAGATGAGCGTTTGGATCTTCATTAACTCCTCCTCCGTATGTTTGAGACTTCACCGTAGCGATGAGGGATGGCTTAAGCTCGAAGTTGTTGGCATCAATCTTCCCCCAACCTCCTTCTTGATAATTGTCCAGCTTCGGTCGAAAGCGGGCATTCAAAGGGATCTTCTCGGGACGAGCGAGTTCTAGTGGTGGGTCAACAATGCCGGCAATGGTATCAACGATAGGTATAGACATAGTCTCGGTTCTCGCTTCTTGCTTCTTCCTCCTCAAAGACTTCTCGATTTCCGGATCCAAAGGAAATAAGTCCTTTCCTTGGGATCTTGTGATCATGCACCGCCTACAAGGAAGAGAAAACAAGATGTGAGGAAACGAGATCGAATATTAATAATAATAGTATACAACCTAAAGTAACAATCTCTTCTTTTTCGAATTATCCCTTTAAGTTTTCTATCAATTCCCAAGAACGGCGCCAAAAATTGATTCTTTGAAATTCGCGTAGTATGGTTTTCAAATCCGATCAATTTTAAAATTTGTAAAACCTCGAAGTATTTCCAAGGTGTCGAACCCAAGGGAATTGATATGTCGAAAATAAAGGAAGTAACTCTACTCAAAATTTGACTGCTATTTAGGAATCCGAAAATTTGGTTTGTTTCTAATTATCTAACTTCAAAAATCGAAAAATAAAAATTAAATAACAATTAATCCTAAAAATAAAAAAATCTAGAACAATAAGATAAGAATTCCAAGTATTATGCAAAGAGAGCAAAATAAAGTGAAATCCGAAAAATATTACGCAAAAATTGGATGAGATAAAGATGAGATCTTAAGTGATCTTCAGCGATAAACAAGCCAATATTAACTACGCGAATAAAGATTGGATGAGATAACCTCCAAAAAGGGTACTTCCCTTTTATCAAGTATGGAGTATGGAGTATTTCCTTTTGGGAAATACTCCATACTCCATACTCCATCACTCCGAAAATTAGATGAGATAACCTCCGACGCAACCTGATAATTGATATCCAAAAAAAAAAACCCAAATTGGAAGTACCCTAATTTCGAATTTGTTGAAATTGGGATTGATATGAGTTGAATTGTTGATAATGATTCGAATTTTGAATGAATTAGATTGGATTGGAGAGAATTTGTCCTAATATGATCGTAGTGTGTAGTTTTGTTATTGTGGGTTGTGATTTTGACCCTTTGAATATGAAATGGGGGAGTCGAAGTTTGGGGGAGGTTGTGTGATTTGTTGATCGTAGTATATGGTCATCGGTCTATGATTTTGATGTTTATTGGACATTATAGGGCTCTTAGTTGATATTGTGGGATTATTGGATTATGTCGACACTCGTTGAATGTTTGCATTATGAGTTGCTTATTGGATATTGATTGGATGGTTGTTTTGTAGGAACTTTGAAATGGCTGGAAATCAAAGCAAGAAGTCGAAGCCGTGTAAGGCCGGAAAGTCTAAGGCAACCACAGTTATCAGGTACTCCGTTAACAAAGCCACTCCTTTCTCTTTTCAAACTTATTCCTCCTTTGGGATGCGAAATATGTTTGGGGGAGAAGTGCGGCTTTGTTAATTTCGGCACGTGTGAGTACCTTGTATGCCTTGTATCACTATTTGCTTGTGTTGGTGCCCGTTGTTTTTATTTGTGCTTCTCATATTGGTGTTGCGTGGATTTGGCTTTTGTTGCTTAGTTTTTAGATTTTTATGTTCATTTTCGTTTGGTGTGTTTGCTAGTTTCTATTTTTTAGGTCGTAGTAGTTTTTTGCTTTCGTGTTTGCTTTTATTTGCTTTTCGTTGTTTGCTTTGATGCCTTGCTTGGGTAAATAGTTTTTTTTTTTTTTCTTTTTAGATTTTGGTCTAGACTGAGCATGTCCCTAGGCCATAGACATAAATTTGTTTGTGAAAAAAAAATTGGCCGATGATATTAAAACTTGTTTTTCGTGAAAATTTTTTCGTGCTTACATGTGTAAAGCTGATGTTACGATACTGATTTCTCTTGGTGGTAACGGGTGAGTTTTAGTGGAGTTGCATTCTGCGATATCTGCTTCATTGAGTATTCAATTAGGTCCGAAATTTTATCATTTTTGTAGAAATTTTAGCAGATAAGAAAAGAGACATACGTGTTTTCAAATCACCGTTTATACGTTTGGTTAAACTTTTCGCGTAGCTCGTCGTCGATACCATGAGTTTTGTTGGCATTTAAATTGAGTTTAGAGTCGGACAGTTTTTCCCAAGAAAAAGTCGAGATATTAATTGTTCTATGATGGGAAGTTTAGTAACCGGGGGTATTCACGTGACCCGTTGTTTACTCTCGCGTAAAACGACGACCCTGAATAGATCAATAATTTAGAAATATCGCATTACCGATGATGGGAAGCCTAGTAACCGGGGGTATTCACGTGACCCGTTGTCTACTTTCGCGTAAAACGGCAACCTTGACATGCGGGACTTGCTATTCGAGTTTTTTCTTCGCTGTAGAGGGGGACTTAGTAACTAGAAGCATCCATGTGCCCCATGAGTGTCTTTTACGTCAAACGGTTCCCCGATACATGAGAATGGAAATCCACCCTAGGATCATCCCGATGAAATATCCCGAGAGCCGAAACCTAGTGGTTAACTCGAATCATATTATTGAGCATACATAAGGGAATACTATCCAAGGATTAATTTTGATAATGAAACTCTTGAAATTTTTGCCACTAGACTGTGGGACTGGGCGAATTGGCTTGTTTATTTCAACCCTTCATATTGATGGTCGGTTAAATTCACGCTTGTTAATCTTTGAGCTTGATTCTCTCCATGAACGATTGATTAGGACTGAAATTGGTTACTTTGTGGAATCAGTGTCCGGGACGTGACTCACTATTACGATACTTGTATTATTCTTTGAGATTTTCAGGGTAGTATTGATTAAGTTGAGCACTATGGATTTGCATGATTATTCACGATACATTTTGTTTAAAATTATAATTTTTTGTTTGAGGACAAGCAAATGCTCAAGTTTGGGGGGGTTTGATAGGTGGTAATTTTACCACATTTTTCTAGGATTTTATGCTAGGTTTTTATCTCGTTTCGTTATTAATGTGCTCGTATTTGGCTTATTTATGATTAGTCGAGCCGTATTACGCGTTTGGGTTGGTTTTAGTGTGTTTGCAGGTTTTTAGAGCCAAAAGGACCCAAAACGAGACAAAGGACCGAGAGTCGAGTCAAATGGACGGAAGAAACGGATTTTTGCAAAAGTCAGACCACCTATCGGGCCAGCCTATCGGCCGATAGGTGCGTCTAACAGGTGTTCCGAGCCCTATCGAGTGAAGTCGACCGACAGACCACCTATCGGGCCAGCCTATCGGCCGATAGGTGCGTCCGATAGGCTGCTCCGCGGGTTCTCGAGTTTTGACAGATTGTGACTCTTTTGGATAGATTTTGTTTCCTAGATTAGTTCTAATCGGGAGTTTAACTCCCATAGGCTATATACACCTCCTTTTAGACCTAGTTTAGGATCTTTTATCATCTTTAGCACACTTTTACGTTTTTTTGCAATTTTAATTCCTTTGATACTAGAACTTTTTGCAAAGCAGCAATTATTATTGTTTTTCTACTTTTCGAGATTGAAGACTCGAGTTCATCCTAAGGGTTGTAATCTCTCTTTTCATATTAATAATATGTATTCTCCATCTATTTCTTGTTTAATTTCAATTATGTCTAGCTAAATCCATTGATTGATTCTAGGGTTAGTAATTTTAATTGATGTTCACATGATGTCTCTTTGATTACCTTTTTACCTTTCATCCTAGGCTTGTGATCAAGATGTGTTAAATCTCATGCTAGATTAAAGGGCCCTTAATCGATGCATGTTAGCTAATTAATTTTGCCCGGAAGGATTAATTAATTAGTGGAAATACTTGATGCACAATATGATTTGATCTTAAAACTTGAGTGGAGTAAGATAAATCATAGATAAATAAGTTGACGCTTTTTAAGTGATTTAAATTCTTTGAGCCTTGCGGGAAAAGGGTTTAAATTAACTATCTTTCTAGGTTGCCTTGATCGGAATTCTAGATCGGCTGAGTGATTATTTCTAGGATTGAATTAAAATTTGGGGAAAAGGAATCAAGTGAATGGATTGTGTGAACTCAATTAGACGATACTACCCTAGGATCAATTAGCTTTCAACTTGTGATTTTATCTTGCTAATTTGCTTTATTTGCTTGATTTAGATAATTCACTTTATTTTGCTCTCTTTGCATAATACTTGGAATTCTTATCTTATTGTTCTAGATTTTTTATTTTTAGGATTAATTGTTATTTAATATTTATTTTTCGATTTTTGAAGTTAGATAATTAGAAACAAACTAAATTTTCGGATTCCTAAATAGCAGTCAAATTTTGAGTAGAGTTATTTCCTTTATTTTCGACATATCAATTCCCTTGGGTTCGACACCTTGGAAATACTTCGAGGTTTTACAAATTTTAAAATTGATCGGATTTGAAAACCATACTACGCGAATTTCAGCGATCAATTTTTGATCGTAGTCCCCGGCAAACACCTTGAATTTTTTAGATAACCTCCGGAGCAACCTGGATTTTTGGTTTTCAAGCGATCGAAAAAATATTCTTTGAGTAATATTTTTGCGTAATATTTTTTTTTAGATAACCTCATTCATTCCGGGTCTTCGAGGTAAGTAACATACTTCTCTTCGTGGTGCAACGGCTTGAAATAGTGCTTCATCCGATGTCCGTTCACAATAAACTTGTTCCCATCTTCTTTCATCACGACACATGATCCGTTTTGATTTACTTGAAAGACGGTGTATGGACCAAAAAGGTACTTTATTTTCAAGATCGAATATTCGCGTAGTGATAAGGTACTTAATGTACTTTATTTAATTCCGAAAATAAAGTATTTCCGAAAATTGTCTGATTCTTTTTGGAGTATGGACCTCCAATTTATCGCTGAAATTGATAAGGTACTTTATTTAATTTTATCAAGTACCTTATCAGACAATTAAGGTGTCGACCCTAATTTTCGGAATTATCAGGTAATTCCGAAAATTTAGGAATCCGAAAATTTCAAATTTGAAATTTAAATCACTTAAAAAGGCTCAAAGAAATAAAAATATTACGCAAATTGATATCCACAAGGTACAATATTTTTAGATAACCTCGGAGCAACCTGAATTTTTGGTTTTGAGCAATCAATTTCAGCGATCAAGGTATATCCAATTTTTTTAAAATTTGTAAAACCTCGAAGTATTTCCAAGGTGTCGAACCCAAGGGAATTGATATGTCGATAATAAAGGAAATAACTCTACTCAAAATTTGACTGCTATTTAGGAATCCGAAAATTTAGTTTGTTTCTAATTATCTAACTTCAAAAATCAAAAAATAAATATTAAATAACAATTAATCCTAAAAATAAAAAATCTAGAACAATAAGATAAGAATTCCAAGTAATATGCAAAGAGAGCAAAATAAAGTGAATTATCTAAATCAAGTAAATAAAGCAAATTAGCAAGATAAAATCACAAGTTGAAAGCTAATTGATCCTAGGGTAGTATCGTCTAATTGAGTTCACACAATCCATTCACTTGATTCCTTTTCCCTAAATTTTAATTCAATCCTAGAAATAATCACTCAGCCGATCTAGAATTCCGATAAAGGCAACCTAGAAAGATAGTTAATTTAAACCCTTTTCCCGCAAGGCTCAAAGAATTTAAATCACTTAAAAAGCGTCAACTTATTTATCTATGATTTATCTTACTCCACTCAAGTCTTAAGATCAAATCATATTGTGCATCAAGTATTTCCACTAATTAATTAATCCTTCCGGGCAAAATTAATTAGCTAACATGCATCGATTAAGGGACCTTTAATCTAGCATGAGATTTAACACATCTTGATCACAAGCCTAGGATGAAAGGTAAAAAGGTAATCAAAGGGACATCATGTGAACATCAATTAAAATTACTAACCCTAGAATCAATCAATGGATTTAGCTAGACATAATTGAAATTAAACAAGAAATAGATGGAGAATACATATTATTAATATGAAAAGAGAGATTACAACCCTTCCGGATGAACTCTGAGTCTTCAATCTCCGAAAAAGTAGAAAAACAATAATAATTGCTTCTTTGCAAAAAGTTCTAGTATCAAAGGAATTAAAATTGCAAAAAAACGTAAAAGTGTGCTAAAGATGATAAAAGATCCTAAACTAGGTCTAAAAGGAGGTGTATATAGCCTATGGGAGTTAAACTCCCGATTAGAACTAATCTAGGAAACAAAATCTATCCAAAAGAGTCACAATCTGTCAAAACTCGAGAACCCGCGGAGCAGCCTATCGGACGCACCTATCGGCCGATAGGCTGGCCCGATAGGTGGTCTGTCGGTCGACTTCACTCGATAGGGCTCGGAACACCTGTTGGACGCACCTATCGGCCGATAGGCTGGCCCGATAGGTCGTCTGACTTTTGCAAAAATCCGTTTCTTCCGTCCGTTTGACTCGACTCTCGGTCCTTTGTCTCGTTTTGGGTCATTTTGGCTCTAAAAACTTGCAAACACACTAAAACCAACCCAAACGCGTAATACGGCTCGACTAATCATAAATAAGCCAAATACGAGTACATTAATCACGAAACGAGATAAAAACCTAGTATAAAATCCTAGAAAAATGTGGTAAAATTACCACCTATCAACCCCCCCCAAACTTGAGCATTTGCTTGTCCTCAAGCAAAAAATTATAATTTTAAACAAAATGTATCGTGAATAATCATGCAAATCCATAGTGCTCAACTTAATCAATACTACCCTGAAAATCTCAAAGAATAATACAAGTATCGTAATAGTGAGTCACGTCCCGGACACTGATTCCACAAAGTAACCAATTTCAGTCCTAATCAATCGTTCATGGAGAGAATTAAGCTCAAAGATTAACAAGCGTGAATTTAACCGACCGTCAATATGAAGGGTTGAAATAAACAAGCCAATTCGCCCAGTCCCACAGTCTAGTGGCAAAAATTTCAAGAGTTTCATTATCAAAATTAATCCTTGGATAGTATTCCCTTATGTATGCTCAATAATATGATTCGAGTTAACCACTAGGTTTCGGCTCTCGGGATATTTCATCGGGATGATCCTAGGGTGGATTTCCATTCTCATGTATCGGGGAACCGTTTGACGTAAAAGACACTCATGGGGCACATGGATGCTTCTAGTTACTAAGTCCCCCTCTACAGCGAGGAAAAAACTCGAATAGCAAGTCCCGCATGTCAAGGTTGCCGTTTTACGCAAAAGTAGACAACGGGTCACGTGAATACCCCCGGTTAATAGGCTTCCCATCATCGGTAATGCGATATTTCTAAATTATTGATCTATTCAGGGTCGTCGTTTTACGCGAGAGTAAACAACGGGTCACGTGAATACCCCCGGTTACTAAACTTCCCATCATAGAACAATTAATATCTCGACTTTTTCTTGGGAAAAACTGTCCGACTCTAAACTCAATTTAAATGCCAACAAAACTCATGGTACTGGACGACGAGCTACGCGAAAAGTTTAACCAAACGTATAAACGGTGATTTGAAAACACGTATGTCTCCTTTCTTATCTGCTAAAATTTCTACAAAAATGATAAAATTTCGGACCTAATTGAATACTCAACAGAAGCAGATATCGCTGACTGCAACTCGACCAAAATTCAACCGTTTCTTCCAAGAGAAATCAGTATCGTAACATCAGTTTTACACATGGAAGCACGAAAAATTTTCACGAAAAACAAGTTTTAATATCATCGGCCAATTTTTTCACGAACAAATTTATGTCTATGGCCTAGGGACATGCTCAGTCTAGACCAAAATCTAAAAAAAAAAAAACTATTTACCCAAGCAAGGCATCAAAGCAAACAACGAAAAGCAAATAAAAGCAAACACGAAAGCAAAAAACTACTACGACCTAAAAAATAGAAACTAGCAAACACACCAAACGAAAATGAACATAAAAATCTAAAAACTAAGCAACAAAAGCCAAATCCACGCAACACCAATATGAGAAGCACAAATAAAAACAACGGGCACCAACACAAGCAAATAGTGATACAAGGCATACAAGGTACTCACACGTGCCGAAATTAACAAAGCCGCACTTCTCCCCCAAATTTATTTCGCATCCCAAAGGAGGAATAAGTTTGAAAAGAGAAAGGAGTGGCTTTGTTAACGGAGTACCTGATCACTGTGGTTGCCTTAGACTTTCCGGCCTTACACGGCTTCGACTTCTTGCTTTGATTTCCAGCCATTTCAAAGTTCCTACAAAACAACCATCCAATCAATATCCAATAAGCAACTCATAATGCAAACATTCAATGAGTGTCGACATAATCCAATAATCCCACAATATCAACTAAGAGCCCTATAATGTCCAATAAACATCAAAATCATAGACCCGACAGCCATATACTACGATAAACAAATCACACAACCTCCCCCAAACTTCGACTCCCCCATTTCATATTCAAAGGGTCAAAATCACAACCCACAATAACAAAACTACACACTACGATCATATTAGGACAGATTCTCTCCAATCCAATCTAATTCATTCAAAATTCGAATCATCATCAACAATTCAACTCATATCAATCCCAATTTCAACAAATTCGAAATTAGGGTACTTCCAATTTGGGGTTTTTTTTTTCAAAATTCGTTCAATTTCATCAATTAATCCCCAATTCGAAGTACCCATGAACAATCAAGCATAGATAACATGTTTCCATCAAGATTCTATCAACAATCGGGCATAAAATTCACAGAACATCAAAGTCTACAAAAGCCCCCAAAAAGTGGATCCCCAATTCGAATTTCATCAAAACTCCAAAAAGAATCCGTCAAAGTGCTTCAAAACATGTATAGAATTGAAAAACAAGAGGATTAAGTGTCAAAATTAAGTACCTTGATCGAATTTTTAAGGAAGAACAGTAGAGAAAATCTTTGCATAATACTACGCGAATTGGAAGTACCTTGATCGAAAATTCAATTGATCGCTGAAATTCGCGTAGTATGGTTTTCAAATCCGATCAATTTTAAAATTTGTAAAACCTCGAAGTATTTCCAAGGTGTCGAACCCAAGGGAAATGATATGTCGAAAATAAAGGAAGTAACTCTACTCAAAATTTGACTGCTATTTAGGAATCCGAAAATTTGGTTTGTTTCTAATTATCTAACTTCAAAAATCGAAAAATAAAAATTAAATAACAATTAATCCTAAAAATAAAAAATCTAGAACAATAAGATAAGAATTCCAAGTATTATGCAAAGAGAGCAAAATAAAGTGAATTATCTAAATCAAGCAAATAAAGTAAATTAGCAAGATAAAATCACAAGTTGAAAGCTAATTGATCCTAGGGTAGTATCGTCTAATTGAGTTCACACAATCCATTCACTTGATTCCTTTTCCCCAAATTTTAATTCAATCCTAGAAATAATCACTCAGCCGATCTAGAATTCCGATCAAGGCAACCTAGAAAGATAGTTAATTTAAACCCTTTTCCCGCAAGGCTCAAAGAATTTAAATCACTTAAAAAGCGTCAACTTATTTATCTATGATTTATCTTACTCCACTCAAGTCTTAAGATCAAATCATATTGTGCATCAAGTTTTTCCACTAATTAATTAATCCTTCCGGGCAAAATTAATTAGCTAACATGCATCGATTAAGGGCCCTTTAATCTAGCATGAGATTTAACACATCTTGATCACAAGCCTAGGATGAAAGGTAAAAAGGTAATCAAAGGGACATCATGTGAACATCAATTAAAATTACTAACCCTAGAATCAATCAATGGATTTAGCTAGACATAATTGAAATTAAACAAGAAATAGATGGAGAATACATATTATTAATATGAAAAGAGAGATTACAACCCTTCCGGATGAACTCTGAGTCTTGAATCTCCGAAAAAGTAGAAAAACAATAATAATTGCTGCTTTGCAAAAAGTTCTAGTCTCCAAGGAATTAAAATTGCAAAAAAACGTAAAAGTTTGCTAAAGATGAAAAAAGATCCTAAACTAGGTCTAAAAGGAGGTGTATATAGCCTATGGGAGTTAAACTCCCGATTAGAACTAATCTAGGAAACAAAATCTATCCAAAAGAGTCACAATCTGTCAAAACTCGAGAACCCGCGGAGCAGCCTATCGGACGCACCTATCGGCCGATAGGCTGGCCCGATAGGTGGTTTGTCGGTCGACTTCACTCGATAGGGCTCGGAACACCTGTTGGACGCACCTATCGGCCGATAGGCTGGCGCGATAGGTGGTCTGACTTTTGCAAAAATCCGTTTCTTCCGTCCGTTTGACTCGACTCTCGGTCCTTTGTCTCGTTTTGGGTCCTTTTGGCTCTAAAAACCTGCAAACACACTAAAACCAACCCAAACGCGTAATACGGCTCGACTAATCATAAATAAGCCAAATACGAGCACATTAATCACGAAACGAGATAAAAACCTAGTATAAAATCCTAGAAAAATGTGGTAAAATTACCACCTATCAAACCCCCCCAAACTTGAGCATTTGCTTGTCCTCAAGCAAAAAATTATAATTTTAAACAAAATGTATCGTGAATAATCATGCAAATCCATAGTGCTCAACTTAATCAATACTACCCTGAAAATCTCAAAGAATAATACAAGTATCGTAATAGTGAGTCACGTCCCGGACACTGATTCCACAAAGTAACCAATTTCAGTCCTAATCAATCGTTCATGGAGAGAATCAAGCTCAAAGATTAACAAGCGTGAATTTAACCGACCGTCAATATGAAGGGTTGAAATAAACAAGCCAATTCGCGATCCCACAGTCTAGTGGCAAAAATTTCAAGAGTTTCATTATCAAAATTAATCCTTGGATAGTATTCCCTTATGTATGCTCAATAATATGATTCGAGTTAACCACTAGGTTTCGGCTCTCGGGATATTTCATCGGGATGATCATAGGGTGGATTTCCATTCTCATGTATCGGGGAACCGTTTGACGTAAAAGACACTCATGGGGCACATGGATGCTTCTAGTTACTAAGTCCCCCTCTACAGCGAAGAAAAAACTCGAATAGCAAGTCCCGCATGTCAAGGTTGGCGTTTTACGCGAAAGTAGACAACGGGTCACGTGAATACCCCCGGTTACTAGGCTTCCCATCATCGGTAATGCGATATTTCTAAATTATTGATCTATTCAGGGTCGTCGTTTTACGCGAGAGTAAACAACGGGTAACGTGAATACCCCCGGTTACTAAACTTCCCATCATAGAACAATTAATATCTCGACTTTTTCTTGGGAAAAACTATCCGACTCTAAACTCAATTTAAATGCCAACAAAACTCATGGTACTGGACGACGAGCTACGCGAAAAGTTTAACCAAACGTATAAACGGTGATTTGAAAACATGTATGTCTCTTTTCTTATCTGCTAAAATTTCTACAAAAATGATAAAATTTCGGACCTAATTGAATACTCAACAGAAACAGATATCGCTGATTGCAACTCGACTAAAACTCAACCATTTCTTCCAAGAGAAATCAGTATCGTAACATCAGTTTTACACATGGAAGCACGAAAAAATTTTCACGAAAAACAAGTTTTAATATCATCGGCCAATTTTTTTTTCACGAACAAATTTATGTCTATGGCCTAGGGACATGCTCAGTCTAGACCAAAATCTAAAAAAATAAAAAAACTATTTACCCAAGCAAGGCATCAAAGCAAACAATGAAAAGCAAATTAAAGCAAACACGAAAGCAAAAAACTACTATGACCTAAAAAATAGAAACTAGCAAACACACCAAACGAAAATGAACATAAAAATCTAAAAACTAAGCAACAAAAGCCAAATCCACGCAACACCAATATGAGAAGCACAAATAAAAACAACGGGCACCAACACAAGCAAATAGTGATACAAGGCATACAAGGTACTCACACGTGCCGAAATTAACAAAGCCGCACTTCTCCCCCAAACTTATTTCGCATCCCAAAGGAGGAATAAGTTTGAAAAGAGAAAGGAGTGGCTTTGTTAACGGAGTACCTGATCACTGTGGTTGCCTTAGACTTTCCGGCCTTACAGGGCTTCGACTTCTTGCTTTGATTTCCAGCCATTTCAAAGTTCCTACAAAACAACCATCCAATCAATATCCAATAAGCAACTCATAATGCAAACATTCAATGAGTGTCGACATAATCCAATAATCCCACAATATCAACTAAGAGCCCTATAATGTCCAATAAACATCAAAATCATAGACCCGACAGCCATATACTACGATCAACAAATCACACAACCTCCCCCAAACTTCGACTCCCCCATTTCATATTCAAAGGGTCAAAACCACAACCCACAATAACAAAACTACACACTACGATCATATTAGGACAAATTCTCTCCAATCCAATCTAATTCATTCAAAATTCGAATCATCATCAACAATTCAACTCATATCAATCCCAATTTCAACAAATTCGAAATTAGTGTACTTCCAATTTGGGTTTTTTTTTTCAAAATTCGTTCAATTTCATCAATGAATCCCCCAATTCGAAGTACCCATGAACAATCAAGCATAGATAACATGTTTCCATCAAGATTCTATCAACAATCGGGCATAAAATTCACAGAACATCAAAGTCTACAAAAGCCCCCAAAAAGTGGATCCCCAATTCGAATTTCATCAAAACTCCAAAAAGAATCCGTCAAAGTGCTTCAAAACATGTATAGAATTGAAAAACAAGAGGATTAAGTGTCAAAATTAAGTACCTTGATCGAATTTTTAAGGAAGAACAGTAGAGAAAATCTTTGCATAATTCTACGCGAATTGGAAGTACCTTGATCGAAAATTCAATTGATCGCTGAAATTCGCGTAGTATGGTTTTCAAATCCGATCAATTTTAAAATTTGTAAAACCTCGAAGTATTTCCAAGGTGTCGAACCCAAGGGAATTGATATGTCGAAAATAAAGGAAGTAACTCTACTCAAAATTTGACTGCTATTTAGGAATCCGAAAATTTGGTTTGTTTCTAATTATCTAACTTCAAAAATCGAAAAATAAAAATTAAATAACAATTAATCCTAAAAATAAAAAATCTAGAACAATAAGATAAGAATTCCAAGTATTATGCAAAGAGAGCAAAATAAAGTGAATTATCTAAATCAAGCAAATAAAGCAAATTAGCAAGATAAAATCACAAGTTGAAAGCTAATTGATCCTAGGGTAGTATCGTCTAATTGAGTTCACACAATCCATTCACTTGATTCCTTTTCCCCAAATTTTAATTCAATCCTAGAAATAATCACTCAGCCGATCTAGAATTCCGATCAAGGCAACCTAGAAAGATAGTTAATTTAAACCCTTTTCCCGCAAGGCTCAAAGAATTTAAATCACTTAAAAAGCGTCAACTTATTTATCTATGATTTATCTTACTCCACTCAAGTCTTAAGATCAAATCATATTGTGCATCAAGTTTTTCCACTAATTAATTAATCCTTCCGGGCAAAATTAATTAGCTAACATGCATCGATTAAGGGCCCTTTAATCTAGCATGAGATTTAACACATCTTGATCACAAGCCTAGGATGAAAGGTAAAAAGGTAATCAAAGGGACATCATGTGAACATCAATTAAAATTACTAACCCTAGAATCAATCAATGGATTTAGCTAGACATAATTGAAATTAAACAAGAAATAGATGGAGAATACATATTATTAATATGAAAAGAGAGATTACAACCCTTAGGATGAACTCGAGTCTTGAATCTCAGAAAAGTAGAAAAACAATAATAATTGCCGCTTTGCAAAAAGTTCTAGTCTCCAAGGAATTAAAATTGCAAAAAACGTAAAAGTTTGCTAAAGATGAAAAAGATCCTAAACTAGGTCTAAAAGGAGGTGTATATAGCCTATGGGAGTTAAACTCCGATTAGAACTAATCTAGGAAACAAAATCTATCCAAAAGAGTCACAATCTGTCAAAACTCGAGAACCCGCGGAGCAGCTTATCGGACGCACCTATCGGCCGATAGGTGGCCCGATAGGTGGTTTGTCGGTCGACTTCACTCGATAGGGCTCGGAACACTGTTGGGCACCTATCGGCCGATAGCCGTGGCGCGATAGGTGGTCCGACTTTTGCAAAAATCCGTTTCTTCCGTCCGTTTGACTCGACTCTCGGTCCTTTGTCTCGTTTTGGGTCCTTTTGGCTCTAAAACACGCAAACACACTAAAACCAACCCAAACGCGTAATACGGCTCGACTAATCATAAATAAGCCAAATACGAGCACATTAATCACGAAACGAGATAAAAACCTAGTATAAAATCCTAGAAAAATGTGGTAAAATTACCACCTATCAAACCCCCCCAAACTTGAGCATTTGCTTGTCCTCAAGCAAAAAATTATAATTTTAAACAAAATGTATCGTGAATAATCATGCAAATCCATAGTGCTCAACTTAATCAATACTACCCTGAAAATCTCAAAGAATAATACAAGTATCGTAATAGTGAGTCACGTCCCGGACACTGATTCCACAAAGTAACCAATTTCAGTCCTAATCAATCGTTCATGGAGAGAATCAAGCTCAAAGATTAACAAGCGTGAATTTAACCGACCGTCAATATGAAGGGTTGAAATAAACAAGCCAATTCGCCCAGTCCCACAGTCTAGTGGCAAAAATTTCAAGAGTTTCATTATCAAAATTAATCCTTGGATAGTATTCCCTTATGTATGCTCAATAATATGATTCGAGTTAACCACTAGGTTTCGGCTCTCGGGATATTTCATCGGGATGATCCTAGGGCGGATTTCCATTCTCATGTATCGGGGAACCGTTTGACGTAAAAGACACTCATGGGGCACATGGATGCTTCTAGTTACTAAGTCCCCCTCTACAGCGGAGAAAAAACTCGAATAGCAAGTCCCGCATGTCAAGGTTGCCGTTTTACGCGAAATTAGACAACGGGTCACGTGAATACCCCCGGTTACTAGGCTTCCCATCATCGGTAATGCAATATTTCTAAATTATTGATCTATTCAGGGTCGTCGTTTTACACGAGAGTAAACAACGGGTCACGTGAATACCCCCGGTTACTAAACTTCCCATCATAGAACAATTAATATCTCGACTTTTTCTTGGGAAAAACTGTCCGACTCTAAACTCAATTTAAATGCCAACAAAACTCATGGTATTGGACGATGAGCTACGCGAAAAGTTTAACCAAACGTATAAACGGTGATTTGAAAACACGTATGTCTCTTTTCTTATCTGCTAAAATTTCTACAAAAATGATAAAATTTCGGACCTAATTGAATACTCAACAGAAACAGATATCGCTGATTGCAACTCGACTAAAACTCAACCGTTTCTTCCAAGAGAAATCAGTATCGTAACATCAGTTTTACACATGGAAGCACGAAAAAATTTTCACGAAAAACAAGTTTTAATATCATCGGCCAATTTTTTTTCACGAACAAATTTATGTCTATGGCCTAGGGACATGCTCAGTCTAGACCAAAATCTAAAAAAAAAAAAAAAAACTATTTACCCAAGCAAGGCATCAAAGCAAACAACGAAAAGCAAACACGAAAGCAAAAAACTACTACGACCTAAAAAATAGAAACTAGCAAACACACCAAACGAAAATGAACATAAAAATCTAAAAACTAAGCAACAAAAGCCAAATCCACGCAACACCAATATAAGAAGCACAAATAAAAACAACGGGCACCAACACAAGCAAATAGTGATACAAGGCATACAAGGTACTCACACGTGCTGAAATTAACAAAGCCGCACTTCTCCCCCCCCCCCCCCCCCCAAACTTATTTCGCATCCCAAAGGAGGAATAAGTTTGAAAAGAGAAAGGAGTGGCTTTGTTAACGGAGTACCTGATCACTGTGGCGGAAATGGCGGGTTTGTCGGCCGAGAGCTCGGATCATAGTGGGCATGTGAATCGGGGAAAGGAGCAAAGTGGTACATCTCGTGTACCATTCGGTTGTAGTGGTCCTCCTGGGCCCACCTATCTTCCTGCCTCTTCCTCTCTTGCTCCCTCCAAGCAATCTCCTCTTGTCGCCACACTCTGTCCTCTTCGGCTCGTTTCTCCACGAGCTCGTACAACTGATTGACCCGAGTGGCAACCACACCCACCCGAGTCTCAACCTCGCCCAGCCGAGTTCCCAAAGAACTAAACTCGGTTATCAAAGAACGCATACTCGCCAAATGATAATTGTCTTGCGCCTGCATACTCTCTTCGTGCATCTCTCTCTCTCTCAAAAAATCTCGACTCAAAAGCCTCAAAATCCGGAGCTCTCATCTGAAAACTACTACCTCCACCGGTGGGAATCTCGTCACGGCTACCCCCCTCGGGTATATCATCCAGCTCCTCCTCGGCTCCCTCCAAGAACGGCTCATCAATGGTCACCTCCTGGCGTTGCCTCTTACGAGACGCATCCAACGGTCGGATAAGTGCCAAATGAGCCTCGGAGCTCATACTCCACCTCTCATATACATCGGACGCGTCGCCCATCACAGAGGTCAAGGTCGGAGAGGGGAGTCGGAAGAGGGACACGGTTTTGTTCCGACCGTGCAATTTCCAGTCGAACCCCTTGGTGAAGGCAAGCATCTCTTGCCTCTGCAGTGCTGGTTTATCCAAATAGATGTCTCGGGACACCGGCTCTCCTCTAATGCGCACCCCGAGATGCTCCGCGATAGGGGTCACGAACGCCCCAATCCCAATCCTCTGCTTCCCGGTCAGTCGGGCTTGTTTCTCCATATGCTCAATCAGAAAACATCCAGCGTGCTTCCGCCTACCGTTCAAGGCCGACCGTAAAAGGTGAAGATCAGTGGACAAGCACATCCCCGAGTCGGTACGGCTCAAAATCGTCGAGGTGAACAGACGGTGGACATAACGGAGAACTGGGTTCCTGATCGAGGAGGCCTTGGCATACGTCGGATTATAAATGAGAAGCGTCTCCTTCCTGGGGTAAATCATCGTGGACCACAGCTCTATGTTTTCTTTGGCATGATCGCCCTGATGGAATGACCCGTCCTCGGCCCCGTTGATAATGGCGTTAACTTCGTCGGCCGAGAGCTCCCTTTCTGTGTTGTCGAGGTTGAAGCGAATAGATGCCGGAGTCCCGTGCTCCCTAAAAACCTCAAGCGTGGACAGAAACTCCACGGTGAGCACGTGGTAAGCGAGATAGTTTGCCCGAAAAATGTGCTCAAACCCGCACTGTCTCGCTAGTAACATAATATCATCGTATATCCCCATACCCCGAGCCGTCTCCTCATGCAAAAATCGGCAATGCTTGTGTGGCATTCCGATAAGGTTCGGCCACCTTCTTTTAGACTCGGATCCAGTCAATCTTAGCTTGAACTTCTTCGGGTCAAGCGCAGCCGGGATCTTAATAGCCGGCACTACCTTCGTCGGAGCCCTTTCCTTCTCTGTGGTTGCCTTAGACTTTCCGGCCTTTCACGGCTTCGACTTCTTGCTTTGATTTCCAGCCATTTCAAAGTTCCTACAAAACAACCATCCAATCAATATCCAATAAGCAACTCATAATGCAAACATTCAACGAGTGTCGACATAATCCAATAATCCCACAATATCAACTAAGAGCCCTATAATGTCCAATAAACATCAAAATCATAGACCCGACAGCCATATACTACGATCAACAAATCACACAACCTCCCCCAAACTTCGACTCCCCCATTTCATATTCAAAGGATCAAAATCACAACCCACAATAACAAAACTACACACTACGATCATATTAGGACAAATTCTCTCCAATCCAATCTAATTCATTCAAAATTCGAATCATCATCAACAATTCAACTCATATCAATCCCAATTAACAATTCAATTCAACAAATTTACCCAATTTCAACAAATTCGAAATTAGGGTTCTTCCAATTTGGGGTTTTTTTTTCAAAATTCGTTCAATTTCATCAATTAATCCCCCAATTCGAAGTACCCATGAACAATCAAGCATAGATAACATGTTTCCATCAAGATTCTATCAACAATCGGGCATAAAATTCACAGAACATCAAAGTCTAACAAAAGCCCCCAAAAAGTGGATCCCCAATTCGAATTTCATCAAAACTCCAAAAAGAATACGTCAAAGTGCTTCAAAACATGTATAGAATTGAAAAACAAGAGGATTAAGTGTCGAAATTAAGTACCTTGATCGAATTTTTAAGGGAGAACAGTAGAGAAAATCGCCCCTGGTGTTCTTATCGGCTGATAGGTGTGTGTGTGTGTGTGAGAAAAACGGGTGGTTAAGGTGTTTAAAAGGGGTTATTTAATCAACCGGGTCGAAGCGGAATACTGGACCGGGTATGTCCTATCGGCCTGGCCTATCGGCCGATAGGCTGGGCCGATAGGCACTCCAGAAAGTTACGTACCTGACTATCGGGCGGGACCTATCGGTCGATAGGGTCTGCCTATCGACCACTGCTTGTAACATTTAATTTTTTCAATTTTCCTCAGCCTATCGGCCGGGCCTATCGGCCGATAGGCTCGCCCGATAGGTTGTTCGTGAAAAAAAAAAAAATTGATCGCTGAAATTCGCGTAGTATGGTTTTCAAATCCGATCAATTTTAAAATTTGTAAAACCTCGAAGTATTTCCAAGGTGTCGAACCCAAGGGAATTGATATGTCGAAAATAAAGGAAATAACTCTACTCAAAATTTGACTGCTATTTAGGAATCCGAAAATTTAGTTTGTTTCTAATTATCTAACTTCAAAAATCGAAAAATAAATATTAAATAACAATTAATCCTAAAAATAAAAAATCTAGAACAATAAGATAAGAATTCCAAGTATTATGCAAAGAGAGCAAAATAAAGTGAATTATCTAAATCAAGCAAATAAAGCAAATTAGCAAGATAAAATCACAAGTTGAAAGCTAATTGATCCTAGGGTAGTATCGTCTAATTGAGTTCACACAATCCATTCACTTGATTCCTTTTCCCCAAATTTTAATTCAATCCTAGAAATAATCACTCAGCCGATCTAGAATTCCGATCAAGGCAACCTAGAAAGATAGTTAATTTAAACTCTTTTCCCGCAAGGCTCAAAGAATTTAAATCACTTAAAAAGCGTCAACTTATTTATCTATGATTTATCTTACTCCACTCAAGTCTTAATATCAAATCATATTGTGCATCAAGTATTTCCACTAATTAATTAATCCTTCCAGGCAAAATTAATTAGCTCACATGCATCGATTAAGGGCCCTTTCATCTAGCATGAGATTTAACACATCTTGATCACAAGCCTAGGATGAAAGGTAAAAAGGTAATCAAAGGGACATCATGTGAACATCAATTAAAATGACTAACCCTAGAATCAATCAATGGATTTAGCTAGACATAATTGAAATTAAACAAGAAATAGATGGAGAATACATATTATTAATATGAAAAGAGAGATTACTACCCTTCCGGATGAACTCTGAGTCTTCAATCTCCGAAAAAGTAGAAAAACAATAATAATTGCTGCTTTGCAAAAAGTTCTAGTATCAAAGGAATTAAAATTGCAAAAAAACGTAAAAGTGTGCTAAAGATGATAAAAGATCCTAAACTAGGTCTAAAAGGAGGTGTATATAGCCTATGGGAGTTAAACTCCCGATTAGAACTAATCTAGGAAACAAAATCTATCCAAAAGAGTCACAATCTGTCAAAACTCGAGAACCCGCGGAGCAGCCTATCGGACGCACCTATCGGCCGATAGGCTGGCCAGAAAGATGGTCAGTCGGTCGACATCACACTATAGGGATCGGAAAAAATGTCTGACGCACCTATCGGCCGATAGGCTGGCCCGATAGGTGGTCTGACTTTTGCAAAAATCCGTTTCTTCCGTCCGTTTGACTCGACTCTCGGTCCTTTGTCTCGTTTTGGGTCCTTTTGGCTCTAAAAACCTGCAAACACACTAAAACCAACCCAAACGCGTAATACGGCTCGACTAATCATAAATAAGCCAAATACGAGCACATTAATCACGAAACGAGATAAAAACCTAGTATAAAATCCTAGAAAAATGTGGTAAAATTACCACCTATCAAACCCCCCCAAACTTGAGCATTTGCTTGTCCTCAAGCAAAAAATTATAATTTTAAACAAAATGTATCGTGAATAATCATGCAAATCCATAGTGCTCAACTTAATCAATACTACCCTGAAAATCTCAAAGAATAATACAAGTATCGTAATAGTGAGTCACGTCCCGGACACTGATTCCACAAAGTAACCAATTTCAGTCCTAATCAATCGTTCATGGAGAGAATCAAGCTCAAAGATTAACAAGCGTGAATTTAACCGACCGTCAATATGAAGGGTTGAAATAAACAAGCCAATTCGCCTGATCCACGATCTAGTGGCAAAAATTTCAAGAGTTTCATTATCAAAATTAATCCTTGGATAGTATTCCCTTATGTATGCTCAATAATATGATTCGAGTTAACCACTAGGTTTCGGCTCTCGGGATATTTCATCGGGATGATCCTAGGGTGGATTTCCATTCTCATGTATCGGGGAACCATTTGACGTAAAAGACACTCATGGGGCACATGGATGCTTCTAGTTACTAAGTCCCCCTCTACAGCGAAAAAAAAACTCGAATAGCAAGTCCCGCATGTCAAGGTTGCCGTTTTACACGAAAGTAGACAACGGGTCACGTGAATACCCTCGGTTACTAGGCTTCCCATCATCGGTAATGCGATATTTCTAAATTATTGATCTATTCAGGGTCGTCGTTTTACGCGAGAGTAAACAACGGGTCACGTGAATACCCCCGGTTACTAAACTTCCCATCATAGAACAATTAATATCTCGACTTTTTCTTGGGAAAAACTGTCCGACTCTAAACTCAATTTAAATGCCAACAAAACTCATGGTACTGGACGACGAGCTACGCGAAAAGTTTAACCAAACGTATAAACGGTGATTTGAAAACACGTATGTCTCTTTTCTTATCTGCTAAAATTTCTACAAAAATGATAAAATTTCGGACCTAATTGAATACTCAACAGAAACAGATATCGCTGATTGCAACTCGACTAAAACTCAACCGTTTCTTCCAAGAGAAATCAGTATCGTAACATCAGTTTTACACATGGAAGCACGAAAAAATTTTCACGAAAAACAAGTTTTAATATCATCGGCCAATTTTTTTTTCACAAACAAATTTATGTCTATGGCCTAGGGACATGCTCAGTCTAGACCAAAATCTAAAAAAAAAAAAAAAAACTATTTACCCAAGCAAGGCATCAAAGCAAACAACGAAAAGCAAATAAAAGCAAACACGAAAGCAAAAAACTACTACGACCTAAAAAATAGAAACTAGCAAACACACCAAACGAAAATGAACATAAAAATCTAAAAACTAAGCAACAAAAGCCAAATCCACGCAACACCAATATGAGAAGCACAAATAAAAACAACGGGCACCAACACAAGCAAATAGTGATACAAGGCATACAAGGTACTCACACGTGCCGAAATTAACAAAGCCGCACTTCTCCCCCCCCCAAACATATTTCGCATCCCAAAGGAGGAATAAGTTTGAAAAGAGAAAGGAGTGGCTTTGTTAACGGAGTACCTGATCACTGTGGTTGCCTTAGACTTTCCGGCCTTACACGGCTTCGACTTCTTGCTTTGATTTCCAGCCATTTCAAAGTTCCTACAAAACAACCATCCAATCAATATCCAATAAGCAACTCATAATGAAAACATTCAACGAGTGTCGACATAATCCAATAATCCCACAATATCAACTAAGAGCCCTATAATGTCCAATAAACATCAAAATCATAGACCCGACAGCCATATACTACGATCAACAAATCACACAACCTCCCCCAAACTTCGACTCCTCCATTTCATATTCAAAGGGTCAAAATCACAACCCACAATAACAAAACTACACACTACGATCATATTAGGACAAATTCTCTCCAATCCAATCTAATTCATTCAAAATTCGAATCATCATCAACAATTCAACTCATATCAATCCCAATTTCAACAAATTCGAAATTAGGGTACTTCCAATTTGGGGTTTTTTTTTTTCAAAATTCGTTCAATTTCATCAATTAATCCCCCAATTAAAAGTACCCATGAACAATCAAGCATAGATAACATGTTTCCATCAAGATTCTATCAACAATCGGGCATAAAATTCACAGAACATCAAAGTCTACAAAAGCCCCCAAAAAGTGGATTCCCAATTCGAATTTCATCAAAACTCCAAAAAGAATCCGTCAAAGTGCTTCAAAACATGTATAGAATTGAAAAACAAGAGGATTAAGTGTCAAAATTAAGTACCTTGATCGAATTTTTAAGGAAGAACAGTAGAGAAAATCGCCCCTTGTGTTCTTATCGGCCAATAGGTGTGTGTGTGTGAGAAAAACGGGTGGTTAAGGTGTTTAAAAGGGGTTATTTAATCAACCGGGTCGAAGCGGAATACTGGACCGGGTATGTCCTATCGGCCTGGCCTATCGGCCGATAGGCTGGGCTGATAGGCACTCCAGAAAGTTACGTACCTGACTATCGGGCGGGACCTATCGGTCGATAGGGTCTGCCTATCGACCACTGCTTGTAACATTTAATTTTTTCAATTTTCCTCAGCCTATCGGCCGGGCCTATCGGCCGATAGGCTCGCCCGATAGGTTGTTCGTGAAAAAAAAAAAAAAAATTTCAACTTTTTCTATTTCGCATACTTGGTCCCGTTTTCGCTTGGATATGTCTATTAAAGACCTGCAAGTATCCAAAACTCGGCGTGCATGGATTAGAACTTAACAAAACTAACAGAGCTACTACGAAACTAGAAACTACAAAAATCACGCAAACGAACAATCGAAAACAAACGAATAAAACGAACTAATATACATACGTTGGGTTACCTCCCAACAAGTGCTACGTTTAACGTCTTTAGCTAGACGATACCTCATTCATTCCGGGTCTTCGAGGTAAGTAACATACTTCTCTTCGTGGTGCAACGGCTTGAAATAGTGCTTCATCCGATGTCCGTTCACAATAAACTTGTTCCCATCTTCTTTCATCACGACACATGATCCGTTTTGATTGACTTGAAAGACGGTCATACCCCCTTTTTTAGAGACGACTTGAGTAGGACTCACCCACTCACTATCGGAAATCGCATATATCATCCCGGCATCAAACAATTTGAGCACCTCTTTTCTCACAACCTCTTGCATTGCCGGATTTAATCTTCGTTGCGGTTTCACCCTCGGCTTATGATCGTCTTCTAGCAAAATCCGGTGCATACAAATAGAAGGGCTTATTCCCTTAATGTCCGAATTCGTCCATCCAATCGCCCCTTTGTGTTTTCGCAGCACCCGTGATAGCTTCTCCAAGTTAGTAGGTCCGAGAGAAGAAGAAACTATCACGGGATAGGACTCGGTCTCGCCCAAGAAGCAATATTGTAAGTGATCCGGCAACGGCTTAAGTTCTAACTTCGGCACCTCGATCGATCGGTCCTCAGCGACAACTCCCCTTTGAACGGGTTTGTTGACATCAAGATAGCATACGTCCCTCTCATTAGATCGAAACTCGTTTGCCTCCAACATTCGAACATACTTTGGCAAATCCTCGGAAATTTCTTCAACATCGGAATGTGAGTAAATGGATTGTGAAATGCAATGCTCCAACAAGTCGGTCGGGGGCGGCATAATAGACTCAATTGCATAACGTTCCTCGGGCGCATCCTCGGTCTTCTTCCTCGCGTCATAGATGGAAATTTTCAGATTTTGATCATTAACCCGGAAGGTAAGATCACCCTCTTGGATGTCGATAAGTGCTCTCCCCGTCACTAGAAACGGTCTCCCAAAGATCAATGGTTGATTCTCGTCCTCGGGCATATCAAGAACAACGAAATCGGCCGGGAAGACTAAGTGTTGGACTCTAACGAACACATCCTCCACAACTCCCCTCGGATAAGAGATCGACCGGTCCGCCATGAGTAGAGAAATGGTAGTCGGCTTCATCTCCCCAATCTTCAACCTCTTAAAGATGGATAGAGGCATAAGATTGATGCTTGCCCCGAGATCACACAACACATTACGGAACGTTTGGTCACCAATCATGCATGTCAAAGTAAAACGTCCCGGATCCTTCTGCTTGAGCGGGAGCTTGTTTTGAATGATAGCGCTACACTCCTCTGTCAAATTTATTGTTTCAAACTTCGCCAACTTCCTCTTGCTTGCCACAGCGTCTTTCAAGAATTTAACGTACCCCGGCATGTCTCTCAAAGCGTCTAGAAGTGGAATGTTGATATTCACCTTTTGAAACATGTCGATAAACCGTTGAAGCTTTTCATCATATCTCGACTTGGCCAATCGCTGTGGAAATGGAGCTTTTACCTCAAAATCCTTCACATTCGAACCTAAAGGAGCCTTTCGACCGATAGGGGGTCGATCGGCTCAATTTCTAGAATTCTGTCTGGGTATCGGGTGGGACTATCGGCCGATAGTCTTGGCCGATAGGCCTGCTGCGTTTCATCTTCCTTCTCGTTCTCGGCTCTCGTTTCTAGTACATCCTCGTTTCCAGATTCCTCAACTTCAGCCCCATGATTACTGTACCTTGTCCCACTCCGAAGCTCGATTGCGTTGCATTGTTGCGTCTTCGGGTTGGTCTCGGTACTGCTCGGAAAATGGCCCGGCTTATGAATTCGGCAGGCGTTCGCCATTTGACCCATTTGGGTCTCCACCATCGACATCTGCTTTGTCAAGGCTATCACCGAGTTTCCAATAGATGTCACACTATGCTCGAGAGCCCCGAACCTCTTATGCCTTTATAAATGAAATCTTTTTGACTCGCCTCTAACCGTTCCAACATCTCTTCCATCGGTGTCTTAGCAATCGGCTCTTGAATAACCCGTTTTCACGTTAAATCCGGTGGTGGCTGAAGAGCATTGTTAGGGTTGGCATAGGAGAAATTAGGGTGGTTTCGATTGTTCGGATAATAGTTCCCCCTATTTCCCCCTTGCCGGAAGTTTCCTCCTTGCACGTAATTTACATCCTCCTCAATTGCAATAGGCTCGTTTAGCTCTTCAAAAACTGCATTGACTCCCAAAGTCTTCTTTCTTAGCATCTCAAGCTCTTTTTGTTGTCTTTCAAATTTCGCCTTCAAATCACCGTAGGCGTCCTCGTCACCGGATGGGACCTTTCTTCTCGTCATCTTCCTATCGGTCACCTCCTCGTAATCATTGTTGACCGCTAGCTCGATGAGATTCTTGGCCTCTTCATAATCGTTAGCAAGAAATCCCCCTTTCGAGGAATAGTCCAACTCTCTTCTAGCCTTCCTCGTCAAACCCCGATAAAACCGAATGTAGATTTCCTCCTTGTCAATTCCATGCTGTCGGCATTTGCGAAGTAGCTTCTTAAATCGGATCCATGCCTCGTATAAGTGTTCATCCTCATATTGCTCGAATTGCAAGATATCGTTGATTTGTTTTTGCACCTTCGAGGGAGGATAGAACTGTGCTAAGAACAACCGAGTCATCTCTCTCCAAGTACCAATTTCCTTCCGATCTAGGCTCTTGTACCAATCTAGCGCATCGTCTTCTAAGGAGAAACGGAATAGGCGGAGCTTAATGACATCCGGAGGCACTCCGTTTTGCTTGATGGTGGCACATATGTCCAAAAACGACTCAAGATGAGCGTTTGGATATTCATTAACTCCTCCTCCGTATGTTTGAGACTTCACCGTAGCGATGAGGGACGGCTTAAGCTCGAAGTTGTTGGCATCAATCTTCCCCCAACCTCCTTCTTGATAATCGTCCAGCTTCGGTCGAAAGCGGGCATTCAAAGGGATCTTCTCGGGACGAGCGAGTTCTAGTGGTGGGTCAACAATGCCGGCCATGGTATCAACGATAGGTATAGACATAGTCTCGGTTCTCGCTTCTTGCTTCTTCCTCCTCAAAGACTTCTCGATTTCCGGATCCAAAGGAAATAAGTCCTTTCCTTGGGATCTTGTGATCATGCACCGCCTACAAGGAAGAGAAAACAAGATGTGAGGAAATGAGATCGAATATTAATAATAATAGTATACAACCTAAAGTAACAATCTCTTCTTTTTCGAATTATCCCTTTAAGTTTTCTATCAATTCCCAGGCAACGGCGCCAAAAATTGATCGCTGAAATTCGCGTAGTATGGTTTTCAAATCCGATCAATTTTAAAATTTGTAAAACCTCGAAGTATTTCCAAGGTGTCGAACCCAAGGGAATTGATATGTCGAAAATAAAGGAAATAACTCTACTCAAAATTTGACTGCTATTTAGGAATCCGAAAATTTAGTTTGTTTCTAATTATCTAACTTAAAAAATCGAAAAATAAATATTAAATAACAATTAATCCTAAAAATAAAAAATCTAGAACAATAAGATAAGAATTCCAAGTATTATGCAAAGAGAGCAAAATAAAGTGAATTATCTAAATCAAGCAAATAAAGCAAATTAGCAAGATAAAATCACAAATTGAAAGCTAATTGATCCTAGGGTAGTATCGTCTAATTGAGTTCACACAATCCATTCACTTGATTCCTTTTCCCCAAATTTTAATTCAATCCTAGAAATAATCACTCAGCCGATCTAGAATTCCGATCAAGGCAACCTAGAAAGATAGTTAATTTAAACCCTTTTCCCGCAAGGCTCAAAGAATTTAAATCACTTAAAAAGCGTCAACTTATTTATCTATGATTTATCTTACTCCACTCAAGTCTTAAGATCAAATCATATTGTGCATCAAGTATTTCCACTAATTAATTAATCCTTCCAGGCAAAATTAATTAGCTAACATGCATCGATTAAGGGCCCTTTAATCTAGCATGAGATTTAACACATCTTGATCACAAGCCTAGGATGAAAGGTAAAAAGGTAATCAAAGGGACATCATGTGAACATCAATTAAAATTACTAACCCTGGAATCAATCAATGGATTTAGCTAGACATAATTGAAATTAAACAAGAAATAGATGGAGAATACATATTATTAATATGAAAAGAGAGATTACTACCCTTCCGGATGAACTCTGAGTCTTCAATCTCCGAAAAAGTAGAAAAACAATAATAATTGCTGCTTTGCAAAAAGTTCTAGTATCAAAGGAATTAAAATTGCAAAAAAACGTAAAAGTGTGCTAAAGATGATAAAAGATCCTAAACTAGGTCTAAAAGGAGGTGTATATAGCCTATGGGAGTTAAACTCCCGATTAGAACTAATCTAGGAAACAAAATCTATCCAAAAGAGTCACAATCTGTCAAAACTCGAGAACCCATGAGCAAATTTATCTGACGCACCTATCGGCCGATAGGCTGGCCCGATAGGTGGTCTGTCGGTCGACTTCACTCGATAGGGCTCGGAACACCTGTTGGACGCACCTATCGGCCGATAGGCTGGCCCGATAGGTGGTCTGACTTTTGCAAAAAGCCGTTTCTTCCGTCCGTTTGACTCGACTCTCGATCCTTTGTCTCGTTTTGGGTCCTTTTGGCTCTAAAAACCTGCAAACACACTAAAACCAACCCAAACGCGTAATACGGCTCGACTAATCATAAATAAGCCAAATACGAGCACATTAATCACGAAACGAGATAAAAACCTAGTATAAAATCCTAGAAAAATGTGGTAAAATTACCACCTATCAAATCCTATCATTTTATGATAGGATTCCGGGCAAAAAAAAAACTGCTATTTTGAAATTTGGTAGTTCCCTAATTTCGAATTTTAAAAAATATTACGCAAAAATTGATAGGATTTTAAAATATTATGCAAAAATATTACGCAACCTCGAAGTATTTTTGATCGCTGAAATAAAACTGCTATTTTGAAATCCAATTAGGTTTTACAATAATTTCAATTCTCGGCTTCGTCTATTTCCGGGGAAGTTGATGTCGAAGTGGACTGGTCCATACACCGTCTTTCAAGTAAATCAAAACGGATCATGTGTCGTGATGAAAGAAGATGGGAACAAGTTTATTGTGAACGGACATCGGATGAAGCACTATTTCAAGCCGTTGCACCACGAAGAGAAGTATGTTACTTACCTCGAAGACCCGGAATGAATGAGGTATCGTCTAGATAAAGACGTTAAACGTAGCACTTGTTGGGAGGTAACCCAACGTATGTATATTAGTTCGTTTTATTCGTTTGTTTTCGATTGTTCGTTTGCGTGATTTTTGTAGTTTCTAGTTTCGTAGTAGCTTTGTTAGTTTTGTTTAGTTCTAATCCATGCACGCCGAGTTTTGGATACTTGCAGGTATTTAATCGCCATATCCAAGCGAAAACGGGACCAAGTATGCGAAATAGAAAAAGTTGAAAATTTTTTTTAAAACGAACAACCTATCGGGCGAGCCTATCGACCGATAGGCCCGGCCGATAGGCTGAGGAAAATTGAAAAAATTAAATGTTACAAGCAGTGGTCGATAGGCAGACCCTATCGACCGATAGGTCCCGCCCGATAGTCAGGTACGTAATTTTCTGAGTGCCTATCGGCCCAGCCTATCGGCCGATAGGCCAGGCCGATAGGACATACCCGGTCCAGTATCCGCTTCGACCCGGTTGATTAATAACCCCTTTTAAACACCTTAACCACCCGTTTTTCTCACACACACACACCTATCGGCCGATAAGAACACAAGGGGCGATTTTCTCTACTGTTCTTCCTTCAAAATTCGATCAAGGAACTTTGAAATGGCTGGAAATCAAAGCAAGAAGTCGAAGCCGTGTAAGGCCGGAAAGTCTAAGGCAACCACAGAGAAGGAAAGGGCTCCGACGAAGGTAGTGCCGGCTATTCAGATCCCGGCTGCGCTCGACCCGAAGAAGTTCAAGCTAAGATTGACTGGATCTGAGTCTAAAAGAAGGTGGTCGCACCTTATCGGAATGCCACACAAGCATTGCCGATTTTTGCATGAGGAGACGGCTTGGGGTATGGGGATATACGATGATATTATGTTACTAGCGAGACAGTGCGGGTTTGAGCACATTTTTCTGGCAAACTATCTCGCTTACCATGTGCTCGCCGTGGAGTTTCTGTCTACGCTTGAGGTTTTTAGGGAGCACGGGACTCCGGCATCTATTCGCTTCAACCTCGACAACACAGAAAGGGAGCTCTCGGCCGACGAAGTTAATGCCATTATCAACGGGGCTGAGGACGGGTCATTCCATCAGGGCGATCATGCCAAAGAAAACATAGAGCTGTGGTCCACGATGATTTACCCCAGGGAGGAGACGCTTCTCATTTATAATCCGACGTATGCCAAGGCCTCCTCGATCAGGAACCCAGTTCTCCGTTATGTCCACCGTCTGTTCACCTCGACGATTTTGAGCCGTACCGACTCGGGGATGTGCTTGTCCACTGATCTTCACCTTTTACGGTCGGCCTTGAACGGTAGGCGGAAGCACGCTGGATGTTTTCTGATTGAGCACATGGAGAAACAAGCCCGGCTGACCGGGAAGCAGAGGATTGGGATTGGGGCGTTCGTGACCCCTATCGCGGAGCATCTTGGGGTGCGCATTAGAGGAGAGCCGGTGTCCCGAGACATCTATTTGGATAAACCGGCACTGCAGAGGCAAGAGATGCTTGCCTTCACCAAGGGGTTCGACTGGAAATTGCACGGTCGGAACAAAACCGTGTCCCTCTTCCGACTCCCCTCTCCGACCTTGACCTCTGTGATGGGCGACGCGTCCGATGTATATGAGAGGTGGAGTATGAGCTCCGAGGCTCATTTGGCACTTATCCGACCGTTGGATGCGTCTCGTAAGAGGCAACGCCAGGAGGTGACCATTGATGAGCCGTTCTTGGAGGGAGCCGAAGAGGAGCTGGATGATATACCCGAGGGGGGGTAGCCGTGACGAGATTCCCACCGGTGGAGGTAGTAGTTTTCAGATGAGAGCTCCGGATTTTGAGGCTTTTGAGTCGAGATTTTTTGAGAGAGACAGAGAGATGCACGAAGAGAGTATGCAGGCGCAAGACAATTATCATTTGGCGAGTATGCGTTCTTTGACAACCGAGTTTGGTTCTTTGGGAATTCGGCTGGGCGAGGTTGAGACTCGGGTGGGTGTTGTTGCCACTCGGGTCAATCAGTTGTACGAGCTCGTGGAGAAACGAGCCGAAGAGGACAGAGTGTGGCGACAAGAGGAGATTGCTTGGAGGGAGCAAGAGAGGAAGAGGCAGGAAGATAGGTGGGCCCAGGAGGACCACTAGAACCGAATGGTACACGAGATGTACCACTTTGCTCCTTTCCCCGATTCACATGCCCGCTATGATCCGAGCTCGCCGACAAACCCGCCATTTCCGCCACAGTGATCAGGTACTCTGTTAACAAAGCCACTCCTTTCTCTTTTCAAACTTATTCCTCCTTTGGGATGCGAAATAAGTTTGGGGGGGGGGAAGAAGTGCGGCTTTGTTAATTTCGGCACGTGTGAGTACCTTGTATGCCTTGTATCACTATTTGCTTGTGTTGGTGCCCGTTGTTTTTATTTGTGCTTCTCATATTGGTGTTGCGTGGATTTGGTTTTTGTTGCTTAGTTTTTAGATGTTTATGTTCATTTTCGTTTGGTGTGTTTGCTAGTTTCTACTTTTTTTTTAGGTCGTAGTAGTTTTTTGCTTTCGTGTTTGCTTTTATTTGCTTTTCGTTGTTTGCTTTGATGCCTTGCTTGTCTTAGTTTTTCTTTATTCGTGAATTTTTCGTGCTTCTATTTGTGTGATACTGATGTTACGACACTGTTTTTCTCTCTGAAGAAACGGTCGAGTTTTAGTCAAGTTGTAGTCAGTTATTTCTGTTCTGCTTAGTATTCATTTAGGTCCAAAATTTTTCGTGATTGTAGAGGTCTTGGCAGATAAGAGACGATACATACTTGTTTTAAAATCACCGTCAATACATTTGGTTACATTTTCCGGATAGTGAGTTGTACTGTTTCATTAGTCGTGTTGGCATTTAGATTGAATGTAGAGTCGGTCAGTTTTTCCCAAAAGTCGAGATAATGTTGTTCTATGAAGGGAAGTCTAGTAACCGGGGGCATTCGCGTGACCCGTTGTTTACTCTCGCGTAAAACGACGACCCTGATTAGACTAGTGATTTAGATATTTCACATGTGCCAATGATAGGGAGCCTAGTAACCGGGGGTATTCGCGTGACCCGCTGTTTACTCTCGCGTAAAACGGCAACCTTGATTCGGACATGCGGAAATTATATATTCGAGTTGTTTCTCCGCTGTAGACGGGAACTTAGTAACTAGGAGCATCCATGTGCCCCATGAGTGTCTTTTACGTCAAACGGTTTCCTAATACATGAGAATGGAAGTTCCACCCTAGGATTATCCCGATGAAACATCCCGAGATCCTAACCTAGTGGTCAACTCGAATCAAATTTTTGAGCATTTATATAAGGGAATACTGTCCGAGGTTTATTTGTTATGAAACTCGTGAAAATTGTGCCATTAGACTATGGAACGGGACGAACTAGCTTGTTTATTTTAGCCTTTCATATTGACGGTCGACTTGACTCACGTTTTGTTAATCTTTGAGCTGGATTTTCTTCATGAACGAGTGATTAGGACTGAACTTGATTACTTTGCGGAATCATTATTCTGAGTGCAGCTTGCTATTATGACACTTGTATTATTTAGAGAGAATTACAGGATAGTATTGATTAGGTTGAACACTATGAGTTGCACGATGATTCACGACTTTCTTTTTCTTTTCTTTTTGTTGTTCGGGACGAACAATGCTCAAGTTTGGGGGGGTTTGATAGGTGGTAATTTTACCACATTTTTCTAGGATTTTATACTAGGTTTTTATCTCGTTTCGTGATTAATGTGCTCGTATTTGGCTTATTTATGATTAGTCGAGCCGTATTACGCGTTTGGGTTGGTTTTAGTGTGTTTGCAGGTTTTTAGAGCCAAAAGGACCCAAAACGAGACAAAGGACCGAGAGTCAAGTCAAACGGGCGGAAGAAACGGTTTTTTTGCAAAAGTCAGACCACCTATCGGGCCAGCCTATCGGCCGATAGGTGCGTCTGATAGGCTGCTCCGCGGGTTCTCGAGTTTTGACAGATTGTGACTCTTTTGGATAGATTTTGTTTCCTAGATTAGTTCTAATCGGGAGTTTAACTCCCATAGGCTATATACACCTCCTTCTAGACCTAGTTGAGGGAGTTTTTATCATCTTTAGCACACTTTTACGTTTTTCTGGCAATTTTAATTCCTTTGAGACTAGAACTTTTTGCAAAGCAGCAATTATTATTGTTTTTCTACTTTTTCGGAGATTGAAGACTCAGAGTTCATCCGGAAGGGTTGTAATCTCTCTTTTCATATTAATAATATGTATTCTCCATCTATTTCTTGTTTAATTTCAATTATGTCTAGCTAAATCCATTGATTGATTCTAGGGTTAGTAATTTTAATTGATGTTCACATGATGTCCCTTTGATTACCTTTTTACCTTTCATCCTAGGCTTGTGATCAAGATGTGTTAAATCTCATGCTAGATTAAAGGGCCCTTAATCGATGCATGTTAGCTAATTAATTTTGCCCGGAAGGATTAATTAATTAGTGGAAATACTTGATGCACAATATGATTTGATCTTAAGACTTGAGTGGAGTAAGATAAATCATAGATAAATAAGTTGACGCTTTTTAAGTGATTTAAATTCTTTGAGCCTTGCGGGAAAAGGGTTTAAATTAACTATCTTTCTAGGTTGCCTTGATCGGAATTCTAGATCGGCTGAGTAATTATTTCTAGGATTGAATTAAAATTTGGGGAAAAGGAATCAAGTGAATGGATTGTGTGAACTCAATTAGATGATACTACCCTAAGATCAATTAGCTTTCAACTTGTGATTTTATCTTGCTAATTTGCTTTATTTGCTTGATTTAGATAATTCACTTTATTTTGCTCTCTTTGCATAATACTTGGAATTCTTATCTTATTGTTCTAGATTTTTTATTTTTAGGATTAATTGTTATTTAATATTTATTTTTCGATTTTTGAAGTTAGATAATTAGAAACAAACTAAATTTTCGGATTCCTAAATAGCAGTCAAATTTTGAGTAGAGTTATTTCCTTTATTTTCGACATATCAATTCCCTTGGGTTCGACACCTTGGAAATACTTCGAGGTCTTACAAATTTTAAAATTGATCGGATTTGAAAACCATACTACGCGAATTTCAATGATCAATTTTTGGCGCCGTTCTCGGGAATTGATAGAAAACTTAAAGGGATAATTCGAAAAAGAAGAGATTGTTACTTTAGGTTGTATACTATTATTATTAATATTCGATCTCGTTTCCTCACATCTTGTTTTCTCTTCCTTGTAGGCGGTGCATGATCACAAGATCCCAAGGAAAGGACTTATTTCCTTTGGATCCGAAATCGAGAAGTCTTTGAGGAGGAAGAAGCAAGAAGCGAGAACCGAGACTATGTCTATACCTATCGTTGATACCATGGCGGCATTGTTGACCCACCACGAGAACTCGCTCGTCGAGAAGATCCCTTTGAATGCCCGCTTTCGACCGGTCGGACGATTATCAAGAAGGAGGTTGGGGGAAGATTGATGCCAACAACTTCGAGCTTAAGCCGTCCCTCATCGCTACGGTGAAGTCTCAAACATACGGAGGAGGAGTTAATGAAGATCCAAACGCTCATCTTGAGTCGTTTTTGGACATATGTGCCACCATCAAGCAAAACGGAGTGCCTCCGGATGTCATTAAGCTCCGCCTATTCCGTTTCTCCTTAGAAGACGATGCGCTAGATTGGTACAAGAGCCTAGATCGGAAGGAAATTGGTACTTGGAGAGAGATGACTCGGTTGTTCTTAGCACAGTTCTATCCTCCCTCGAAGGTGCAAAAACAAATCAACGATATCTTGCAATTCGAGCAATATGAGGATGAACACTTATACGAGGCATGGATCCGATTTAAGAAGCTACTTCGCAAATGTCCACAGCATGGAATTGACAAGGAGGAAATCTACATTCGGTTTTATCGGGGTTTGACGAGGAAGGCTAGAAGAGAGTTGGACTATTCCTCGAAAGGGGGATTTCTTGCTAAAGATTATGAAGAGGCCAAGAATCTCATCGAGCTAGCGGTCAACAATGATTACGAGGAGGTGACCGATAGGAAGATGACGAGAAGAAAGGTCCCATCCGGTGACGAGGACGCCTACAGTGATTTGAAGGCGAAATTTGAAAGACAACAAAAAGAGCTTGAGATGCTAAGAAAGAAGACTTTGGGAGTCAATGCAGTTTTTGAAGAGCTAAACGAGCCTATTGCAATTGAGGAGGATGTAAATTACGTGCAAGGAGGAAACTTCCGGCAAGGGGGATATAGGGGGAACTATTATCCGAACAATCGAAACCACCCTAATTTCTCTTATGCCAACCCGAACAATGCTCTTCAGCCACCACCGGGATTTAACGTGAAAAACGGGGTTATTCAAGAGCCGATTGCTAAGACACCGATGGAAGAGATGTTGGAACGGTTAGAGGCGAGTCAAAAAGATTTTATTTATAAAGCAGACAAGAGGTTCGGGGCTCTCGAGCATAGTGTGACATCTATTGGAAACTCAGTGATAGCCTTGACAAAGCAGATGTCGATGGTGGAGACCCAAATGGGTCAAATGGCGAACGCCCAAGCCGGAATTCATAAGCCGGGCCATTTTCCGAGCAGTACCGAGACCAACCCGAAGACGCAACAATGCAACACAATCGAGCTTCGGAGTGGGACAAGGTACAGTAATCATGGGGCTGAAGTTGAGGAATCTGGAAACGAGGATGTACTAGAAACGGGAGCCGAGAACGAGAAGGAAGATGAAATGCAGCAGGCCTATCGGCCAAGACTATCGGCCGATAGGCCCACCCGATACCCAGACAGAATTCCAGAAATTGAGCCGATCGACCCCCTATCGGTCGAAAGGCTCCTTTAGGTTCGAATGTGAAGGATTTTGAGGTAAAAGCTCCATTTCCACAGCGATTGGCCAAGTCGAGATATGATGAAAAGCTTCAACGGTTTATCGACATGTTTCAAAAGGTGAATATCAACATTCCACTTCTAGACGCTTTGAGAGACATGCCGGGGTACGTTAAATTCTTGAAAGACGCTGTGGCAATCAAGAGGAAGTTGGCGAAGTTTGAAACAATAAATTTGACAGAGTAGTGTATCGATATCATTCAAAACAAGCTCCCTCTCAAGCACAAGGATCAGTGACGTTTTACTTTGACATGCATGATTGGCGACCAAACGTTCCGTAATGTGTTGTGTGATCTCGGGGCAAGCATCAATCTTATGCCTCTATCCATCTTTAAGAGGTTGAAGATTGGGGAGATGAAGCCGACTACCATTTCTCTACTCATGGCGGACCGGTCGATCTCTTATCCGAGGGGAGTTGTGGAGGATGTGTTCGTTAGAGTCCAACACTTAGTCTTCCCGGCCGATTTCGTAGTTCTTGATATGCCCGAGGACGAGAATCAACCATTGATCTTTGGGAGACCGTTTCTAGCGACGGGGAGAGCACTTATCGACATCCAAGAGGGTGATCTTACCTTCCGGGTTAATGATCAAAATCTGAAAATTTCCATCTATGACGCGATGAAGAAGACCGAGGATGCGCCCGAGGAATGTTATGCAATTGAGTCTATTATGCCGCCCCCGACCGACTTGTTGGAGCATTGCATTTCACAATCCATTTACTCACATTCCGATGTTGAAGAAATTTCCGAGGATTTGCCAAAGTATGTTCGAATGTTGGAGGCGAACGAGTTTCGATCTAATGAGAGGGACGTATGCTATCTTGATGTCAACAAACCCGTTCAAGGGGGAGTTGTCGCTGAGGACCGATCGATCGAGGTGCCGAAGTTAGAACTTAAGCCGTTGCCGGATCACTTACAATATTGCTTCTTGGGCGAGAACGAGTCCTATCCCGTGATAGTTTCTTCTTCTCTCGGACCTACTAACTTGGAGAAGCTATTACGGGTGCTGCGAAAACACAAAGGGGTGATTGGATGGACGATTTCGGACATTAAGGGAATAAGCCCTTCTATTTGTATGCACCGGATTTTGCTAGAAGACGATCATAAGTCGAGGGTGCAGCCGCAACGAAGATTAAATCCGGCAATGCAAGAGGTTGTGAGAAAAGAGGTGCTCAAATTGTTAGATGCCGGGATGATATATGCGATTTCCGATAGTGAGTGGGTGAGTCCTACTCAAGTCGTCTCTAAGAAAGGGGGTATGACCGTGATCAAGGACGAGAAAGATGAATTAATCGTGACAAGGCTAGTCACGGGATGGAGAGTTTGTATCGACTACCGGCTACTTAATGCGGCGACGAGGAAGGATCATTTTCCACTTCCATTTATTGATCAAATGCTAGATCGTTTGGCCGGACACGAGTATTATTGCTTTTTGGACGGGTATTCGGGGTACAATCAAATTGCTATCGCTCCTAAGACCAACACAAGACCGCTTTCACGTGCCCTTATGGGGTATTCGCTAGGAGGATGCCGTTTGGCTTGTGCAACGCACCCGCAACTTTTCAAAGGTGCATGATGGCCATCTTTCACGGATTAGTCGAGAACATAATGGAGGTATTTATGGATGATTTTTCAGTTTTTGGTTCATCTTTCACCATTGCTTGAAAAATTTATCTTTGGTACTTGCCGGTGTGAGGAGACGAACCTTGTTCTAAATTGGGAGAAATGTCACTTCATGGTGCAAGAGGGAGTAGTCTTTGGGGCATAAAGTATCTTCGGAAGGATTGGAGGTTGATCGAGCGAAGGTGGTTGCTATCGAGAAATTGCCTCCAACCAATGTTAAATCGATTTAAGCTTCCTAGGCCATGCGGGGTTCTATAGACGGTTCATTAAGGATTTCTCAAAAATCACGAAGCCGTTATGTTCCTTGCTCGAGAAAGACGTGAAATTTGAGTTTGATGATGATTGCTTGAGGGCGTTTGAGACATTGAAACGAGCCTTAATTTCGACACCGGTCTTGATCACTCCGGATTGGGGTGCACCATTCGAGTTGATGTGCGACGCGAGCGATTGGGCCGTTGGGGCCGTTTTGGGTCAAAAACGGGATAAGCTTTTCCGGGTAATTTATTATGCGAGTAAGACGATGGATTCGGACCAAATGAACTACACCACGACGGAAAAAGAGTTGCTCGCTGTGGTCTATGCATTCGACAAATTCCGACCTTACCTAGTGGGCACTCACACTATTGTTCATACCGATCACGCAGCGATTCGCTATCTATTTGCCAAGAAGGATTCGAAGCCGAGATTAGTGAGATGGATACTCCTTCTACAAGAGTTCGACATGGAGATCCGGGATAGGAAGGGGTGCGAGAATGTTGTTGCCGATCACCTTTCCCGTCTCGAGAAGTCGGTTGAGGGAGAAGATTCGAGGGTCGAAATAAAGGAGAACTTTCCGGACGAGCATATCCTAGCCTTGGCCGACGATACACCATGGTACGCGGACTATGTTAATTTCCTTGCTATCAAGCATGTTCCAACGGGTCTTTCTTCTCATCAAAGAAAGAAATTCTTCCATGACGTTAAATTCTACTATTGGGAAGACCCTATTCTTTATCGGAGGTGCGCGGACGGGATTATTCGCATGTGTGTTCGACAAAGCGAATGGCAAAGGATAATTGAAGAATGCCATAGTGCACCGAGTGGGGGTCATTTTGCAGCGAATCGAACGACCATGAAGGTGTACCAATGTGGCTTCTATTGGCCTTCTATTCATAAAGATTGCCAAGCTTTTGTGAAACATTGCGATAGATGCCAACGATTGGGGAACATAGCAAAAAGAGACGAGATGCCGCAGCACGCTATTATGGAAGTAGAGTTGTTTGACGTATGGGGTATCGATTTTATGGGTCCGTTTGCAAAATCACGAGGCTATTCGTATATTTTACTTGCGGTGGACTATGTGTCGAGATGGGTTGAGGCGATGCCGACGATTACGAACGATTCGAAAGTGGTGATTAAATTTCTTAATAAGAACATTTTGACTCGTTTCGGGACTCCACGAGCTTTGTTGAGTGACGGGGGGAGCCACTTTAATAATAGGTGGTTAGGAACCCTTCTTGCAAAATATGGAGTTAAACATAAGATTACGTCTGCCTATCATCCGCAAGCTAATGGACAAGCCGAGCTCGCCAATCGGGAGATCAAACAAATTTTAGAGAAGACGGTCACGAACAAGAAGGACTGGGCAAAATATCTAGATGATGCACTTTGGGCTTATCGGACTGCGTATAAGACTCCAATTGGAATGTCTCCATACCAGCTCGTCTTTGGGAAATCCTGTCATTTACCGGTGGAGCTGGAAATTAAAGCGTATTGGGCCACTAGACGGATTAATTTCGAATTTCTTGAGGCTAGTGGATCGAGAAGAGAGAAGCTGCTGGAAGTCGATGAGTGGAGAAACAAGGCTTTCGAAAATGCGAGGATTTACAAGGAAAGAGCGAAAAAGTTTCACGATGATCGCATTCGGAAGAAGGACTTCGTCCCGGGAGACGAAGTGCTCGTTTTCAATTCTCGGCTTCGTCTATTTCCGGGGAAGTTGATGTCGAAGTGGACTGGTCCATACACCGTCTTTCAAGTAAATCAAAACGGATCATGTGTCGTGATGAAAGAAGATGGGAACAAGTTTATTGTGAACGGACATCGGATGAAGCACTATTTCAAGCCGTTGCACCACGAAGAGAAGTATGTTACTTACCTCGAAGACCCGGAATGAATGAGGTATCGTCTAGCTAAAGACGTTAAACGTAGCACTTGTTGGGAGGTAACCCAACGTATGTATATTAGTTCGTTTTATTCGTTTGTTTTCGATTGTTCGTTTGCGTGATTTTTGTAGTTTCTAGTTTCGTAGTAGCTTTGTTAGTTTTGTTAAGTTCTAATCCATGCACGCCGAGTGTTGGATACTTGCAGGTCTTTAATAGCCTTATCCAAGCGAAAACGGGACCAAGTATGCGAAATAGAAAAAGTTGAAAAAAATTTTCACGAACAACCTATCGGGCGAGCCTATCGGCCGATAGGCTGGCCGATAAGTGAGGAAAATTGAAAAATTAAATGTTACAAGCAGTGGTCGATAGGCAGACCCTATCGACCGATAGGTCCCGCCCGATAGTCAGGTACGTAATTTTCTGGAGTGCCTATCGGCCCAGCCTATCGGCCGATAGGCCAGGCCGATAGGACATACCCGGTCCAGTATCCGCTTCGACCCGGTTGAATAAATAACCCCTTTTAAACACCTTAACCACCCGTTTTCTCACACACACACACCTATCGGCCGATAAGAACACAAGGGGCGATTTTCTCTACTGTTCTTCCTTAAAAATTCGATCAAGGTACTTAATTTTGACACTTAATCCTCTTGTTTTTCAATTCTATACATGTTTTGAAGCACTTTGACGGATTCTTTTTGGAGTTTTGATGAAATTCGAATTGGGGATCCACTTTTTGGGGTCTTTTGTAGACTTTGATGTTCTGTGAATTTTATGCCTGATTGTTGATAGAATCTTGATGGAAACATGTTATCTATGCTTGATTGTTCATGGGTACTTCGAATTGGGGGATTAATTGATGAAATTGAACGAATTTTGGAAAAAAAACCCAAATTGGAAGAACCCTAATTTCGAATTTGTTGAAATTGGGATTGATATGAGTTGAATTGTTGATGATGTTCGAATTTTGAATGAATTAGATTGGATTGGAGAGAATTTGTCCTAATATGATCGTAGTGTGTAGTTTTGCTATTGTGGGTTGTGATTTTGATCCTTTGAATATGAAATGGGGGAGTCGAAATTTGGGGGAGGTTGTGTGATTTGTTGATCGTAGTATATGGCTGTCGGGTCTATGATTTTGATGTTTATTGGACATTATAGGGCTCTTAGTTGATATTGTGGGATTATTGGATTATGTCGACACTCGTTGAATGTTTGCATTATGAGTTGCTTATTAGATATTGATTGGATGGTTGTTTTGTAGGAACTTTGAAATGGCTGGAAATCAAAGCAAGAAGTCGATGCCGTGTAAGGCCGGAAAGTCTAAGGCAACCACAGTGATCAGGTACTCCGTTAACAAAGCCACTCCTTTCTCTTTTCAAACTTATTCCTCCTTTGGGATGCGAAATAAGTTTGGGGGAGAAGTGCGGCTTTGTTAATTTCGGCACGTGTGAGTACCTTGTATGCCTTGTATCACTATTTGCTTGTGTTGGTGCCCGTTGTTTTTATTTGTGCTTCTCATATTGGTGTTGCGTGGATTTGGCTTTTGTTGCTTAGTTTTTAGATTTTTATGTTCATTTTCGTTTGGTGTGTTTGCTAGTTTCTATTTTTAGGTCGTAGTAGTTTTTTGCTTTCGTGTTTGCTTTTATTTGCTTTTCGTTGTTTGCTTTGATGCCTTGCTTGGGTAAATAGTTTTTTTTTTTTTAGATTTTGGTCTAGACTGAGCATGTCCCTAGGCCATAGACATAAATTTGTTCGTGAAAAAAAAAACGTAAAAGTGTGCTAAAGATGATAAAAGATCCTAAACTAGGTCTAAAAGGAGGTGTATATAGCCTATGGGAGTTAAACTCCCGATTAGAACTAATCTAGGAAACAAAATCTATCCAAAAGAGTCACAATCTGTCAAAACTCGAGAACCCGCGGAGCAGCCTATCGGACTGTTTGCAAAGCAGCAATTATTATAGAACTTTTTGCAAAGCAACAATTATTATTGTTTTTCTACTTTTTCGGAGATTGAAGACTCAGAGTTCATCCGGAAGGGTTGTAATCTCTCTTTTCATATTAATAATATGTATTCTCCATCTATTTCTTGTTTAATTTCAATTATGTCTAGCTAAATCCATTGATTGATTCTAGGGTTAGTAATTTTAATTGACGTTCACATGATGTCTCTTTGATTACCTTTTTACCTTTCATCCTAGGCTTGTGATCAAGATGTGTTAAATCTCATGCTAGATTAAAGGGCCCTTAATCGATGCATGTTAGCTAATTAATTTTGCCCGGAAGGATTAATTAATTAGTGGAAATACTTGATGCACAATATGATTTGATCTTAAGACTTGAGTGGAGTAAGATAAATCATAGATAAATAAGTTGACGCTTTTTAAGTGATTTAAATTGTTTGAGCCTTGCGGGAAAAGGGTTTAAATTAACTATCTTTCTAGGTTGCCTTGATCGGAATTCTAGATCGGCTGAGTGATTATTTCTAGGATTGAATTAAAATTTGGGGAAAAGGAATCAAGTGAATGGATGAACTCTGAGTCTTCAATCTCTGAATGGAGAACCCGCGGAGCAGCCTATCGGACGCACCTATCGGCCGATAGGCTGGCCCGATAGGTGGTCTGACTTTTGCAAAAAAACCATTTCTTCCGTCCGTTTGACTCGACTCTCGGTCCTTTGTCTCGTTTTGGGTCCTTTTGGCTCTAAAACCTGCAAACACACTAAAACCAACCCAAACGCGTAATACGGCTCGACTAATCATAAATAAGCCAAATACGAGCACATTAATCACGAAACGAGATAAAAACCTAGTATAAAATCCTAGAAAAATGTGGTAAAATTACCACCTATCAAACCCCCCCAAACTTGAGCATTTGCTTGTCCTCAAGCAAAAAATTATAATTTTAAACAAAATGTATCGTGAATAATCATGCAAATGATTTTTGTATCCTAATTGGAAGTATTATGCAATACTTCCAATTTGCCGTAACCTTGAAAACCTAATTGATCGCTAAAAAAATTGATCGAATTATCTAAAAAAACTCAAGTTTAAAATTGGAAGTCCGGGACGTGACTCACTATCACGATACATTTTGTTTAAAATTATAATTTTTTGCTTGAGGACAAGCAAATGCTCAAGTTTGGGGGGGTTTGATAGGTGGGTTTTTTTTTTTTTTCACGAACAACCTATCGGGCGAGCCTATCGGCCGATAGGCCCGGCCGATAGGCTGAGAAAAATTGAAAAAATTAAATGTTACAAGCAGTGGTCGATAGGCAGACCCTATCGACCGATAGGTCCCGCCCGATAGTCAGGTACGTAACTTTCTGGAGTGCCTATCGGCCCAGCCTATCGGCCGATAGGACATACCCGGTCCAGTATCCGCTTCGACCCGGTTGATTAATAACCCCTTTTAAACACCTTAACCACCCGTTTTTCTCACACACACACACCTATCGGCCGATAAGAACACAAGGGGCGATTTTCTCTACTGTTCTTCCTTAAAAGTTCGATCAAGGTACTTAATTTTGACACTTAATCCTCTTGTTTTTCAATTCTATACATGTTTTGAAGCACTTTGACGGATTCTTTTTGGAGTTTTGATGAAATTCGAATTGGGGATCCACTTTTTGAGGGCTTTTGTTAGACTTTGATGTTCTGTGAATTTTATGCCCGATTGTTGATAGAATCTTGATGGAAACATGTTATCTAAGCTTGATTGTTCATGGGTACTTCGAAGTGGGGGATTAATTGATGAAATTGAACGAATTTTGAAAAAAAAACCCCAAATTGGAAGTACCCTAATTTCGAATTTGTTGAAATTGGGATTGATATGAGTTGAATTGTTGATGATGATTCGAATTTTGAATGAATTAGATTGGATTGGAGAGAATTTGTCCTAATATGATCGTAGTGTGTAGTTTTGTTATTGTGGGTTGTGATTTTGACCCTTTGAATATGAAATGGGGGAGTCGAAGTTTGGGGGAGTCGAAGTTTGGGGGAGGTTCTGTGATTTGTTGATCGTAGTATATGGCTGTCGGGTCTATGATTTTGATGTTTATTGGACATTATAGGGCTCTTAGTTGATATTGTGGGATTATTGGATTATGTCGACACTCGTTGAATGTTTGCATTATGAGTTGCTTATTGGATATTGATTGGATGGTTGTTTTGTAGGAACTTTGAAATGGCTGGAAATCAAAGCAAGAAGTCGAAGCCGTGTAAGGCCGGAAAGTCTAAGGCAACCACGAGAGAAGGAAAGGGCTCCGACGAAGGTAGTGCGGCTATTCAGATCCATTGCGCTCGACCAAGAAGTTCAAGCTAAGATTGACTGGATCTCGAGTCTAAAAGAAGGTGGTCGCACCTTATCGGAATGCCACACAAGCATTGCCGATTTTTGCATGAGGAGACGGCTCGGGGTATGGGGATATACGATGATATTATGTTACTAGCGAGACAAAGGCGGGTTTGAGCACATTTTTATGGCAAACTATCTCGCTTACCACGTGCTCGCCGTGGAGTTTCATCCACGCTTGAGGTTTTTAGGGAGCACGGACTCGGCATCTATTCGCTTCAACCTCGACAACACGTAAAGGAGCTCTCGGCCGACGGTTAACGCCATTATCAACGGGCCGAGGACGGGTCATTCCATCGGGCGATCATGCCAAAGAAAACATAGAGCCGTGGTCCACGATGATTTACCCTGTGAGGAGACGCTTCTCATTTATAATCCGACGTATGCCAAGGCCTCTCGATCAGAACCCGGTTCTCCGTTATGTCCACCGTCTGCTCACCTCGACGATTTTGAGCCGACCGACTCGGGGATGTGCTTGTCCACCGATCTTCACCTTTACGGTCGGCCTTGAACGGTAGGCGGAAGCACGCTGGATGTTTTCTGATTGAGCACATGGAGAAACAAGCCCGGCTGACCGGGAAGCAGAGGATTGGGATTGGGGCGTTCGTGACCCCTATCGCGGAGCATCTCGGGGTGCGCATTAGAGGAGAGCCGGTGTCCCGAGACATCTATTTGGATAAACTGGCACTGCAGAGGCAAGAGATGCTTGCCTTCACCAAGGGGTTCGACTGGAAATTGCACGGTCGGAACAAAACCGTGTCCCTCTTCCGACTCCCCTCTCCGACCTTGACCTCTGTGATGGGCAACGCGTCCGATGTATATGAGAGGTGGAGTATGAGCTCCGAGGCTCATTTGGCACTTATCCGACCGTTGGATGCGTCTCGTAAGAGGCAACGCCGGGAGGTGACCATTGATGAGCCGTTCTTGGAGGGAGCCGAAGAGGAGCTGGATGATATACCCGAGGGGGTAGCCGTGATGAGATTCCCACCGGTGGAGGTAGTAGTTTTCAGATGAGAGCTCCGGATTTTGAGGCTTTTGAGTCGAGATTTTTTGAGAGAGAGAGAGAGAGATGCACGAAGAGAGTATGCAGGCGCAAGACAATTATCATTTGGCGAGTATGCGTTCTTTGACAACCGAGTTTGGTTCTTTGGGAACTTGACTGGGCGAGGTTGAGACTCGGGTGGGTGTTGTTGCCACTCGGGTCAATCAGTTGTACGAGCTCGTGGAGAAACGAGCCGAAGAGGACAGAGTGTGGCGACAAGAGGAGATTGCTTGGAGGGAGCAAGAGAGGAAGAGGCAGGAAGATAGGTGGGCCCAGGAGGACCACTACAACCGAATGGTACACGAGATGTACCACTTTGCTCCTTTCCCCGATTCACATGCCCGCTATGATCTGAGCTCGCCGACAAACCCGCCATTTCCGCCACAGTGATCAGGTACTCCGTTAACAAAGCCACTCCTTTCTCTTTTCAAACTTATTCCTCCTTTGGGATGCGAAATAAGTTTGGGGGGGGGGGGAGTGCGGCTTTGTTAATTTCGGCACGTGTGAGTACCTTGTATGCCTTGTATCACTATTTGCTTGTGTTGGTGCCCGTTGTTTTATTTGTGCTTCTCATATTGGTGTTGCGTGGATTTGGCTTTTGTTGCTTAGTTTTTAGATGTTTATGTTCATTTTCGTTTGGTGTGTTTGCTAGTTTCTACTTTTTTTTTAGGTCGTAGTAGTTTTTTGCTTTCGTGTTTGCTTTTATTTGCTTTTCGTTGTTTGCTTTGATGCCTTGCTTGTCTTAGTTTTTCTTTATTCGTGAATTTTTCGTGCTTCTATTTGTGTGATACTGATGTTACGACACTGTTTTTCTCTCTGAAGAAACGGTCGAGTTTTAGTCAAGTTGTAGTCAGTTATTTCTGTTCTGCTTAGTATTCATTTAGGTCCAAAATTTTTCGTGATTGTAGAGGTCTTGGCAGATAAGAGACGATACATACTTGTTTTAAAATCACCGTCAATACGTTTGGTTACATTTTCCGGATAATGAGTTGTACTGTTTCATTAGTCGTGTTGGCATTTAGATTGAATGTAGAGTCGGTCAGTTTTTCCCAAAAGTCGAGATAATGTTGTTCTATGAAGGGAAGTCTAGTAACCGGGGGCATTCGCGTGACCCGTTGTTTACTCTCGCAGTTTAAGCGACCCGATTAGACTAGTGATTTAGATATTTCACATGTGCCAATGATAGGAGCCTAAGAATCGGGGTATTCGCGTGACCCTGTTTACTCTCGCGTAAAACGGCAACCTTGATTCGGACATGCGAAATTATATATTCGAGTTGTTTCTCCGTCAGAGACGGGAACTTAGTAACTAGGAGCATCCATGTGCCCCATGAGTGTCTTTTACGTCAAACGGTTTCCTAATACATGAGAATGGAAGTTCCACCTAGGATTATCCCGATGAAACATCCCGAGATCCTAACCTAGTGGTCAACTCGAATCAAATTTTGAGCATTTATATAAGGGAATACCGTCCGAGGTTTATTTGTTATGAAACTCGTGAAAATTGTGCCATTAGACTATGGAACGGGACGAACTAGCTTGTTTATTTTAGCCTTTCATATTGATTGGTCGATTTGACTCACATTTTGTTAATCTTTGATGGATTTTCTTCATGAACGAGTGATTAGATGAACTTGATTACTTTGCGAAATCATTATTCCGAAAGTTTTGCTATTATGACACTTGTATTATTTAGAGAGAATTACAGGATAGTATTGATTAGGTTGAACACTATGAGTTGCACGATGATTCACGACTTTCTTTTTCTTTTCTTTTTGTTGTTCGGGACGAATAATGCTCAAGTTTGGGGGGGTTTGATAGGTGGTAATTTTACCACATTTTTCTAGGATTTTATACTAGGTTTTTATCTCGTTTCGTGATTAATGTGCTCGTATTTGGCTTATTTATGATTAGTCGAGCCGTATTACGCGTTTGGGTTGGTTTTAGTGTGTTTGCAGGCTTTTAGAGCCAAAAGGACCCAAAACGAGACAAAGGACCGAGAGTCGAGTCAAACGGACGGAAGAAACGGTTTTTTTGCAAAAGTCAGACCACCTATCGGCCGATAGGTGCGTCCGATAGGCTGCTCCGCGGGTTCTCGAGTTTTGACAGATTGTGACTCTTTTGGATAGATTTTGTTTTCTAGATTAGTTCTAATCGGGAGTTTAACTCTCATAGGCTATATACACCTCCTTCTAGACCTAGTTGAGGGATATTTTATCATCTTTAGCACACTTTTACGTTTTTTTGCAATTTTAATTCCTTTGATACTAGAACTTTTTGCAAAGCAGCAATTATTATTGTTTTTCTACTTTTTCGGAGATTGAAGACTCAGAGTTCATCCGGAAGGGTTGTAATCTCTCTTTTCATATTAATAATATGTATTCTCCATCTATTTCTTGTTTAATTTCAATTATGTCTAGCTAAATCCATTGATTGATTCTAGGGTTAGTAATTTTAATTGATGTTCACATGATGTCCCTTTGATTACCTTTTTACCTTTCATCCTAGGCTTGTGATCAAGATGTGTTAAATCTCATGCTAGATTAAAGGGCCCTTAATCGATGCATGTTAGCTAATTAATTTTGCCCTGAAGGATTAATTAATTAGTGGAAATACTTGATGCACAATATGATTTGATCTTAAGACTTGAGTGGAGTAAGATAAATCATAGATAAATAAGTTGACGCTTTTTAAGTGATTTAAATTCTTTGAGCCTTGCGGGAAAAGGGTTTAAATTAACTAGCTTTCTAGGTTGCCTTGATCGGAATTCTAGATCGGCTGAGTGATTATTTCTAGGATTGAATTAAAATTTGGGGAAAATGAATCAAGTGAATGGATTGTGTGAACTCAATTAGACGATACTACCCTAGGATCAATTAGCTTTCAACTTGTGATTTTATCTTGCTAATTTGCTTTATTTGCTTGATTTAGATAATTCACTTTATTTTGCTCTCTTTGCATAATACTTGGAATTCTTATCTTATTGTTCTAGATTTTTTATTTTTAGGATTAATTGTTATTTAATATTTATTTTTCGATTTTTGAAGTTAGATAATTAGAAACAAACTAAATTTTCGGATTCCTAAATAGCAGTCAAATTTTGAGTAGAGTTATTTCCTTTATTTTCGACATATCAATTCCCTTGGGTTCGACACCTTGGAAATACTTCGAGGTTTTACAAATTTAAAAATTGATCGGATTTGAAAACCATACTACGCGAATTTCAGCGATCAATTTTTCACATACTTGGTCCCGTTTTCCCGCAAGGCTCAAAGAATTTAAATCACTTAAAAATATTACGTAACATCTGGAAGCAAATTATCACTTAAAAATCACTGAAGTACCTTGATCGAATTTTTAAGGAAGAACAGTAGAGAAAGGAGTGATGAGATTTTTGCGTAATATTTTTTTTTAGATCGAATATTAACTAATTTTATCAGGTAATATCACTCCTTTCGGAGTGATAAGGTACTTAATGTACTTTATTTAAATTTGTGTAATATTCGCGTAGTATTAATTTTCTCTACACCTTTATCGCTGAAGTTTCTATATACACAATTTTAAACCCTTTTCCCGCAAGGCTCAAAGAATTTAAATCACTTAAAAAGCGTCAACTTATTTATCTATGATTTATCTTACTCCACTCAAGTCTTAAGATCAAATCATATTGTGCATCAAGTATTTCCACTAATTAATTAATCCTTCCGGGCAAAATTAATTAGCTAACATGCATCGATTAAGGGCCCTTTAATCTAGCATGAGACTTAACACATCTTGATCACAAGCCTAGGATGAAAGGTAAAAAGGTAATCAAAGGGACATCATGTGAACATCAATTAAAATTACTAACCCTAGAATCAATCAATGGATTTAGCTAGACATAATTGAAATTAAACAAGAAATAGATGGAGAATACATATTATTAATATGAAAAGAGAGATTACAACCCTTCCGATGAACTCTGAGTCTTCAATCTCCAAAAGTAGAAAAACAATAATAATTGCCGCTTTGCAAAAAGTTCTAGTATCAAAGGAATTAAAATTGCAAAAACGTAAAAGTGTGCTAAAGATGATAAAACTCCTCAACTAGGTCTAGAAGGAGGTGTATATAGCCTATGAGAGTTAAACTCCGATTAGAACTAATCTAGGAAACAAAATCTATCCAAAAGAGTCACAATCACAAAACTCGAGAACCCGCGAGCAGCTTATTTGACGCACCTATCGGCCGATAGCCGCCCGATAGTGGTCCGACTTTTGCAAAAACCGCTTCTTCCGTCCGTTTGACTCGACTCTCGTCCTTTGTCTCGCTTTTGGGTCCTTTTGGCTCTAAAACCTGCAAACACACTAAAACCAACCCAAACGCGTAATACGGCTCGACTAATCATAAATAAGCCAAATACGAGCACATTAATCACTTAAACGAGATAAAAACCTAGTATAAAATCCTAGAAAAATGTGGTAAAATTACCACCTATCAAACCCCCAAACTTGAGCATTTGCTTGTCCTCAAGCAAAAATTATAATTTTAAACAAAATGTATCGTGAATAATCATGCAAATGATTTTTGTATCCTAATTGGAAGTATTATGCAATACTTCCAATTTGCCGTAACCTTGAAAACCTAATTGATCGCTAAAAAAATTGATCGAATTATCTAAAAAAACTCAAGTTTAAAATTGGAAGTCCGGGACGTGACTCACTATCACGATACATTTTGTTTAAAATTATAATTTTTTGCTTGAGGACAAGCAAATGCTCAAGTTTGGGGGGGTTTGATAGGTGGTTTTTTTTTTTTTTTTTTCACGAACAACCTATCGGGCGATCCTATCGGCCGATAGGCTGAGGAAAATTGAAAAAAATAAATGTTACAAGCAGTGGTCGATAGGCAGACCCTATCGACCGATAGGTCCCGCCCGATAGTCAGGTACGTAACTTTCTGGAGTGCCTATCGGCCCAGCCTATCGGCCGATAGGCCAGGCCGATAGGACATACCCGGTCCAGTATCCGCTTCGACCCGGTTGATTAATAACCCCTTTTAAACACCTTAACCACCCGTTTTTCTCACACACACACACCTATCGGCCGATAAGAACACAAGGGGCGATTTTCTCTACTGTTCTTCCTTAAAAATTCGATCAAGGTACTTAATTTTGACACTTAATCCTCTTGTTTTTCAATTGTATACATGTTTTGAAGCACTTTGACGGATTCTTTTTGGAGTTTTGATGAAATTCGAATTGGGGATCCACTTTTTGAGGGCTTTTGTTAGACTTTGATGTTCTGTGAATTTTATGCCCGATTGTTGATAGAATCTTGATGGAAACATGTTATCTATGCTTGATTGTTCACGGGTACTTCGAATTGGGGGATTAATTGATGAAATTGAACGAATTTTGAAAAAAAAACCCAAATTGGAAGTACCCTAATTTCGAATTTGTTGAAATTGGGATTGATATGAGTTGAATTGTTGATGATGATTCGAATTTTGAATGAATTAGATTGGATTGGAGAGAATTTGTCCTAATATGATCATAGTGTGTAGTTTTGTTATTGTGGGTTGTGATTTTGACCCTTTGAATATGAAATGGGGGAGTCGAAGTTTGGGGGAGTCGAAGTTTGGGGGAGGTTGTGTGATTTGTTGATCGTAGTATATGGCTGTCGGGTCTATGATTTTGATGTTTATTGGACATTATAGGGCTCTTAGTTGATATTGTGGGATTACTGGATTATGTCGACACTCGTTGAATGTTTGCATTATGAGTTGCTTATTGGATATTGATTGGATGGTTGTTTTGTAGGAACTTTGAAATGGCTGGAAATCAAAGCAAGAAGTCGAAGCCGTGTAAGGCCGGAAAGTCTAAGGCAACCACAGAGAAGGAAAGGGCTCCGACGAAGGTAGTGCCGGCTATTCAGATCCCGGTTGCGCTCGACCCGAAGAAGTTCAAGCTAAGATTGACTGGATCTGAGTCTAAAAGAAGGTGGTCGCACCTTATCGGAATGCCACACAAGCATTGCCGATTTTTGCATGAGGAGACGGCTCGGGGTATGGGGATATACGATGATATTATGTTACTAGCGAGACAGTGCGGGTTTGAGCACATTTTTCTGGCAAACTATCTCGCTTACCACGTGCTCGCCGTGGAGTTTCTGTCCACGCTTGAGGTTTTTAGGGAGCACGGGACTCCGACATCTATTCGCTTCAACCTCGACAACACAGAAAGGGAGCTCTCGGCCGACGAAGTCAACGCCATTATCAACGGGGCCGAGGACGGGTCATTCCATCAGGGCGATCATGCCAAAGAAAACATAGAGCTGTGGTCCACGATGATTTACCCCAGGGAGGAGACGCTTCTCATTTATAATCCGACGTATGCCAAGGCCTCCTCGATCAGGAACCTAGTTCTCCGTTATGTCCACCGTCTGTTCACCTCGACGATTTTGAGCCGCATCAATCGGGATGTGCTTGTCCACCGATCTTCACCTTTACGGTCGGCCTTGAAGTAGGCGGAAGCACGCTGGATGTTTTCTCGATTGAGCACATGGAGAAACAAGCCCGGCCGACCGGGAAGCAGAGGATTGGGATTGGCGTTCGTGACCCCTATCGCGGAGCATCTCGGGTGCGCATTAGAGGAGAGCCGGTGTCCCGAGACATCTATTTGGATAAACCGCACCGCAGAGGCAAGAGATGCTTGCCTTCACCAAGGGGTTCGACCGAAATTGCAGTCGGAACAAAACCGTGTCCCTCTTCCGACTCCCCTCTCCGACCTTGACCTCTGTGATGGGCGACGCGTCCGATGTATATGAGAGGTGGAGTATGAGCTCCGAGGCTCATTTGGCACTTATCCGACCGTTGGACGCGTCTCGTAAGAGGCAACGCCGGGAGGTGACCATTGATGAGCCGTTCTTGGAGGGAGCCGAAGAGGAGCTGGATGATATACCCGAGGGGGGTAGCCGTGACGAGATTCCCACCGGTGGAGGTAGTAGTTTTCAGATGAGAGCTCCGGATTTTGAAGCTTTTGAGTCGAGATTTTTTGAGAGAGAGAGAGATATGCACGAAGAGAGTATGCAGGCGCAAGACAATTATCATTTGGCGAGTATGCGTTCTTTGACAACCGAGTTTGGTTCTTTGGGAACTCGGCTGGGCGAGGTAGAGACTCGGGTGGGTGTTGTTGCCACTCGGGTCAATCAGTTGTACGAGCTCGTGGAGAAACGAGCCGAAGAGGACAGAGTGTTGCGACAAGAGGAGATTGCTTGGAGGGAGCAAGAGAGGAAGAGGCAGGAAGATAGGTGGGCCCAGGAGGACCACTACAACCGAATGGTACACGAGATGTACCGCTTTGCTCCTTTCCCCGATTCACATGCCCGCTATGATCCGAGCTCGCCGACAAACCCGCCATTTCTGCCACAGTGATCAGGTACTCCGTTAACAAAGCCACTCCTTTCTCTTTTCAAACTTATTCCTCCTTTGGGATGCGAAATAAGTTTGGGGGGGGGGGGGGGGGGGAGAAGTGTGGCTTTGTTAATTTCGGCACGTGTGAGTACCTTGTATGCCTTGTATCACTATTTGCTTGTGTTGGTGCCCGTTGTTTTTATTTGTGCTTCTCATATTGGTGTTGCGTGGATTTGGCTTTTGTTGCTTAGTTTTTAGATGTTTATGTTCATTTTCGTTTGGTGTGTTTGCTAGTTTCTACTTTTTTTTTAGGTCGTAGTAGTTTTTTGCTTTCGTGTTTGCTTTTATTTGCTTTTCGTTGTTTGCTTGATGCCTTGCTTGTCTTAGTTTTTCTTTATTCGTGAATTTTTCGTGCTTCTATTTGTGTGATACTGATGTTACGACACTGTTTTTCTCTCTGAAGAAACGGTCGAGTTTTAGTCAAGTTGTAGTCAGTTATTTCTGTTCTGCTTAGTATTCATTTAGGTCCAAAATTTTTCGTGATTGTAGAGGTCTTGGCAGATAAGAGACGATACATACTTGTTTTAAAATCACCGTCAATACGTTTGGTTACATTTTCCGGATAGTGAGTTGTACTGTTTCATTAGTCGTGTTGGCATTTAGATTGAATGTAGAGTCGGTCAGTTTTTCCCAAAAGTCGAGATAATGTTGTTCTATGAAGGGAGGTCTAGTAACCGGGGGCATTCGCGTGACCCGTTGTTTACTCTCGCGTAAAACGACGACCCTGATTAGACTAGTGATTTAGATATTTCACATGTGCCAATGATAGGGAGCCTAGTAACCTGGGGTATTTGCGTGACCCGTTGTTTACTCTCGCGTAAAACGGCAACCTTGATTCGGACATGCGGAAATTATATATTCGAGTTGTTTCTCCGCTGTAGACGGGAACTTAGTAACTAGGAGCATCCATGTGCCCCATGAGTGTCTTTTACGTCAAACGGTTTCCTAATACATGAGAATGGAAGTTCCACCCTAGGATTATCCCGATGAAACATCCCGAGATCCTAACCTAGTGGTCAACTCGAATCAAATTTTTGAGCATTTATATAAGGGAATACTGTCCGAGGTTTATTTGTTATGAAACTCGTGAAAATTGTGCCATTAGACTATGGAACGGGACGAACTAGCTTGTTTATTTTAGCCTTTCATATTGACGGTCGATTTGACTCACGTTTTGTTAATCTTTGAGCTGGATTTTCTTCATGAACGAGTGATTAGGACTGAACTTGATTACTTTGCGGAATCATTATTCTGAGTGCAGCTTGCTATTATGACACTTGTATTATTTAGAGAGAATTACAGGATAGTATTGATTAGGTTGAACACTATGAGTTGCACGATGATTCACGACTTTCTTTTTCTTTTCTTTTTGTTGTTCGGGACGAATAATGCTCAAGTTTGGGGGGGTTTGATAGGTGGTAATTTTACCACATTTTTCTAGGATTTTATACTAGGTTTTTATCTCGTTTCGTGATTAATGTGCTCGTATTTGGCTTATTTATGATTAGTCGAGCCGTATTACGCGTTTGGATTGGTTTTAGTGTGTTTGCAGGTTTTTAGAGCCAAAAGGACCCAAAACGAGACAAAGGACCGAGAGTCGAGTCAAACGGACGGAAGAAACGGTTTTTTTGCAAAAGTCAGACCACCTATCGGGCCAGCCTATCGGCCGATAGGTGCGTCCGATAGGCTGCTCCGCGGGTTCTCGAGTTTTGACAGATTGTGACTCTTTTGGATAGATTTTGTTTCCTAGATTAGTTCTAATCGGGAGTTTAACTCTCATAGGCTATATACACCTCCTTCTAGACCTAGTTGAGGGATCTTTTATCATCTTTAGCACACTTTTACGTTTTTTTGCAATTTTAATTCCTTTGATACTAGAACTTTTTGCAAAGCAGCAATTATTATTGTTTTTCTACTTTTTCGGAGATTGAAGACTCGGAGTTCATCCGGAAGGGTTGTAATCTCTCTTTTCATATTAATAATATGTATTCCCCATCTATTTCTTGTTTAATTTCAATTATGTCTAGCTAAATCCATTGATTGATTCTAGGGTTAGTAATTTTAATTGATGTTCACATGATGTCCCTTTGATTACCTTTTTACCTTTCATCCTAGGCTTGTGATCAAGATGTGTTAAATCTCATGCTAGATTAAAGGGCCCTTAATCGATGCATGTTAGCTAATTAATTTTGCCCGAAAGGATTAATTAATTAGTGGAAATACTTGATGCACAATATGATTTGATCTTAAGACTTGAGTGGAGTAAGATAAATCATAGATAAATAAGTTGACGCTTTTTAAGTGATTTAAATTCTTTGAGCCTTGCGGGAAAAGGGTTTAAATTAACTATCTTTCTAGGTTGCCTTGATCGGAATTCTAGATCGGCTGAGTGATTATTTCTAGGATTGAATTAAAATTTGGGGAAAAGGAATCAAGTGAATGGATTGTGTGAACTCAATTAGACGATACTACCCTAGGATCAATTAGCTTCCAACTTGTGATTTTATCTTGCTAATTTGCTTTATTTGCTTGATTTAGATAATTCACTTTATTTTGCTCTCTTTGCATAATACTTGGAATTCTTATCTTATTGTTCTAGATTTTTTATTTTTAGGATTAATTGTTATTTAATATTTATTTTTCGATTTTTGAAGTTAGATAATTAGAAACAAACTAAATTTTCGGATTCCTAAATAGCAGTCAAATTTTGAGTAGAGTTATTTCCTTTATTTTCCACATATCAATTCCCTTGGGTTCGACACCTTGGAAATACTTCGAGGTTTTACAAATTTAAAAATTGATCGGATTTGAAAACCATACTACGCGAATTTCAGCGATCAATTTTTCACATACTTGGTCCCGTTTTCCCGCAAGGCTCAAAGAATTTAAATCACTTAAAAATATTACGTAACATCTGGAAGCAAATTATCACTTAAAAATCACTGAAGTACCTTGATCGAATTTTTAAGGAAGAACAGTAGAGAAAGGAGTGATGAGATTTTTGCGTAATATTTTTTTTAGATCGAATATTAACTAATTTTATCAGGTAATATCACTCCTTTCCGAGTGATAAGGTACTTAATGTACTTTATTTAAATTTGCGTAATATTCGCGTAGTATTAATTTTCTCTACACCTTTATCGCTGAAGTTTCTATATACACAATTTTAAACCCTTTTCCCGCAAGGCTCAAAGAATTTAAATCACTTAAAAAGCGTCAACTTATTTATCTATGATTTATCTTACTCCACTCAAGTCTTAAGATTAAATCATATTGTGCATCAAGTATTTCCACTAATTAATTAATCCTTCCGGGCAAAATTAATTAGCTAACATGCATCGATTAAGGGCCCTTTAATCTAGCATGAGATTTAACACATCTTGATCACAAGCCTAGGATGAAAGGTAAAAAGGTAATCAAAGGGACATCATGTGAACATCAATTAAAATTACTAACCCTAGAATCAATCAATGGATTTAGCTAGACATAATTGAAATTAAACAAGAAATAGATGGAGAATACATATTATTAATATGAAAAGAGAGATTACAACCCTTCCGGATGAACTCTGAGTCTTCAATCTCCGAAAAAGTAGAAAAACAATAATAATTGCTGCTTTGCAAAAAGTTCTAGTCTCCAAGGAATTAAAATTGCAAAAAAACGTAAAAGTGTGTTAAAGATGATAAAAGATCCTAAACTAGGTCTAAAAGGAGGTGTATATAGCCTATGGGAGTTAAACTCCCGATTAGAACTAATCTAAGAAACAAAATCTATCCAAAAGAGTCACAATCTGTTAAAACTCGAGAACCCGCGGAGCAGCCTATCGGACACACCTATCGGCCGATAGGCTGGCCCGATAGGTGGTCTGTCGGTCGACTTCACTCGATAGGGCTCGGAACACCTATTGGACGCACCTATCGGCCGATAGGCTGGCCCGATAGGTGGTCTGACTTTTGCAAAAATCCGTTTCTTCCGTCCGTTTGACTCGACTCTCGGTCCTTTGTCTCGTTTTGGGTCCTTTTGGCTCTAAAAACCTGCAAAGATAGGTTTAGGGTATTTATACCCAATAATTTTCTAGTATTATCAAATTGACCTAACATACTTATAATTCTTCGAAATCAGTCCCTTTCGGCCAAGCTTTTAACATGTTGACCTTTTCAATTGATATTATTATTCACTCATAATTTAATTCTCAGTCATATAATAATAATTTTCTGTTATTATTAATTGTAGATAATAACAAGAATTTACGGGCCTAGAATTGTCGAGTCAAGCATCTTCATCACATTCAAGTTCAGAACTGCATTTTATCTAGGTGTGGGGATTTATTACGCTTTTGTTTATTTTAATTGCTTTATATATTGTCTCGTATGTGCACGTGAAATCAGTCAGAAGCACTTAAATGTGCAATCAGTCAGAAGCACTTAAATGTGCAACCAGTCAGAAGCACTTAAATGTGCAACCAGTCAGAAGCACTTAAATGTGCAAATCAGTCAGAAGCACTTAATTATGCATAAAGCCTTCTGCCAGCCGACGGCTTTAATTTATCAGTCATGTTGTTTATACTTGCTAATATATTTAGTAATTAACGTAGACATATTGCGTACTCTCCACACTGAGCGAGTTGGAAGCTCACCCCACTATTTTATCCCCTTTAAGGTTGAGGAGCTCGATGTGGCATGCGCATGAGTGTGGGATGATCAAGCTTCATGAGTTGTTATTTATTTATTTACTATTATTTTCCTCAAGCTACTCTTTATGAACAATTCTTCCATTTGTTTTATTTTAACGTCAAATTATGTGTTTATTTAATGGTGACTTGGGATTATTACTTGCGATTATTAAGTATATTTCCCTTAAAAATGTATTTCCGCTGCAAATTTTTTTACTTACTCTTCTTAAAATTAGAAGAATTATTTTAAAAGACATTTTAAAAAGTGGTCGCTACATAAGTGGTATCAGAGTGGGTCTACGGTTCTGTAGACTCGTTAAAATAATTTCTTTTTATAAACTGAAATTTCATTTTCACAAGTAGTCAAATATTTTTAGCAATTATGATCATCCACCTCTGCCGCTCCACGTCGACTCCAAGGTACATTAAGTTATGATTATTTATTATGCGATAAATGCAGTTTCCCATATCAACCATGATTTATGTATTACAGATGCATTTTCAGTCTATTTTGTGCATAAGAGTTCTATGATAAAGTATTTGGGCATGAAATTGTTTTCTTATAAATTCATAAGTATATGTGTGACATGCGTAAATCATCATTGCTAGATGTCTTTGGTTCTCAACCTCTAGATGCAATGTAACTCCCCCTTTTATTTTCTCCCTCTCGTTGGGTAAGTGCTGAAGGATCGTTGCGTGTGGTGTGCCTTAGGATAATGGCAACTCGTGGACATGGACGCCCAGCTAACCGAGGTGCAGATAATCTCGGTGGTCAGAATGCCAACTTTGGTGGTGGTGACGGAGGTCAGGATAACCACAACAATAACGTGCCAGCTCCTACTCAGGCACAAGTCGTGCAACAGTTCCGACGTTTCACCCCACCAACATTCAACGGTCGAGAAGGACTAGCTTTCGTTGATGAATGGTTCATGTCACTCGAGCGCACCTTTGAGCTCATTGGGTGCACTGATGCGCAAAGAATTCTTTGCGGCCAATACCAAATGGTGGACGATGCTGGACGTTGTTGGATAAGCTATTGGCGTTTGAGGCTGGCGGCCGAGCATGCTGTATTGACTTGGGATCGATTCAAGGAAATAGTGATGGAACAGTACTACCCACAGCATTATCGAGAGAAGATGGAGAGAGAGTTTTGGAATCTCGAACAAGGAGGGATGACGGTTGAAGAATATGAGAGAAAATTCAACCAAATCAGCTTTTTTGTGGAGCACATGGTGGATACAGATCGGAAGAGGGCCCTTAAGTTTCGGAGTGGTTTACGCCCGAGTATTCATCACATCGTGGCGGGTCATGGAGTGCTACCGTATATGGAGACAGTGTTTCGAGCTCAAGAGGCTGAGGCTAGTCACAATCTGGATCAGCAACAGTCAACTAAGCCTAGTATCAGTAAGAGGCATTGGAATGGGAATCAAAATAAGGCCGTGGTTTCTAATAAGCAAGCAAAGTTTGATCAAAGGTCAGGAGGTAAGAATCATGGCGGAGAGTGTTTGTATGGAAAGGGTGTCTGCTACAGATGCAAGGAGCCAGGGCATGCATCTTCGAACTGTCATCTCCAAAGGGCCAAAGGTCAAGGTTCTGGAGGAAAGGCTCGTATTTATTCTTTGACCCAAAAGGACGCAGATGAGAATCCCGGCACGGTGTCAGGTATGCTTATGATATCTAATGTGCCTGCTTTTGCTTTATTTGACACTGGTGCCACACATACTTTTATGTCTGCAAAGTTTTATCATGCTATTGGTCATAGAAGCATTAGAACTGTTGAGTCTCTGGAGGTTAGCTTACCGTCAGGAAATACGATCATCACTAATACAATGATTTACGAGGATATTTTGATAGGAGGTAGAGAATTTGACGCTAGCCTGTATTTAATTAACTTGATGGATTTTGACGTGATCCTTGGTATGGACTGGCTCGATAGACATGATGCCGATATAAGGTGTCGTGAGAAGATGGTAACATTAAGGTGTTCGGACGGTGAGTCGATCACTTTTTATGGTACTAAGAGTAGGACAGTACCCAGAGTAATCACTGCCATGAAGGCAGTGAGAAGTTTAAGGAAGGAGGAATGTCAGGGTTACTTGGTGAGTTTAGTCGACACTCGTACTAATGAGGTGTCCCCCACAAACGTACCTATAGTACGGGAGTTTTTGGATGTGTTTCCAGAAGATTTGCCGGGAGTCCCACCTGACCAACAAGTGGAGTTTAGTATTGATTTAGTCCCTGGGGCGGCCCCAACGTCCAAAGCGCCATATAGGATGGCTCCGAGGGAACTTCAAGAATTGAAGGTCCAAATTCAAGAGCTGTTGGAGCTCGGATTTGTTCGTCCTAGTGTGTCACCATGGGGTGCACCAGTACTGTTTGTAAGAAAGAAGGATGGGTCACTTCGGATGTGTATAAATTACCGAGAGTTGAATCGACTCACGGTAAAGAATAAATACCCGTTGCCGAGAATTGAGGATCTATTCGATCAGTTGAGGGGAGCCGGAACCTTTTCGAAGATCTATTTGCGGTCGGGGTACCACCAATTGAAGATTAGGGAGTGTGACATTCCCAAGACGGCTTTCAGGACCCGTTATGGACATTTTGAATTTGTAGTGATGCCATTTGGTTTGAGTAATGCACCAGCAGTCTTTATGGATTTGATGAACAGGGTATTCCAACCTTATTTGGATAAGTTCGTGATCGTCTTCATCGATGATATCTTGGTGTATTCTAAGGACAAGGAACGACACCAAGAGCATTTGAGAGTTACATTGGAGACGCTTCGCAATGAGAAGTTGTATGCCAAGTTCAAGAAATGTGAGTTTTGGTTAAACAGAGTTGGATTCCTTGGACATGTGGTGACCTCAAAAGGAATTTTGGTAGATCCCGATAAGGTTGTAGCAGTGAGTAGTTGGGGAGTACCCAAGAATGCGAGCGAAGTTCGTAGCTTTCTGGGCCTAGCTGGCTATTATAGAAGATTTATCAAAGGATTTTCTAAAATCGCCACTCCTATGACTCAATTAACAAGGAAGGGCGTGAGGTTTGAATGGAGTGAGAGGTGCGAGGAAAGTTTTCAAGAGTTGAAAAGGAGACTAACTTCGGCACCAGTATTAACGATTCCTGATCCGACGGATGACTTTGTTATTTATAGTGATGCCTCAAAGCAGGGTTTGGGTTGTGTTTTGATGCAACATGGTAAAGTAGTAGCCTATGCATCGAGATATCTTAAACCGCATGAGTTGAACTACCCAACGTATCATCTGGAGTTCGCTGCTGTAGTACATGCGCTGAAGATTTGGCGCCACTATCTGTACGGAGGGAAGTGTGAGATATACACCGATCATAAAAGTTTGAAATATCTTTTCACACAGAAGGATCTTAACATGAGGCAAAGGCGATGGTTAGAACTGGTAAATGACTATGATTGTACCATCCATTACCATCCCGGTAAGGCTAATGTGGTAGCTGATGCCTTGAGTCGGAAGACTAGAGGTGAGTTAGCTTGCTTGACCGATCAGGAGAGTTTGATAAAGGAGTTCTCCGAGTTGAGGATTGAGGTAGTTGAGTCTTCAAAGGGTTCGAAGGCAATCCTATCATCTTTGGTCTTGCAACCAAACTTGAGGGATAAGATTAAGGAGTCTCAACCATGTGATAAGTTCTTGTGTAAGATGAAGGATCGAGCACAAAATAGGAGTATTGAGAAATTTGTCGTTGCCGCAGACGACATTTTGACTTATGATGGGAGGTTATGTGCTCCTAAGGATCCATCCCTTAGGAAGCAAATTCTTGAAGAAGCTCACAGTGCACCATACTCCGCTCACCCGGGAGGTACAAAGATGTACCACGACCTGAAGAAGTTCTTTTGGTGGAGAGGAATGAAACGGGACATTGGTGTATTTGTGGAGAGGTGTATGATATGTCAGCAGGTGAAGGCAGAACACCAACGACCAGGAGGTTTACTCCAACCGTTGGAAATCCCAGAATGGAAATGGGAGCATATCACAATGGATTTCGTGGTTGGTCTGCCACGAACCGTGAGGAAGAACGATGCTATCTGGGTGATAGTAGATTGCTTGACGAAGTCATCTCACTTTCTACCTGTGAGGATGACTTATACTATGGAACAGTATGCAAGGATTTATATTCGGGAGATTTTGAGGCTACATGGTGTTCCAGTGTCGATCGTCTCGGATAGAGATCCGCGATTTACATCGAAATTTTGGAAGAGTCTTCAGAGTGCGTTGGACACTAAGTTAAATTTCAGTACTGCATATCATCCGCAAACCGATGGTCAATCTGAACGAACTATCAAGACACTTGAAGATTTGTTGAGGGCGTGTGTTCTTGATATTGGTGAAAGTTCAATGGAGTCGTCATGGACCAAATGAGGCAACTTGGGAACGTGAAGATGAGATCTGTTCTAAGTATCCAACATTCATTTTTCAAGGTACGTAACTTAATTTTTGAGGACGAAAATCTGTTAAAGGGGGGTAGGTTGTAACGCCCCGATTTCGCATATACATTTATTGTGAATTATAGAAAATATGTTCAATTTTATTAAATCAATGCCCGAATAATTTTGTCATTTAATTCATCTCATTCTCATGCAAATTCATTTCATTTCATTTTATTTTGACGCATGTCAAATTAATTAATTCACTATCTCATTTCATGACACATTAACTCTCGTCACTTTATTTCATTGTGTTTCATCTCGTCATTTCTAGGCCCGAGTCAAATTTTAAACAATATTAATTGTTACCAAAATATTTTACAAGATAAATAATAATATTAATTATTATTATTACTATTATTATTATCATTATTACCAAAATTATTATTTTTATACGTATTACTCCACTACTATCATTATTATATCAATTATATTTAATCATGCGTTTTAATTTAACTAACTATAATTAAACTTAATTAATCATAATTAAGAACTCCTCTTTCCACCGTTCTTTTCAGTTCTCTCACTTCTCCAAACTCCTCAAAATTTATCAACATACAAATTCTAATTCAGTAGAAACACTTAAAAATCTACACCTATAAATACTAATTCTGCACTACACGAATTCTTTACACATCGATCCAACACCCTAACAGTAGAAGAAAAAAAAATACATCTACCATCTGTACAAATCGGCAGTCATCCTTCAAGAGAAGAATATCATCCATCAACCTACCTTCCAACGCCAGTCCTCTACAAATTATAATCATTCAAAGGGAGTAGGAGAACCAGTAGATCAACTCAACACAAATCAACCCTCTCGTTGGTGCATATCAAGCAGGAGGCTTCAACAGTAAGGTATAAGCTCAAAAATATTTTAGCTCCTTAACCCATGTTTACCTATTGTTTCCACCTTACATGATAAATTACAATTACATCCGTCGACCATTTTTTTTTCGAACATTTATTGCCGTGAATTCGGCAAACCCCAACTGAACAAACCCCCTTCAAATATGATAAATACATCAATTGAAATTCAACTTCAATGACCCAGACTTGCTGCTCATCGAGCCACAAACCACATTTTTGAAGATTTCAATTCTAAATCCGGGCCGAGCCCGAATCCAAACTCCGATTTTCCAACCCAAACCAATCACAGAGACCCGTAATCAAAATCAACAATCAAAACATCTTTCCAAACCTGATTGAAATCATCAAATAACAGAAACCGAACCCTAAATCCGGCGAACCCGTTGTTCTCTATCTTTTTTTTTCCGCCGGAGGTCGCCGTTGTTGCCGCCGCCATCGCCTTCCACCTCAGTCTCCGCTGCTACCTGCGGTAATCCAGAACCCAGGCCGCAAATACTTAGAGGGAGAGAGAGAGGCCGATATTGATTGAGAGTTAGAGAGGGGTCATTTTTTTTTTTGTTTCAGGGAGAGTGTGTGTGTGTGTCTATGTGTGTGTGTGTTTTTATCAGAGAGTTGGGAGAGAGAGAGAGAGAGGTCAGAGGGAGAGGGAGAGACGGTGTGATGAGAAGTGAAGGAAATGGGCTGTGGACGGCTGAAGGATAGGTTTAGGGTATTTATACCCAATAATTTTCTAGTATTATCAAATTGACCTAACATACTTATAATTCTTCGAAATCATTCTCTTTCGGCCAAGCTTTTAACATGTTGACCTTTTCAATTGATATTATTATTCACTCATAATTTAATTATGAGTCATATAATAATAATTTTCTGTTATTATTAATTGTAGATAATAACAAGAATTTACGGGCCTAGAATTGTCGAGTCAAGCATCTTCATCACATTCAAGTTCAGAACTGCATTTTATCCAGGTGTGGGGATTTATTACGCTTTTGTTTATTTTAATTGCTTTATATATTGTCTCGTATGTGCACGTGAAATCAGTCAGAAGCACTTAAATGTGCAATCAGTCAGAAGCACTTAAATGTGCAACCAGTCAGAAGCACTTAAATGTGCAACCAGTCAGAAGCACTTAAATGTGCAAATCAGTCCGAAGCATTTAATTGTACATAAAGCCTTCGGGCTAGCCGACGGGCTTCAGAATTTATCAGTCATGTTGTTTATACTTGCTAATATATTTAGTAATTAACGTAGACATATTTCGTACTCTCCACACTGAGCGAGTTGGAAGCTCACCCCACTATTTTACCCCCTTTCAGGTTGAGGAGCTCGATGTGGCATGCGCATGAGTGTGAGATGATCAAGCTTCATGAGTTGTTATTTATTTATTTACTATTATTTTCCTCAAGCTACGTTTTATGAACAATTGTTCCATTTGTTTTATTTTAACGTCAAATTATGTGTTTATTTAATGGTGACTTGGGATTATTACTTGCGATTATTAAGTATATTTTCCTTAAAAATGTATTTCCGCTGTAAATTTTTTTACTTACTCTTCTTAAAATTAGAAGAATTATTTTAAAAGACATTTTGAAAAGTGGTCGCTACAGTGGGTCCCGCGCCGGAACCCACCAGGCTAAAAACGATTTACAAAAATGCCAAAATGGCCGATGACGGTAATATTTCAAAAACTCACAAAAGCCATTTACAAAATACTAAATACCGTCATAAGAATTTCGCCAAAACGATCAAGGCCATAATGCCAAAAACTCGGTTAAGGGAATCGGTTTTTGAAATAAAACTCAGTCGGTAAAATACCGGGAGCCATTACAAAAGAACTCACGCAGTGGATAAAAGGAATGCAGTCCAACATGCACAATCCAATTGAATACATCTCACAGCATCTAGTTAAACATACAACAAAACCATTCCTCGTAGTTTCTCACGAACTCAATCGTCGATACCTTATTCGAAACCAATCAAGGTTCGCAATTTTTCACACCATACCACCCCACACGGTGGTCTAAAGGTAAAAAAACAATACGCCCAGTTTTATACATATACTATGTGTCACAAGTATTATATACAACTATATTACACAACACCGTGTAAATAAAATTATGCACCGCAATTAACTCACAAAGATAGAATCATGATACATGGGTACCTCGCATAAAAGAGGAGTCTTACGTCCACAGGCCGCACGGAGATGACGGTCGCCCACGATACTAATCTCATCCGACAACATATCCGACAAGTTGTGACTACGCACAACTCAACTTGTCACCTGACGACTCAAACGACAAGACAACACATTACTCGACAAATCACGACTCGACTTGACCCGATAGCCTAGGTTTCCGCAACCTAAGCTCTGATACCATAAATGTAACACCCCCAAAACCATATGGGAATATTACACGCCATACACCCCTTTTCACGAGGATCTACCAGGCTATACCTTACAAAACGACCAACTGCTTGCCCGGCCAGGGTCAAACAATAAAATAATACAGACCGTTAAGGTCACTTACACGCGAACACATAGACTGATGAGGTTACACAACTCAATCAACAAAATTGACTTATACAATATTACCCACACAAGGGTCTAAACACAATACAGCGGAAGACTGAAATCAACTCGGGCAACACAACAAAAATCAAAACAACTCTCAACTCTTGATCAGTATCGCAGTTTGTCATCCTCTTGTGCCAATCCTGTGACTGCTCCCCTGAATCTGCATGTACCTGGACGCAAAATAGACATCCACCACCCGATTACTCGGGGGTTAGTAAAACTCTACTGTTTTACTAGTGCAAGTATCAAGTATCAAAATATTCCCGGGAGGTTTTCATAATGGAAGATAAGCTATGTAGCATTCGAAAATAAGATTATCATCTCAGGAATTTTTAGAATTTCAAAACCTTGAAGATCTCAAGTCCTGATTCCCAAAACCTTTCGAAAAACTTTAGGGCCTTAACCCAAATCGTTTCATAACTCAGCAGTTTACAATACGGGAAACATTTACTCAAGCTTAGGACTCGGTCCAACATTCATTTCTCGAAAACTTCATTTTCAGAACTTAGACGATCAAAACATATTCATGACCCCGTGATCTCCTGCCACGAGTCTCCGTAGGTTCGACAACCCGCACGGAAAGATACAAACACATCAATCACACAATTAGTCCTGACCCCGTGAACCTATGCCACGTGTCACCATAGGTTCCGCTGAACCCGCACGGTTGGAAGTCACAAATCAACCATAACAACCAGTCCCGACCCCGTGAACCTGTGTCACGTGTCACCGTAGGTTCCGTCGAACCCGCACGGTTGGACGTACTGTGTCCTGATTCGATGGACCTGTGCCATGAATCATCGTAAGCCTCGTCAGACCCGCACGATTGGACCTCAGCACCACACACTAAGTTCTGATCCCGTGGACCTGTGCCATGAATCCTCGTAGGACCCATCGAACCCACACGAGTGAACTTAGCGTTCCAGCACACAACATTCACATTCACATTCACATTACATACAACAATGAGCACAGTTAATAAATCACGTTGATCACCACAAAATCGTACATCACACGCACATAACACAATCTCAACACTCTCAACAACTATCATCAATCAACGACATACAACCAACATAACACACGTTCGGTACACAATACATTGCACAACCAAGTGTACAACCATCCCATATGTACGTCGCAATCCTACACAAATGGCACAACAGCTAACACGTATACCAATATAACACTATTATCACAAAGCCTTCAAATTGCGGAATACACAACCAATTCAAAAGGAACATATTTACGAAGGCAAGCAAAATCATTATAAATCTCATACGTGATTATTAGTCGCAAGATACAAGTCGTATAATAAGATACTTGCGTCGATATCGACGCGCAAGTATTCCAACGAACGCGGTTCAACCGAGAAGCTTCGAAACGCCCGATGCCATCGAAAAGGAAGACGACGACGAACGGAAGGGTTCAACACGGTTTCTTTGAAAGAAACTCGACCTTAACATCATATAATTAACAAATCAATGATCATACGCGGAAGAATAATCGTAGAACGTCCGAAAACCCCGCTATGACATTCTACCGGACACCTTCAAGGCGTCGATCAAGAACTCAACCAAAACAACGAATCGATACGATCCAACCATGGAATAACAAGGGAAATGATATAATACATCTAAATAATCATCAATCCATCACAATCCTAAGTTAAATCGGGTTAAACGGACGAAATCGAACAAAATACCCAAAATCCCCAAAATTAGATTTCTAGAAAATCTGACCTGATTCGCTCGATCAAAGGATGTTATAAGATGGATGATTGATGATATGAACTCCAAAACTCCATGGATTGATTGTCCAACATCTATCCATGATCCATACAGCTCCATCCGCGGAAGGGAAGAAAATGAGTGAGAAAAATGATGAAAAACCCGTCTGCAGGGCCTTAAATAGGCTGCCTGCCGGCCGCCTAACGTACGTAATCGGCCATGGCTTACGTACGTAACCGGCCATGGCCGACTCACTGCCTAGAAATGCCGGCAGCGTTACGTACGTAACCGGCCAAGGCTTACGTACGTAACGCCTTACGTACATAACTGCTGAGCACTACCGGCCATAACTCGGCCAGTGCTGGCCTGGGCCCAGACTGCCCGGCCATGACTCGGCCGGGACCAACTCCGACGGCCCGAATGACCCCGAAACCCGAACCTGAATACGAATCGAAGATACGGTTACGAAGTACTCGCAAATACGAATTCGAGCACTAAGAGAACATACGATTCCGACCACCCGAAGGCTCGAAATTCGACAACGGAAAGTATTTACCCCAAACTTTGGGAAATTACGAAAATGGCCCAAAACGTCAGAAATACACGATACACGATCGAAACACCAAGCCAAAACTTGCAACATGAATAATAACATTAAATGAACTTACGAGAAACTCGAAACAACAGTTTCGGACGAGATTCACAAGAATCGAACTCAAGTACGGAAAAGCCGCTTAAGAACACAGAACTCAACAAAACGATACCGAAACGAACTCGGATGACAAAAGTGCAGAATTAAATATTCTCGGAATGACGAAACGGTCATGAGGGAGTCACCAAAACGGACTTCCGCCGAAAAAAGAAAATTACCGAAATCCGAAATTGCGGGTATTACACTATTTACTTTGATACGACTACATAAAGCTGACCACGTTTGAATATGAGTCTTGGCAGATGCACGCCAACATGAAAGAGTGCATAACTATGATAAAGTATAATTAGTGAAAATTATCGTCCTTGAAATTTAATGTCAATCTACTATCTCATGAGTTTAATATATCATTTGTGAAATAAATACTTTACTCCTAAACGTGCAGTATAACATAATAAATATTATGGAAATAATTATATCAAAATATTTTAAATATGCATCATCCAAAACATATAAGAAAATAAAATAAACAAAACTAAAGTCTCTCACATAATCAGTTATTCTTGTAATAGCACAATAATTTTTTTCTTCTCTCACACAAATTTTCTATTTTTTGAGTGACAAAAAATTAAAAACAATTAAGATACTTATCGAGAAATATTTTTAAAAAAATTTATAGTCAATTTTTATTCTCTATAATCCTATTTTATTTAGAGATCATTCTAGTGATAAGTATGTTGTTATAAAAAAACTGGTTATTTATTTTAGGAGAAAAAAATTACACTCTAATCCTATGCGAAACTTTTAAAAATAGATTTGCTTCCACGTTCTTTTTTAGTCTTTTTTTTTTTGCCAAAATGGTCCAAATCCTTAATATTTAACAGTTTCTATTAAAGGCCAAAAAATTGATAATTTAATCTTTATATTTTAAAAAAAATTACATAAATTATTTGAATATAATTTAAAATACAAAAGTAAATTTAAAACTTCCAAAAATATATAGTTGACCTCCAAAGTAAATAAATTAACAAATCTTTTAAAACTATAAAAATTAAAAAATCACTTAAAAATCACTTAAAACGATCAATTTGTATTTTCTAAATTTCTCTTTGTACAAAGGCGAATCTACGAATTAGTATATTATTATTAAATTTAATTGCTTATGTATTTGGAAACATATCTTTAAAAATTCATAAAATCAGTAATTATATAATTTAGTAAATATGAGTTTTTTCATTTATTTTGCTATTGTATGTAATTAAATAAGATTTAAAACTAAAATAAACAAATTGATTTATTCCCTATTTATTTATAAATAGTAATTAAAATCATTATTTCTACACTTTCAATAATACGTTTCATTAAGATTAGTTCTATTTATTTAATTGATTAGGACTTCGATCAATTTTATTTTCTAAAATTTTTTTGTACAAAGATGAAGCTACGAATTAGTATATTATTATTAAAATTTAATTGCTTATATATTTAGAAATATCTCTTTGAAAATTCATAAAATCAGTAATTATATAATTTAGTAAATATGAGTTTTTTTTGGGTTATTTTGTTATTTTATATTAATTAAATAATATTTAAAACTATGATAGACAAATTGATTTATTCCATTTCTTTGATTTATATATAAATAATAATTAAAACTATTATTTCTACACTTTCAATAATATTTGTGATAAGATTATTTTGATTTATTTAATTGATTAGGACTTTGAGTACTTTTTAATTATATATATTCAACACTTCTTTTGCGGTACTCCCAAGCATCTTCAGTTCAATTGATATTTCTTCTATTGATATACTTAATTATAGTGACTAACTAATATAAACTAATAATTTAATAGAAATATATAATATTTTCGCGAGATTTTAGGTTTAAATTTTTAATATATAAGGCATTATCCAACCCGTGCGATGCACGGTCTTTGATTGAATATCTACGTGTTTTGTACGTAATATTGGGGCAATGTAACACCCCCAATCCGTTCAGGGATATTACACGCCGTAGAACCCTTCCTCAAGGATCTACCAGGCTGGTAACAACATATAACAACTCAACCATGCCTTTAAGGCTAAAATGACTCAGTAGACCGATTTGGTCTTTCAATAAATACATACAACTCAAATACAAATCATGCCCGCGCAGGGGTCAAAATACAACCACACCCGTACAACGGAAAAAATATAGCAGCGGAAAATAAAGTACAACTGAACCAATAAACAATATACGGTTCCTCATGTGATTAGTATCGATCATCTTTCATCATCCTTCGTGCTGACCCTGTGTTATGCTCCAAAACCTGAATGCAAAAATAGACATCCACACCCCGAATACTCGGGGGTTAGCAAAACTCCACTGTTTTGCTAGTGCAAGTACAAGTGCAAAAATACGAGTCATACAATTCACATTCCACGAACGATAATAATCCGGAATCCTCAAAGATTCAAATACAACAAGATGAACACTTCCCGAGGTAAGAGTTTGAGTAAAGACTTCCCAAATTTCAAGATCAAAATATCAAGGGAACAATTTACAAAATGATTTGAAATACCATAGGGAGTTTTAATAGAAAACAATTTAGGATTATCAAATCCTACTTTTCAAAAACCAAAAGACAAAAGGGGTCACCGCCCCAAAGGTTTACTATCCGTAAAAATGGCATTTACCAAACCATTGGGATTTTAGCCCCAAATTCGTAAAATGACTTTTACAAAACTATTGGGATTTTAGCCCCAAATATCATCAACTCACAGTACACGAGAACGACAACAAGGTACGTCTCCCAACATCAAAATCCACAAATAAAGGATTTAAAACAAACAACAAAATACTCTAGTGCCATCCTAGCCGAGTAAGCCAAACGAACACTTACCTCTTACACACTTAGTCGATGCATGCAATCATGAAAACATAGTTCCAAAGCACTCATTTCCGGAAATGCCAATACCAAATCACATTTGCAAAATGCACTACAATTAACCGCGGACCCACAGCTTCGTGGATCCCTACCGAGACCCCGTTGGATCTAACCCGTAGTGGTTAAAAGCAAGCTCGCGGTCCCACAGCTTCGTGGAGCCCTACCGAGACCCCGTCGGATCTAACCCGTAGTGAGCATACACACACACACGTTACTCATGCAATACTAATATGCTAAGAATGTAAGTTCATCAAGAATACTTACTAGAGATGGCCATTTATCCGACAACATTATCAAACTCTTCAAAACACAATAACAAGATTAAACACGGAATACACGATTCCATAACTTTAAACAATAGGGATATCATCAAAGCCTTCAACGTTCAAAATAATCAATTCCCAAAACACAACGTTCACAAAACACACACGCGTTTTGAAAGAGAGCCTTTAACGAGGCCAAACCGAAATCTTTTGGAAATTCATTTTAAAATAACCAAACAAACACACCAAAATGACCACTGATCAATCATATCCACAAAACGAGAAGCGTATGAACAAGGTACTTGCCTCGAAATTGGCACGCAAGTATCCCGACGAACACGGCTCAACCGGAAAGCTTCGAAACGCCCGATGATATCGAAAGGAAGACGACGACGAACGGAAGGGTTCAACACGGTTTCTTCGCAAGAAACACGACCCTAACATCATACAATTAATAAATCAACGATCATACGATGAAGAATAATCGTAGAACGCCCGAAAACCCCTCTATGACATTGTACCGGACACCTTCAAGGCGTCGATCAAGAAATCGACCAAAACAACGAATCGATACGATCCAACCATGGAATACAATGGAAATGATATAATACATCTAAATATTCATCAATCCATCATAATCCTAAGTTAAATCGGATTAATCGGACGAAAACAACCAAAATACCCAAATTCCCCAAAACTAGATTTTCAAGAAATCTAACCTTGATTCGGTAGATCGTAGGATGTTATAGGATGATTGATTGATGTTAGAAACTCAAGAACTTCGTGGATTGAAAGAACAATAACATCTTTTCATGATCTCCACACCTCCAGCCGCGGAAGAGAAGGAAGAGGATGGGAAAATGGGTGAAAAACACGCTGCCAGGCCTTAAATAGGCTTATCTGCACTGTGTGCTGCGGCACAGGACAAGTGTGCCGTGGCCCACGGCCAAAAAAAAACTGCCCAGCACTAGCTTAGTGCTGCGGACCAGCCGAAGTGTGCCGCGGCACACGGTACAGCCTACTCCAACACCAAAAAGGCACATCGTGCAGTCTTAGCTATTTCGACCATAACTCCTTCGTCTGGACTCCGATTAACTTACTGTTTGAACCATTGGGAAGATAACTTGATGCTATATAATATTGCAAGGATTCAGAATTTTTGGAGTTTCCAGGAATTAATGGTGATTTTTACAAAGCCGAACTCATACTTGGAAAAGTCGTATAGTAACAGTGAACTCAACAAAACGACACCGAAACCCGAACCTGAATACGAACCGAAGGTACGGTTACGAAGTACTCGCAAAGACGAATCTAAGAGCTAATAGAACACACGATTCCGACCACCCGAAGGCTCGAAATTCGACAACGGAAGTAATTACACCAAACTTTGGAAAATTACGAAAACGGCCCAAAACATCCGAAATACACGATACACGATCGAAACACCAAACCAAAGCTCGCAACATGAATAATAACATTAAATGAACTTACGAGAAACTCAAAACAATAGTTTCGTACAAGATTCACAAGAATCGAACTCAAGTGCGGAAAAGTCGCTAAAAAGCTCGGAACTCAACAAAACGATACCGAAACGAACTCGGATGACAAAAAGTGCAGAATTAATCATTCTCGGAATGACGAAACGGTCATGAGAGAGTCGTCAAAACGGACTTCCGCCGAAAAAATAAAATTACCGAAATTCGAAATTGCGGATATTACATTCTACCCTCCTTAAAAGAAGTTTCGTCTCGAAACTTAAAACAAGTAGGGGGAGCAATATACCCGCCAGGAAAATTCGACGAGATACACAAAAACAGAAACGCTGCAAGAAACGCAAAAACACATACGGTGTAAAAACACGCTCCACGGCGACCAACACAACGTCGCCGTTAGGGATATAATAAAACCAACAAATGGATAATATAGCCAAGTCAATTATCCGACAATCACAAAACACAACGAACGAAAGTCAGTATGATTGACCAACCCAACGGTACATCAATCGAAACGCGAGCCAATCGCTGAACCAATACGGAATTCCACCGCCCAAGGGTTGGAAGATCGAAAACGAGACTAATTTTCCGAACTTTAGGGGATTTATGAAGGAGTCTGAATGTTCAACAATCACGAAAAGAGATCAACAAAAACCGAACAATTAATGATCGAACCACAACAATCGAGTCAACAAAAATCGAATAATCATGTTCGGATCACGAAGAACAATAAGGTTCAACCGACAACTCCGAAGTTCACATCTCGACTCGAGATAAAACATGCTCCGGTGAAAACAACAAAATGCGCACTCACATAAGATCCACAGGAAAGGGAATAGCAATCGAAAAAAAATCACCACGACAAACGAGTTATTCCGAAACAATACCGCACTCGTTCGATCAACAAAAGCAAGGGGCAGGACAAGCTCATAAAATGTCAGCGAACATAAACGAGTCGACAGAGTCGAAAATACAGAAGTTCTAAATCCGATCCACTTCGAATAAAAGAACTAGTAGAACCAAAAGATGTTACTTCCGAACAAGGCTCACAAGAATCGAACTGAACTCGGAAAAGTCATAGTGATAACCAGATCGACCAAAACAAGATCACAGCTCGTTCGGACGATGAAACCGAAATACATAACAAGTTCATAAAGTATCAACGAACATGAGCGAATCGATAGACTGTAGAAAGAGAAAATACAGAAGTCAAAATAGTACGGGTATTACCTCCGACCTCGTCCACGAAATTCACAAAAACGGGAGTAAAGTAACAAGACATTAAACAACTGACACATAACGGAACCATCACCGATGCACATGGTCATACCAAACCAAGCTCTAACAGCTCGCACATGCGCGACAACGCAGAAATCACCACGAGGCGATAATATTCAATACCAACATCCCACCTCTCACAGAGGGCTAACACAACAAATGTGTGGAAAACGACTCAACGCTCACACTGCCAATTCGATCATACTCGGGAGCAAACATCATGATGACAACGCGAACATCATACATACATACCCATACCTCAAACGGGAATGGATAGGTTTTAAAAAACGAAACCTCATTTTGAAAATAATTTAGAAGAACACCGGTTGATCTTGAGTATCACCTTTCAAAAAAAAGTACAAACGTGAAACATCGTTATCGAGACTTTGGAAAACCAATTCGCATTCGATAAAAATGAGGACACTTTCTCTTAGTGAAAACTTTCAGAATATTCGACCCTCGGGTCTAAGTAAAAGTGTTTCTAAAACATTGAAAATATCTCAAAACATTTTGGTCCGCGAGGTAGAAGAATTTTGAAACATATTGTGGCACTTTGGATGTACCACGAGAAAAAAATTCATTTTAAAAGTACGTCTCGAAATTTATTTTCTAAGATACTCAAGGTTTTCGAAAATAATTCAATGGGCTAGAATGCCCAAAAATTTCAGGTAATTACACTGAACAATATAGCGCCGTGGGTCTCGCGCCGGAACTCACCAGGCTAAAAATCATTTACAACGTCAAAAGGGCCGATGACGGTAATATTTCAAAAACTTACAAAAGCTATTTACAAAATACTAAATACCGTCATAAGAATTTCGCCAAAACGATCAAGGCCATAATGCCACAAACTCGGTTAAGGGAATCGGTTTTTGAAATAGAACTCAGTCGGTAAAATACCGAAAGCCATTACAAAAGAAATCACGCAGCGGATAAAAGAAATAAAGTCAAACATGCACAATCCAGCAACACTACTCCTCATACGAACGAAATATGAGAGTCAAATAACCACATATCACGAAATCAAAATCCATAAGAGGATTCCGTCACTGAACAATTAATCATAAAAAAATAGCTCGTGTCACACGAGGCACAACATAAAGAAGGGGGACTTACATCCGCAGGTCGCACGAAGATGATGATCGCCCCACGATACTAATCACGACCAACAAACTCAGACGACGCGTCGCGACACGACTCAGTCAGATAAAATCCAACGAAACAAGACTCAAACAACCCGACTTTGACCCGACAGCCTAGGTTTCCTCAACCTAAGCTCCGATACCATTTATGTAACACCCCCAATCCGTTCAGGGATATTACACGCCGTAGAACCCTTCCTCAAGGATCTACCAGGCTGGTAACAACATATAACAACTCAACCATGCCTTTAAGGCTAAAATGACTCAGTAGACCGATTTGGTCTTTCAATAAATACATACAACTCAAATACAAATCATGCCCGCGCAGGGGTCAAAATACAACCACACCCGTACAACGAGAAAAATATAGCAGCGGAAAATAAAGTACAACTAAACCAATAAACAATATACGGTTCCTCATGTGATTAGTATCGATCATCTTTCATCATCCTTCGTGCCGACCTGTGTTATGCTCCAAAACCTGAATGCAAAAATAGACATCCACCCCCCGAATACTCGGGGGTTAGCAAAACTCCACTGTTTTGCTAGTGCAAGTACAAGTCCAAAAATACGAGTCATACAATTCACATTCCACGAACGATAATAATCCAGAATCCTCAAAGATTCAAATACAACAAGATGAACACTTCCCGAGGCAAGAGTTTGAGTAAAGACTTCCCAAATTTCAAGATCAAAATATCAAGGGAACAATTTACAAAATGATTTGAAATACCATCGGGAGTTTTAATAGAAAACAATTTAGGATTATCAAATCCTACTTTTCAAAAACCAAAAGACAAAAGGGGTCATCGCCCCAAAGCTTTACTTTCCGTAAAAATGACATTTACCAAACCGTTGGGATTTTATCCCCAAATTCGTAAAATGACTTTTACAAAACTATTGAGATTTTAGCCCCAAATATCATCAACTCACAGTACACAAGAACGACAACAAGGTACGTCTCCCAACATCAAAATCCACAAATAAAGGATTTAAAACAAACAACAAAATACTCTAGTGCCATCCTAGCCGAGTAAGCCAAACGAACACTTACCTCTTACACACTTAGTCGATGCATGCAATCATGAAAACATAGTTCCAAAGCACTCATTTCCGGAAATGCCAATATCAAATCACATTTGCAAAATACACCACAATTAACCGCGGACCCACAGCTTCGTGGATCCCTACCGAGACCCCGTCGGATCTAACCCGTAGTGGTTAAAAGCAAGCTCGCGGTCCCACAGCTTCGTGGAGCCCTACCGAGACCCCGTCGGATCTAAACCGTAGTGAGCATACACACACACACGTTACTCATGCAATACTAATATGCTAAGAATGTAAGTTCATCAACAATACTTACTAGAGATGGCCATTTATCCGACAACATTATCAAACTCTTCAAAACACAATAACAAGATTAAACACGGAATACACGATTCCATAACTTTAAACAATAGGGATATCATCAAAGCCTTCAACGTTCAAAATAATCAATTCCCAAAACACAACGTTCACAAAACACACACGCGTTTTGAAAGAGAGCCTTTAACGAGGCCAAACCGAAATCTTTTGGAAATTCATTTTAAAATAACCAAACGAACACACCAAAACGACCACCGATCAATCATATCCACAAAATGAGAAGCGTATGAACAAGGTACTTGCCTCGAAATTGGCACGCAAGTATCCCGAAGAACACGGCTCAACCGGAAAGCTTCGAAACGCCCGATGATATCGAAAGGAAGACGACGACGAACGGAAGGGTTCAACACGGTTTCTTCGCAAGAAACACGACCCTAACATTATACAATTAATAAATCAACGATCATACGATGAAGAATAATCGTAGAACGCCCGAAAACCCCTCTATGATATTCTACCGGACACCTTCAAGGTGTCTATCAAGAACATGACCAAAACAACGAATCGATACGATCCAACCATGGAATAACAAGGGAAATGATATAATACATCTAAATATTCATCAATCCATCATAATCCTAAGTTAAATCGGATTAATCGGACGAAAACAACCAAAATACCCAAATTCCCCAAAACTAGATTTTCAAGAAATCTAACCTTGATTCGGTAGATCGGAGGATGTTATAGGATGATTGATTGATGTTAGAAACTCAAGAACTTCGTGGATTGAAAGAACAACAACATCTTTTCATGATCTCCACACCTCCAGCCGCGGAAGAGAAGGAAGAGGATGGGAAAATGGGTGAAAAACACGCTGCCAGGCCTTAAATAGGCTGATCTGCAATGTGTGTCGCGGCACAGGACAAGTGTGCCGCGGCCCACGGCCAAAAAAAAACTGCCCAGCACTAGCTTAGTGCCGCGGCCCAGCCGAAGTGTGCCGCGGCACACGGTACAGCCTACTCCAACACCAAAAAGGCACATCGTGCAGTCTTAGCTATTTCGACTATAACTCCTTCGTCCGGACTCGGATTAACTCACTGTTTGAGCCATTGGGAAGCTAACTTGATGCTCTATAATATTGCAAAGATTCAGAATCTTTGGAGTTTCCAGGAATTAATGGTGATTTTTACAAAGCCGAACTCATACTTGGAAAAGTCGTATAGTAACACTGAACTCAACAAAACGACACTGAAACCCGAACCTGAATACGAACCGAAGGTACGGTTACGAAGTACTCGCAAAGACGAATATAAGAGATAATAGAACACATGATTCCGACCACCCGAAGGCTCGAAATTCGACAACGGAAGTAATTACCCCAAACTTTGGGAAATTACGAAAACGACCCAAAACGTCCGAAATACACGATACACGATCGAAACACCAAACCAAAGCTCGCAACATGAATAATAACATTAAATGAACTTACGAGAAACTCGAAACAATAGTTTCGTACAAGATTCGCAAGAATCGAACTCAAGTGCAGAAAAGTCGCTAAAAAGCTCGGAACTCAACAAAACGATATCGAAACGAACTCGGATGACAAAAAGTGCAGAATTAATCATTCTCAGAATGACAAAACGGTCATGAGCGAGTCGTCAAAACGGACTTCCGCTGAAAAAAGAAAATTACCGAAATTCGAAATTGCGGATATTACAGGCAAACGGTTGAATGAGTAGATGGCAGAATTTAAATGCCTTTTAGAGAAGTTTATATATTTTTTTTATTGTTATTGTCCTTTTATTTTAGTCTATGTAATTAGTTATATGAAATGAGGCTTTACTAACCCGTATGTTGCTCCAGGATTGTTTTTGGTTTATTCAACCCGTGCGATGCACCAATTGTATCTAAGATTTCATAGCTAAAATTTAACCATCTTGGAATTTATACTATCATTTAAAAGTTCATTTTAATCACCTTGTGTATTAGAAGATGCATTTGCATTGTGATGTTTATCATAACTTTTGTATTTAAATTAGTTTATTTACATTAAAAGTTACAATTAAAATAGTTTCTTCATATGTAATTCTACCCCAATAATTGCTGCCGTTTACAAACTGATGTTTCTCTTTCCAAAATACCCTTCTGCAATCTCTTTGCTAAAACCAAAAATTAATAAATGAAAATATGAAATTATGATAATAAAAATTAATAAATGAGACAGCTGTTTCGTCTTACAGAACCTCCAAATACGGCCCGCCCATCTTTTGAAGTTAGGTATAATTATAATTTTTAAATCTTTTTTTATCTATTTTGTTAGATTCTTTTATATTATATATTTAAATAAGTGACATAAATCCCCCTTCCACATTAAATTAAGGGGGATAAATTTTATATAGTATAGATAGTACACACTACTATATTAAATTTCTCTTTATTTGGGATTTATATTTTTTAATTAATGAAAATGTAAAATATTTTTGTAAATATAATAATTTCTATTTATTTGTAATTCATATTCCTTAATTTGTAAAAATTAATAAGGTAGGTAGGATTATTTTAGAAATAATTATAACGTAATTAATGCAATGATGATAATTAGGCCAGTAATTGATTATGTGTCAGCTGAAGCATGAGAGGCTGACACATAAACACACGAAGCACTAGTAGAAGACATGTGGCAGCCGAAGCATGAGAAACTAACACTTAGGATCAACGTATTCTGCATTAGTATATGAGGAGAGTTATTTAAGAAACCATACTTTTCTTGGATACTGAGGGACAAATTCTAGCCATCCATCTAAAAAGAAGAAGGGTGCAGATTAAAAAGGATTTTTGTATTAAAAATAAAACAATAAGAAAGCGGAAGGGTAATTTGGTAAAATTACCCCCCAACTACCCACGCACCATCACACTCACACCCCGTCATTTTCTCATTCTCATTCTCAGATCTACTTTTTCTCTCTCCAAAACACACACTAAAAACACACACAACACATACTTTTACACAAATCAAAAGATACACACACACACATCAAAAATCATCCACAAATCGCTTCAAAAAATTGAAGAAAAAGATGTCGATGATGTCATTGAAGAACAAATCTTAACAATTAAGCTTGTAGATGAAGATTCAAGTAAAAAAGAAGAAGAAATACAAGATTAACATCACTAATTCAGATGTAAAACACTTTATTTGCATATTTTAATGTTATCTATGCATAATGGTAAAGGTTACTGTTTATTATTTGTGATAAACATATTGTGATTTTTGTTCAAGTTATTGTGCTTATACAGTTTATGAAGAAGATATTTTGATGATATTTTGATATTTGATGATGTTATGGTGATAAGTAAGCTTTAGATCGAGTATGTTGATGTTTATGAAGAAAATATGTTGATGATGACATGTTAGTGAAAAATCATATATGATAAGTTGCCTGAAAAAATTGTAAAAAATTATATACTGCATCATATATGATATAAGCTAGGTTTTAAGCATTTATACTATATCATATATGATAATGTGCTTGAAAATAAAATACAAGCAGTTTGTGATCTCCTGGTGAGTACTACAAAGTTAGTTTTGTGTATAATATCATATATGATAATCTGCTTGAAATATAACTTTTTTAACACTATAATATATCATATATGATAATGTGCTTGAAACTAAAATACAAGCAAGTCTGTCATCTCCTGGTGAGTAATTAAAAGTTAGTTGTGTGTATGATATCATATATGATAATCTGCTTCTAAGTTAACTTCTTTACCATTATAATATATCATATATGATTATGTGCTTGAAAAATTAATCAAATCTTCTTATTTGTGTAGAGAAGGTTGTTTTAAAGGCATCTTGAACATTACAAGAATCCAAAGACCCAAAAAGCTCATTGAAGAAGCTCATGAATCTTCATTTAACGTTTAAAATGTATTCTTCGTTTTTTTCTTGTAATCTCTGCATGGAGTTTTGACGTCTACGGACGATTTTGTAAACCATTGGTACAATGTCTTGCTAATATGGTTTAACTTTCTTGGTATTATGTCATGATATTTATATTGAAATAAAAATGGCGAAACATTTACAAATGTGATTTTCGATATTATATCTATTTTGTTTAAGTTTTATTGCACACATTCATAATCACTTGGAAATAAATGCATTAGAATAAAAAACATCAAGTATAATGGTTTGATAAATTAGTGATTATCATGTTATTAAACAACTCTTCCTCTCTTTAAACAACAACTACAAGCGGCTTTGCAACTCCAACAAGCTGCTCCAGACCTTGTCGTTCTTTAAAGTCAGTGTCATTAAATTTTTTGTATATATCTGTAAGAAAAATTAAAAAAATGAAAACATAAATAAGTTGTTTCATGACAAAAAGTAAAAAATCACATATGATATATCAAATAAAACAGAGTGTATGATATAGTATGTGATATCATATATGATACATCTAACAAAATGAAATATCACATGTGATATCACATATGATACATCAAACAAAATAACCTCGATTATAAACACATTAACCCAAGCTAAAATCATATATGATATACTTCATACCAGCTTAGATCAGCTTATACCAGGAACTTAATTCAATTAAATTCTAAATAATAAGTTGTTCAGATCATAAAACTACCTAATAATACAACTTATTCACACTAACTCTACTCTAATTCATAAGCTTATTCATATAACTCTCTTCTCCTCTAATTCACAAGCTTATTCACATGAATCAGCTAAAAATGATAAAATAACAAGATGTGATGAAAATAAGCTAATAAGTTAGCTTATAATTCATCACAATAAACTCAAGTCACAATAATTCATAAGCTTATTCATAACTCTCCTCTAACTTATAAGCTTATTCATACAAATTTTCATCTAATTCACACGCTTATTCATACAACTCTCCTTTCCTTTAATTCATAAGCTTATTCACATGAATTAAATGAAAAAAAAAAGATGAATATAACAAGAAGAATATGAACCTGATGTTAACAAATTGAAAAACGAGATGATAAGATGATCGATTGATGAATCGAAGAAGATAAATTCGCGCTGTTTGTGAAGATCGATCGAATCTAGATCTATTTGTGTTGTTTTGTTTTTGTATTAATGGTGTAGAGAGAGAAAATAATGAGACGAAGAAAACACACATGCGTGTGTGTGATTGAATGGAAAGTTTATTAGAAAAAATTATATATATTAGACAAAAATACCCTTCATTGGATGAGATGAAGATAAAGGGCGGGGATTGATCTCTTGGTATGTAAACAAAGTTTGGTACTCAAATGATCTTAAATCTTAGTATATAGGGGTGATATGTTTAATTTAAATTTTGTTTCTCATACTTCGTCTCTCATATACTTTATTTTAGTGCTTTAAATATTTACGTGCCAAATTCACATGTGTTGATTAACACTTTACGCATAATCTTCATCACTCGAGCCAAATCATTGACATCGTACCATAATTTTGTGATACACATACTAAATCATATCTAAATCAAAGTACAAAATATAAAAAATAAATATCATCATATCACAACCTAAATATAGAAAACAAATTGTATTTTGTTAAATAATTATTTAATATTGATTTAGTTAATTTAAATGAACTATTATAGTAATTGATTTTTAACTAAGTAGTTTAATTATTTTTTATATATTCTAAGTTCATTTGTAACGCATACTTTAGTTAAATTCAATGAAAATTAGTTAAGTAATTAATTGTGATATTTAATTTAAAACATAAACTTTCAAATAATTATAATATTTATATAATCCTTCAAATTGCTTATGTGGCAGGGAGAGAAGAAAATTTGGAAAAAAAAATATTATTTTGTTGAATAGGGACTCTAAAGATGAGTTCTCATTAATCGGATTGGAAACCTTAACCAGATAACGAGAAATTCAAAGAGAATGAATGACCCGTTTGACTTTTTATCCCTTTTTGTTGGTGGAGAAGCATTATTATCTTTGTTAGGGGAGAAAGTAAAAGAGAGCAAATTAATTGTATTGATAACAATGAATAGAGGGGTTTTTATATAGGCATTACAATGAAAGTCCTTCCATACATAGGATTCCTAGTTAAGGTAAGACATCTAATAGGATCCTACTACCCCTGGAAGGGTCTAGAACCTTCCATCTTTGTATTATCCTACAACCAGTATTAGGTAAGACACCAATAAGGGAAGGATATCCCGGAACACTCTCCCTGTATCGAGCACTAATACTGTAATATCCGCAATTTTCGATTTTCGGTAAATTTCTTTTTTTGGCAGGAGTCCGTTGTAACGGCTTGCCTGTGACCGTTTCGCCATTCTGAGAATGATTCATTCTACACTTTTTGACATTCGTGTTCGTTTCAATGTCGTTTTGCTGAGTTCCGTGCTTTTGGCGACTTTTCCATATTTGATTTCGATTCTCACGAATCTCGTTCGAAACTGTTGTTTCGTGTTCCCCGTAAGTCCGTTTAACCTTGTTAGACGTGTTGTGAACTTTAGTTTGGTTATTGGATCATGTATCGTGATTTTCGAGCATTTTGGGCCATTTTGTAATTTCCCAAAATGTCGGTATCCACCTTCGTATTTGTTGTCTTGACCCTTTCTATGGACGCGCGTGATTACTTGTTGCATGGTATTTCATTTTGGATCGATGATGTTGTTGGGTACCGATTCGGATATTTGCGCCGTTTGCGGAAGCGTAAATAAAAGGTGCGGAAAATAAAGGACACGAGGATTTATAGAGGTTCGGCTATAAACGAGCCTACGTCCTCTCTTTATCTTTTTCAATAGGTTAAAGATAGCAACCTCTTCGCCTCTCTTCTATCGGTCGAGGTATAACCGTTTACAATCACGTCTTCTATTGGTCCGTGATAAACCACTCGTACTTGTCTTTGCGTCGGTCCAAGTTAAACCGTTTTCCTTTTCTATCGGACAAGGAAACAACCGCTCTAGCTTTCTATGGGTACTAGATAAACCTCACTTAGATATCGATTGCGATTCTAATAATGCCGGATCCTTGATCCTAATAACACCGAATCCAATCGTATCTTTCTTTTACCACTCGTGTATGTTTTCGTGAATTCTCACTCAAACACTTACAATTAAGCTCAATATCAACAACAAGAATGTGTATAATAATATCACAAATATAGACAATTTGCTCAAGGTTGTTGTGCTCAAACAATACCATAGGGATGGTATTTATAGGCTCCATCTTCAAACTAGCCGTTAGTTGCTGAACCTTCTTTACGTACGCTATATGCTCTCCATTACGTCGTAAGCCTCATTACGTCGTTACGCTAACCGTGGTGGTTACGTGCGTTAGCATCTTCACAAATCAGTCCAGTGAGTTTCATCATTTGAGTTACGTACGTTAGCCTTTCCTTTGTTACGTACGTTAACATTACGTCACTCATGACGTCATATATCCGTTGTATGCTTTGCTGACTTTGACTCCTCCAACGTTCACTTGTTTGAACTCCTTTACGTACGTTATCTCTCATCCATTACGTACGTTAAGCTGCTACCATTACGTACGTTAATGATCACATATTACGTACGTTAGCTTTGTGTTTTTCCAGCTTTTTGCACTTCGTTTTCCTTCGATGCTTGCTTCGTCTCTTCGTTGTTTTGTTTTGTTTGTCAACATTAATCATCAAAACACTTTTAATTTATGTATGGAACAAAATGTTCCAACAATCTCCCCCTTTTTGATGATTACAAAACAACAATATGCCAATGGGATTTTCCTGCAAAAAATACAAATATATGTATATCTTTACAGACCAAAGTTTTCGACTTTGTCCGTTTCGTTAGAATCTTCTCCCATTTCTTTTTCGACTCCTTCTTTCTCCTTTCTTTTAACTTTTCGAATTTTTCGAATTTTTCATCGTCTTTTCGACGTCTCCTCATTTTTCTTCAACTCCTTCATTTTTCTAATTCTTTTTGTATGCTATCGATTTTCCTCCCCCTTTCACGGTTAATCACATTTTCGACTTATTTCTCCATTCTCCTATCTCTCCCCCTTTTTGTATTCATCAAAAAGTGGATAAAATATCAATTGAAATAATACCAAAATATAAAATATGCATGATAAAATTTATGAGTAATAAATGCATAAAGGGTAAAAACTCCACCTGAGAATAATATCTCCTTAAAAAATACTCCCCGAGTAAAATACAAACATTAATTTTTGGGGATCCAACCTATAGTTGGTTTTTGTTTAGAAACGTAGACGATATTTGAAACGATTGTTCCTTTAGGAACCCAAATTTTCTTAGTTTTTATCGTCCGTCTCGGGCTTTTGCAACTTGAACTATGATGCCCGATTTTCAAACATTTTTCGCAATGGGGTATTTTAAAATTAATGGATTCGTTTTTCAAACGAGTTTTGAATCCTAACCCCTCTTTATTCAAAGTAAATTTTTGAACACCAAGCATTTGTTCAAATTTCTCGTTTCCACATGAGAATTTCTTTGTCAAAGATTTAAGCTCGGTTTGAATTTTGGCGAGATCATCCTTCAAAATATTTTCATTTTCACTACACTTTGAATGATCGATTTCAACAAATTTTCCCTTCTCGATAATTTTGGAATTTTCAATTTCCAAGGATTTAATTTTAGACTTAAGGGATTTGATTTCCGATAACGCATTTTGAAAATCCGTATGAAGTAATTCAAATGCATCAAAAAGTTCATCACGGGAGGATGTACTAACCTGACTTTCGACGTCGTTGTCGTCGAACGAACTCCGGGCCATGAGAGCGAGATTATTTTGATTGATGAAATCATCGTCTTCATCTTCATCGCTCCAAGTAGCCACGAGAACTTCTTTCTTGGGTTTGACACGGCAATTTTTAGCAAAGTGGCCTGGTTTACCACATTGTCGACAAGAGTTGTCGAACTTCTTCATTTCGCTCGAGATATCCTTCTTCCTCCGGTTTAATAAGGTTTGGAATTTATTAATATTCTTGGCATAATATGCCGCTTCTTCGTCGCTTTCTTCCACCGGGATTTCATCTTTCTTTTTAGACATCTTAGCCTTCATGGCTAACGATCTTTCTTTCGGTTTCGGCTTGACACTTCGTGATTTTAACACGATCTCATAATTGATTAGTGAACCAACAAGGGCACTAAAATCGAGCGTGTTGAGATCTTTAGATTCCATAATCGCGGTCACGGTGCCGTCCCATTCGCTAGGTAGTGATCGTAAAATTTTCTTAACTTTTTCACTACTAGATAATGGTTTTCCGAACGAAGCAAGTCCATTGGTGATGACCGAAAATCGGTCGATCATATTGGTGATGGACTGGTCACCCTTCATCATGAATAACTCGTAGTCATGGAGAAGCATATTTATCTTCGTCTCCTTGACTTGATTCGTCCCTTCGTGTGTGATTTCTAGAATTTTCCATATTTCTTTCGCACTCTCACACGATGAGATTCGATTGACCTCTTCCGGATTTAAGGCACAAAATAAGAGTTGAGTAGCCTTACAATTTAGATGGTCATTTTTCCAATCGGCATCGTCGTATTCTTCGAAAGATTTGAGCGCATCCGGATTTGATTGGAACTTTCGGGCCAAGGCAAATAATCTTCCAAATTTCGATGTCGTATGCTCGGATGAATATCGACATCTTCTTCTTCCACGTCAAATAATTTGAGCCATCAAAGAATGGTGGTCGGTTGAGAGCAAGGCCTTCGACGGGAGCTATTTGAAAAGCCATTGGATCTTTTCTCCACGGATGTTAAGCCGCGTATTGGAGTACCGCTCCGATACCAATTGTTGGGTACCGATTCGGATATTTGCGTCGTTTGCGGAAGCGTAAATAAAAGGTGCGGAAAATAAAGGACACGAGGATTTATAGAGGTTCGGCTATAAACGAGCCTACGTCCTCTCTTTATCTTTTTCAATAGGTTAAAGATAGCAACCTCTTCGCCTCTCTTCTATCGGTCGAGGTATAACCGTTTACAATCACGTCTTCTATTGGTCCGTGATAAACCACTCGTACTTGTCTTTGCGTCGGTCCAAGTTAAACCGTTTTCCTTTTCTATCGGACAAGGAAACAACCGCTCTAGCTTTCTATGGGTACTAGATAAACCTCACTTAGATATCGATTGCGATTCTAATAATGCCGGATCCTTGATCCTAATAACACCGAATCCAATCGTATCTTTTCTTTTACCACTCGTGTATGTTTTCGTGAATTCTCACTCAAACACTTACAATTAAGCTCAATATCAACAACAAGAATGTGTATAATAATATCACAAATATAGACAATTTGCTCAAGGTTGTTGTGCTCAAACAATACCATAGGGATGGTATTTATAGGCTCCATCTTCAAACTAGCCGTTAGCTGCTGAACCTTCTTTACGTACGTTATATGCTCTCCATTACGTACGTAAGCCTCATTACGTACGTTAACCGTGGCTGGTTACGTACGTTAGCATCTTCACAAATCAGTCCAGTGAGTTTCATCATTTGAGTTACGTACGTTAGCCTTTCCTTTGTTACGTACGTTAACATTACGTCACTCATGACGTCATATATCCGTTGTATGCTTTGCTGACTTTGACTCCTCCAACGTTCACTTGTTTGAACTCCTTTACGTACGTTATCTCTCATCCATTACGTACGTTAAGCTGCTACCATTACGTACGTTAATGATCACATATTACGTACGTTAGCTTTGTGTTTTTCCAGCTTTTTTGCACTTCGTTTTCCTTCGATGCTTGCTTCGTCTCTTCGTTGTTTTGTTTTGTTTGTCAACATTAATCATCAAAACACTTTTAATTTATGTATGGAACAAAATGTTCCAACAGATGTTGTCCGCGAGCATTTCGTCGTATTCGTTCCATGCGTTTTCGGAAATCGAATCATCGGGTACGGGCGGCTGGGCATTGGCCGAACAGGTGTGACAGGCACTGTCGGAAGTGCTGGGCAATGGCCGGGCAGGCGCGGCAAGAACCAGCATAGCGCACGCTACTGCCGGAAGACTGCGCACGCTAGCTCGGCAGGTATAGGTCAGTAGTGCCTCCGGAAGGCTAGCGCACGCTAGGCCGTGCCAGTATAAATATGACAGAGTAGTCATATTTTCACCCGTTTTTCATTTCCATCTTTTCCTCTCCGCGGCTGGAGGCTTGGTTATCAAGGAGATATGTTGTCAAGCAATTAATCCACGAAGTTTGGGAGTTCATATCATCGATTAATCCCTCCATAACCTCCTTTGATCCAGCGAATCAAGGTTAGATTTCCTAGAACCCTATTTTGCAAAATTTTGAGTTTTTTGTCCGATTCGTTCCGTATTTTTGATTAATCCATGATGGGTATGATTAATCTTAGTAGTATTCTTGTGTTTAACATCATTTAATCCATTGTTCTTTGTCGAATCAAGGTATATTTCTTGATTTTCCTTCAAGTTGACTTTTTGGGAGTTTTGTTTTTGATTTCGTTTTCCAGTCGGTTTTGATAAACCGATTGTTGTCTAATGATGTTATTAATCGTATTCTATGGATTATATATCCATACTTCGAGTTGGTTTAACTCAATTGACGATTTGAGTGTTCTTGGAAATCATTGAACATTTAATGTTTGATTAAATGTTTCAATGAGTTTAGTTCTCTGCTCAGCTCCAAAAATCTTTCTTCTCGCAAAGGTTTAGTAAAGATGTCAGCTATCTGATAGTCTGTGCTGACTCTTTCACCTCTGACTCTCTTGTTAAGCACGTGATCTCTAATGAAGTGGTGCTTAACATCAATGTGTTTGGTTCTTGAATGCAAAACCGGGTTGTTGGTTATTGCAATAGCACTATTGTTGTCACACCAGATAGGGACTTCATTGGCAATGATATTGTAGTCCCTCAGCTGTTGTCTGATCCATAAGATCTGAGCACAACAACTACCTGCAGCTAGGTATTCTGACTCTGTGGTAGAGACAGAGTTAGAAACCTGCTTCTTGCTAAACCAGGATATCAGTCTGGTTCCTAGGAATTGGCACGTTCCACTAGTGCTTTTCCTATTAATTTTGCATCCTGCGAAATCTGCATCTGAATATCCTGACAGCTCGAAATTATCGTCCTTAGGGTACCATAGTCCAACATTGACTGTAGACTTAAGGTATTTAATTATTCTCTTGGTTGCATCTTGGTGCGACTGCTTTGGCTTGGATTGAAATCGTGCGCATACTCCTACGGCATAAGATATGTCTGGTCTGCTTGCAGTGAGGTATAGTAGTGATCCAATAAGTCCTATGTAGTGGGTTGAATCCACTGATATGCCTGCCTCGTCTGCATCTAGGTGGGTACTTGTGCTCATAGAAATTCTTGCTGGCTTGGCTGATTCCATTCCAAATATCTTGATTAGATCTCTGGTATACTTGGCTTGGTTGATGAAAATTCCATTTTCCATCTGCTTAACTTGTAGACCGAGAAAGAAGTTAAGCTTTCCCATCATACTCATCTCAAACTCTCCTTGCATGAGATTTGAGAATTTCTCACACAGCTCTGGGTTGGTTGAGCCAAATATGATGTCATCCACATTTATCTGAACTATCAAAATGTGGCCTTCGTGTTCTATTCTGAATAGGGTCTTGTCCACCTTTCCTTTGCAAAATCCATTCTTCTCGAGAAACACAGATATTATTTCATACCATGCTCTTGGTGCTTGCTTAAGTCCATAGAGAGCCTTCAACAACTTGTAGACTGTCTCCTTTGACAAAACCTGGGGGTTGCTCTACATAGACTTCTTCTTCTAGAACGCCATTTAGAAATGCACTCTTTACATCCATCTGATAGACTTCAAAGTCCTTGAATGCAGCATATGCAAAGAATAGTCTGATGGCCTCTAATCTTGCAACTGGTGCATAGGTTTCATCAAAATCTATTCCTTCACACTGTGCATATCCTTTAGCAACAGGTCTGGATTTATTCCTAATAACAGTTCCATCTTCGTCGCTCTTGTTTTTGTACACCCATTTGGTGCCAATAACCTTCTTGTGATCCGGTCTGTCTGTTAGTTCCCAAACTTTGTTCCTTTCCATCTGTTCCAGTTCCTCTTGCATGGCATTGATCCATGAATAATCTTCCAGGGCTTGTTCTGTTGTCTTGGGTTCAATCTGAGACATGAAGCAAGAGAACATATCCATTCCTGCGGGTAGTGTAGACTGTCTTGTCTTAACTCCATCAGTCAACTTCCCGATGATTTGCTGGATTGGATGGTCTTTGAGCCACTTGGGGATATCGTCATCTTCTGGGTCTGTTCCCCCTGTTGAATTGCTCTGGTGGATTTCTGCAGCAGTTGGGATCTGGTCTTCCTGGTCTGCAACTGGATCAGCTACCGTCTTGTCATCTGCAGGTTGGGTCTTATCTGCAGATGAGTCTTTATCAGCTACAGCTGGGTCTTCATCAGCGGCAACTAGATCAGATAGGTTTGATGTTCCTATCTGATCTGCAGTTGGGTCTTGGCGGCTACTGATTGCGTCTTGGTGGTCTGCAGGTGAGTCTATCATTCCAGTGTCATGTACAATGACTTCTTCGAGGGTTGCTGATTTGAGCTTATTCTCAATTAGCTCAACTTGCTTTCTGTACTCAATAGTAGATTCGTCAAATACAACATGGGGTGTTTCTTCCACAACTAAGGTTCTTTTGTTAAATACTCTATATGCCTTGCTTCTTTGTGAGTATCCCATAAAGAGACCGTCATCAGTTTTATCATCGAAGACATTTAGTTGTGTTTTACCGTTGTTGTGGATGAAACACTTACAACCAAAAATATGAAAGTAAGCAACAGTAGGAGTTCTATTATTCCAAACCTCATAGGGAGTTTTGCCATGTCTCCCTACTATCATACTCCTGTTCTGAGTATGGCAAGCTGTGTTGATAGATTCAGCCCAGAACCTCTTGGGCAGGTCCGCTTCTGCAATCATGGACCTGGATGCTTCCTTCAGGGTTCTATTCCTTCTTTCAGCAATGCCATTCTGCTGGGGGGGTCCTGGCTGCAGAGAGCTCATGCTGGATTCCATTCTGATCGCTGTAATCAGTGATCGCTTTGTTGAGAAATTCTCCTCCTCTGTCTGATCTGATCCTGATGATGGAGAGGGATTTCTCATTCTGAATTCTTCTCAGCATCTTAGGTAGTTTGGTCAAGGTTTCACTCTTCTTATACAGGAAGATAATCCAACCTTGAATAATCATCTACTACAACAAGTGCATGCTTTCTGCCGCTTAGAGTCCTTGGCTTGATGGGACCAAATAGATCCATATGGAGTAGATCGAAGATCCTTGTTGTGAGAGTTGTAGGCTGGACTGGCTTGAATGATGCTCTCGTCTGCTTTCCTTTCTGACAGGCATCACAAAGAGCTTCCTACTTGACTGCTTCATCTGGAAGTCCTCTGACCAGCTTCTGAGAACTAATCTTGTTGATGGCTTTGAATTTCAGGTGACATAATCTTGTGTGCTATAGCCATCCATTCTCAGCTATTGTCTTAGATAGAAAACATGTGTTGGGATTTCCTGTGTTCCAATCTATCATATAGACATCTCTCCTTCTGAATCCTTGTAGCTTCACTTCTCCAGACAGGATATCTATCACCATACATTTCCAAATGGTGAAGACTACTAGATTCTTCTCATCGCAAAACTGGCTTATGCTCAGGAGATTATACTTGAGCCCTTTGACATAGTAGACTTTGGATATAACAATATTTCCTCGGTCCAGCTCTCAAAAGCCCTTCGTTTGTCCTCTAGAGCTATCTCCAAAGGTTACGTCTGGACCTCTTTCTTTGGTATATTTGGTCAGCATCTTCTTGTTCCCAGTCATGTGCCTCGAGCATCTAGAATCTACAAACCATTCTTTACCTCCAAAGTTTGAATTTTTGGAGATGTGGTAGTAGTCCTTCTACCTTTTCTGCAATCATACAAGCAGAGATTTAGGTACCCAAATCTGTGTGGGTCCTTTCGGGTTAGATAAATTCCTGGAGAATTGATTTCTCCTTGGATTATTAAAATTGTTATTATTACCCTTGTAAGGTGTGTAAGGTCTAGGTCTGTATCTTCTGTTGGGATTGTATACTGGATATTCCTTAAAATACTGGTAGTATGGGCCATTTCTAAATCTTGGCTGAGACCATTTATTAAATCTTTGAGGTCTCCACACTTGTTCATTTTGGAAATTAGGATAACCTTGAGGTTTCCATCTGCCCCTCCCATTTTGAAATCTATTTTTGGGGAGTTGTTGATAATAGTGGGCATGTTGTCTGGGCTGCTGCTTCTGCCTTGGCCAATGCCTAGTCGCTTGTCTAGGTGGCTGCCTTGTGAACCCTGGCTGCAGCCCAGACTTGTGACTTGTCTGTTGCCTGTTTTTAAATATCGGTTTATATATAGGCTCAGCAGTCGAGACTATTGTTTCTCCCTTGATGAAAGTGGTTTTAGAACTAGAGGGAGTGTGATGATCATATCCAAGGCCTGATCTGGAATATAGTGGCCTCTTGTTAGTACAAAATTCATCCAGAGTTAAAGACGCTTTCAGGGAGGTTATTTCCTGCGCCTGAGTCTTATTTGTCTGAGTCAGCTTAGTAAATTCGGCTTTGACATGAGCAAGTGCAGCTGATTTTTCTCTAAGTAAAACAGTTAGTCGATTTATCTCAGTTGTAGTTACATCAGCCTGGTTTTTCAAGTCAGCTGCAGTTATCTCAACTCTATTCAGTTCTAGGCTGAGTTTTTTCAAAATCATTTTTCAGCTGCCTATTCTCATCTTGCAGCTGAGTCTTCTCGGCTGATACAGATTGTGTGCAGATTTTAGTGTTTCAAAATCTTTAAATAGTTGATTTACGAATTCGTGCAGATCCATATCTTGTGACATGGCTGAACTATTATTTGAACTAGAGGATTTAGATGTTACCTCTTCATCAGCTAGGTTGGCCATCGGGCAGTCATATTCTTCATCATCATCAGAAAAGAATCCACTGCTTGATTCTACATGCTCCTGATCTTCTCCGATGAGGGCCTTCCTTCTGTCTTCTTTTCTGCCCACCTCCTTCTTGCTTTCGTCCTTCTTAAGCTCAGGACAGTCGATTTGGATGTGTCCTGTCTTGTGATAATTGTAGCACTCCACCTTCCAGCTTCCGGCTTTCTGGTTCCTTTTGGGGTTCTCCTTATAATTTTTCTTGTATTTGGAATAGTTTTTCCGGAAGTTGCTGAATCTTTGCATTATAAACGCCATTTCTTCCTCAAAATCTAGTGGATTTGGAGGCTTTATATCAGATAAGCTCTTGGCGGGGGACTCGGCTGCAAAGGCTATTCCCTTCTCTGCAGGCTCGGTTGAGGATGAACTTGGGAGCTCGAACTCATAAGCCTTCAGATCGGAGAACAGCTCTTGAATCTTGATTTTATTGAGGTCTTTGGATTCCCTCATTGCTACAGCCTTCATACTCCATTCGGGATTAAGAGATCTGAGTACTTTCAGCGCCATTTCCCTGTTTCCATAAAATTTGCCGAGGGAATTGATCTCGTTGATGATTTCAGTGAACCTTGTGTCCACTTGATCTATAGATTCGTCGTTCTTCATTTTGAAGTTGTCAAACTTTTGAATAGCGATTGACAACTTATTCTCTTTGATTATTTCCGTTCCCTCACACATTAAGGCTAATGTGTCGCAGATTTCCTTGGCATTCTTGCAGTTTTTGATCTTGACCATGGTGTATTTGTCAAGGGTTTGATAAAGCACGTCTCTGGCCCGGTTGTCAAGGTTGGCCAGCTTTCTTTCTTCGGAAGTCAGCTCAGTCCTCTTCTTTGGGATCTTCTCTGGCTTCCCTGCTGCGATCTCCTCTGGAGTGTTGTCTTTCTCGAAGGTGAAAGGACCATCCTCTATGATGCACCACATGTCATGATGAATTGAAGATAAGTGTTCCTGCATCCTTATCTTCCAAAGATCATACTCGTCAATTGAAAACACAGGTAATCTAGAATGCATGTGTTCCATTATAAAATGAGAGTAAAGATATATCTCTGATAGATCTGGTTCGTGAAGAAAAATGAACCAACCGTCTCCGATACCACTTGTAGGTCACAAGTCGTCCAAGAATAAGTCTAGGGGGGGTGAATCGACTTATTGAAACTCTTAAACTCTTTTTTACAAAGAGTAAGTTTCTTCAGCTGATGGATAAACAAATGACTTGGAGTCGTTTGTACTTAATACGTGCGGAAATCAGCTGATGACGAATACAAAATTACTAATGAAACACTTAATGATGAATGCAGCAGTTAAGGTATGATGCTATAAAACAGTAAAGAACGCAGGCAATTATAGTGGTCTCAGAGGTGGGGTAATCCTCTACTAATCCACTTTTCTCCAAACCAGTTGGAGATGAATTCACTATAATTTTCAACCAGTGATAAATATTACAGTGATTGACAAACTACAACGACTTCCAACCGGTGGAAATCCGTCTTTGTTGTAACACATATTGCCTTGCACCTCTTGATCCTAGATCCTTGGATGCCTTTACAGTCTCGAACTTCAACCAGTGAAGTACCCTGAACTCAGGATTATAGACACGAGTTTTTGTCTTCTCCAACTAAGAGCTTCTTCAAGTATGAACTTTTGAGAACCGCTCTTTTCACGATGCTATAGTTTGCTTTAGATTGCTTGAATGCTTTGATCGCTTGAGAGTATATTCACACCGGTAGTTGTTGTAAGGTATGCTCAGCTTTAAATCTTCGGATATATATAGGTCACGATCTCTGAGCTTTTCCTTCATAGACGTTGCAAATCTTTTCAACAAATCCGTCCGTTGGAGAGGTAGACTTCATTGTTTTCTATCTGAACGTTGCAAGGCTGGATTCCCATTATTTTAATCTATATTCCGACCGTTGTGAAGACTCTGCATGTGAGGTGCCGAATCTTTTGAATATAGTAGGATTAAAGTCTTCAAGGTGGGTCTGGATAGATTATTTAATTCATATCCTTTGCGGGAATCTCTCCAATTTGTCTCTTCACGTTGCATGTGACTTTCCGTAATATTTGACTTTTCAACGCATGCTGACGTGGACTTGGAGTACTTGGCTGATTTTAAGTAGGCTGATGTATCGACATCTTCTCTGCTGTTTTGACCTCTCTGATGGTGACTGTTCCGGACTCGTCTGATCAGATGAATAGTCTGAGGTTACTCGACTGCAGTCTGGTCAAACATCTCTGATGATTTTTGTTGACCAGTACTTCTCTGATTTGACTCGGCTGTACCTCTCTGATGAACTTAGCTGTACTTTTGTACTTTAGCCGATTTTTAGCCTAACTTATTTTGGCCTATAGAAGATACTCATTTGGTTCTTCTTTAAATTTTGCCAAGTTTTACACTTAACATAATTTTGGCCTATGGAAGATACTCATTTGGTTCTTCCTTACATTTTTGCCAAGTAATGAGTATTCGAATTTATATTAATGACATCATCAAAATCTAACAAGTATTCCTAACAGTACGGTATTATGTACTCATGTTTGACTCGATGTACTCATTCGTAATAATCCGGTAAAGCCACTGTGATGATGGCCTAGGATGCGCTCACGCAATGTCGGTGATTGACAAGAAGCTTGAAGCTCACTCTATCTCGATAAAAAGGACACTTGAATATCAATACCCGAATTTGCCCTAAATGTGTTGGTCTATCTCTCATATGACCTACAGGGCAGCTCACTTGTTGGAAAATCATGAAATTGGTACCATTGGAAAGGTTTGTGTCTACTTTCCAAGGAAACCAACCATTTGATCACATCCATCATGTTGAGTGACATATGACTATTGTTGCACAGTAGGACAGGATATGTCCGGTAATTTGCTGAGTCAACTTCGATAGAGCTTTGTGATCTGCTCAGGTCGATCTACGTTACGTACTGTATGTGAATGAAAAGCTATGGGTGTCTAGTTTTTATAAGTTCTTACAGTTTCGTTGATACCTAATGCATCGAAGAAGTTATGACTGATTCAGTGCATGGAGGTCAAGACTTTAGAAAACTTGATTTTCGGATAAGTCTTTAGTGACTCTGCACTTTGGATGTGTCGCGCTCTTTTTGTCCTTAAACCAAGGTTTGTTTTTCCCACTGGGTTTTCACTTGGTAAGGTTTTTAACGAGACGACATATGAGAACATCCATATAATGATGCGTTGTACTTCTGTTCAACTTAAACCAAGAGGTATTTTTTCCACTAGATTTTTCCTTGGTATAGTTGTGAGGGCAACTTGGCATCTGACTCCTATGATTTGAGGTACTCATCAGGGGGACTCGTTATGTATACATCAGGGGGAGTATACATGACATGTTATCTTGGTGCGTTGCAATCTTTTCCTCATCAAGCCTTTATTTTTCCCATGGGGTTTTGTTTTGGCTTGGAATAGGTTTTTACGAAGCCAACATCTTTTGCACCATTGTTGTATTAGTGCTCGACACAGGGGGAGTGTTCCGGGAATTATTATTCCCGTGATGCGTCTTACCTAATACTGGTTGTAGATACATAGATGGAAGGTTCTAGATCCTTCTAGAGGTAGTAGGATCCTATTAAATGTCTTACCTTATCTAGGAATTCTATGTATGGAAGGACTCTCATTGTAATGCCTATATAAAGGCTCCTCTATGAGTGTTATGAATACAATTGATTGACTCGTATTTACAGTATCTTACTTTCTCCTGAAACAACTACCAGGTTGTTCTTTTAAAAATAAAATAAAATAATTCAAATTTTTATTATTTTATGAAAAATAATATTCTAATTTTTGTTTTTATTAAAATAGCTTATAAATAAGATCCACAATTTGTTTTAATTTTTTATTTTCTAATTTTAAATAAAAACTTCCGATTTTTTAATATTAATATTCCAGATTTAAAAAAAATTACCTAAAAAATAAAATATACTGAAATCATATCTAAGATTCAAAACTCAATCGTTCTAGATTTTTTTTGGTACAATCGTTCTAGATTTGAAAGACTAAAACTAAAGAAATATACTGAAATCATATCTAAGATTCAAAACTCAATCGTTCTAGATTTGAAAGCCTAAAACTAAAAAAGGTTGAAAGAAAATCGATCTCTAATGATAAAAGGCCACGTGTTAATATAGGAAATACATATTTATGTAACCCCAGAGAAAAAAGAAAAAAGATATCGTTTAAAGACAAAAAAAAAAATCTTGTTTTTTATTTAGGAATTTATTATCCCCGGGCTGTGTCTTACCTAATACTGATAGTGAATATATAGATGAAGGTTCTAGATCCTTCTAAAGGTAGTAGTATCCTATTAAATGTCTTATATTATCTAGGAATCCTATATATGAAAGGACTCTTTTTGTAATGTCTATATAAAGGCCCGTGTTCTGAATACAATTGATTGACTCGTATTTACAGCTTTCTTACTTTTTCTTAAAATACGTTATCAGCATGAACTCTACCAACAGAGCAAGAAAAATTCGACCAAAATTCTAAAAGAAAAAAAAAATCAAAACGAGAGACGAGAATTTCCGTGCGTAAATTTTCTGCACGGCGCAATCATACCAAAATCATATTTTCCGATTCGTTAACCGTCGGATCAGTGTGAAATTTTGTTAGAAACTTCCCAACATAAATATCTATATATTCAACAGTGGAGATCGGATTCTGAGTAATATTGATTACTGAATCTGTCGCTGAACATAAGCAAATTTTTAAAAGGAAATTTGGAGATCCGACCTCATCCAATACCGAGCTGCTGCACCGCCGCGCCCGAGTCCTTTTTCGGCCGATTATCGAGCCCAGTAGCCCTTTTCGGACGTTTCTCAACTCTCTATTTTCCTAATTAGTGATTCATTTATCATTAACTTGTATGATTATGAATCTAATTGTGTTTATGCTTTACGTGGCCTATAGGAAAATATGTTACCCGTGATGAGGTGCACGCTATGGAGAGAAGCCATATTTATTATCCCATTCAAGTATCCAAGTAAATATGGAACCGAGTATCCATGCAAATATATTGCTCATATGGAGAAAAGCCAAATTTATTATCCCGTTCAAGGATCAAAGCAAATATGGAACTGAGTACCCACGTAAGATTTTATTAAAGTTCCCGTTTTTCAATTCATCTCTTTTGGGATTTTTTTTTTGGAATTAGGTATTTGGGTTCTTTATCTCCCACGCTACTTTGCGGTGGTTTAGACAATGGGAGGTGGTATCACTCTCATATGTCGTAGTAAACTGTGTGACGGTCCTGGTGTAATATCCGGAATTTCTACTATCGTTGTTTAATATTATTTTATCCGAGTTATATTGTACAGCATGGAATATGTACAGTATGGATAAAATGAATTAAGGACTGAGATGTCAGTATTGGTATAATTGTCGTATTTCGTCGACAATTGCATTTGAGGATATAATATGTTGAGTATACGTATTCAGTATGCCGTATGTTCATGTTCGGCATGTCGAGACGTTGGACGAAAGTAGCTGAAATGGCTAAGTACAGCCACATTAGCGCACGCTACGATGTATACTTAGCATACGCTAAGGCACAAGGATTACGTACGTTATTGAGTAGAGTTAACGTACATTAAGTTGCTAAGTGTTACGTATGCTATGCACAAGGCATTACGTATGTAATGAGAGGAATCGGACAGCTCAGGCTAAGGCCGACAGGTGGGACCCGCGGTCGGCAGCTTTCGGCGAGGAACGTGCTTGGTCGAGTCAACTCTTGGTTAACGTACGCTACGGGTAATGCATTACGTACGTTAACTGAGGAATTACTATAGCAAGTCAACGTACGTATTACGTACGTTATGGAGGAAACATTACGTACGTAAGCGAGTGAACGAAACAGGTCAGTAAGTTCTGGAATGACATTACGTACGCTATGAAGGACACTTAGCGTACGCTAGGCGGCATTACGTACGTTAATGCCGATGGATAACGTAAGTAATGATCGATGTAGTTTATAAAATGAAGTTCGTTCTTTCATTTCTTCACGAGAGAAAATCATTTCTTCCTCTATAGTTCATCCTTCTGAGGCTGTTAGTGAGAATAAACTTCTTCTAACTCGGTTATGAGCTTGGGAAGCATGGATTAAAGGCTTGGATGTGAAGATATCAATAGTTCTTGAAGAGTTTGATTGTGTTATTCATGTTCTTGAGGTATGTTGATGAACTCTTCACCTCGAACTCGGATTTTGATGTTATTGTTGATGAATAATTCGTATGAAGATGATTATGATGTTGTTATTACGGTTCTTGAGGTTATATGAACTATATGTTGAAGGATATGATGGTTTATGTCTTGATTATGTTGGTTATGATTATAGATTCATAGTTTTCTTGGTGTTCTTGGTAGGATTGTTTCGATTCTTGATGTTAGTAGGATCATATATTGGAAAATATGATAATATACACCTTGAATTATGAATGAGGATTGTTTAGATGTTAGAGGATATCGAATTACGTTGTTTTGATGGCTATGAACAAGGTTTCGAATCATTTAGTGTTCTTGAGGAACTCCTTGATGAATTGAACATAGCAAGACGATCGTATGTTGAATTGTCGGTATCTTTAGGTATGAAGATCGAATGTTCATTGATTGTAATGATAGAATTCGTATGTTCTTGATGAAATCCGAATCATGATATCAATTTGGAATCCGGAAAGAATGTGATTGATCACCGAATATGATTACCTTTACATTCATATCCGTAATCGTATTTTGGTAATGAATTCATAATTGTTGAGTTGGATTGTACGGACTTGTGTGTAATCGAGAAATTATGAAATCATTGAGTTTGTCGATCAGTTGTATTGATTGGTAATTATCGGATATCGATTCATATGGTGTATATGAGTTCGTAATGGATTGAGTTATGCTATTTGGTTTTGTATGTGATCGAAGTGTCGTTGAACCGTTGTGATTGATTGGTTGGCTATGTCGGTTATTGATTGTTATCGAATCGTTGCTATTTGATTACTTAAATAGGTTGAGATTATTGATCGGTGATTATAATCGTATGTTGCGGTCCTGTTCGAGTGTGTTCGTGAATTACATTGATTCGGGCCGAGGAACTTGTAGATGACCGCAATGAGATTGGTAGTGGCTTCATCATCGTCGTATTGGTATCGAGGCAAGTTATTACTTGCTCAGTTTATAATATTTAATGAATGGTTTCCGTTTCATTCGTTTATAATTCGTATAGCAATGTTTATAATCGTAATCACATGAGATTTGGAATTATAAATTGTATTCGAGTTTTGGGAATCTAAATCATAATATATATGATTTACTTTTGTTATTGGTATACTTGTATATCGAGGATATATTGTGATAAAGACGAAGATATGAATTATCTGCAATCCGTGATACTTTGGACCGTCGAGTATTGAGGATAATGGTTCGTGATGGTTTAGACATTGAGATCGCTCTCAAAAAACTCAGGGCAAGTATTCTAATCATTTTTGTCATTTGTGTAGATCATGTCGTGATACATTCGTGTATCGTTGTTGTCATGCATTTGTGCATTGTTGTTGTCGTGTATTGTGTACTGTTGTTTCGTGCAGTTGTGGATTGTTGTCATACGTCCACCTCGTGTTGGTCCGACGGGATCATCGGGGGATCTATGCTAGCGTGCGATGGATCATCGGACGGGTTTTCCACCTTGGGTTGGTCTGACGGGATTATCGGGGGATCTAGGCAGTGAACGCTAGATTATCGGATTGCCATGTATTGTTGTTGTGCATATGTATATTATGGGTTTGCCATAAGTATACAATGTCGTTATTGTTGTGATCATATTGACGTGTCATATGAGTATGCATTTGTAGGTCTTGTGTTAGGACCATGTCCGTATGTTGTATTGATCTGATATCGGATTAGACTAACATGATTGTCGTGGTATTTCGTATCTTGAGGTATGTTCCGTATTTCCTTTGGTACTTGTCTTTGATGGACAATCGATTATCGTATTGGAATTGTCGACGTTATCTGATGGATTGAATTGGCCGGAGTTGGTATAATTTCCGTATCGCGAGTTGTGATAATGTTTTGAGAACCTTGGGTATTGATGAGATACTGTATAGATAATTCGGTATGCGTTATTAAGGATACGAATCGTGGATTTTCGTAAAGTTACGACGGTAAGATTACATTGGTCATATTCTTACTTAGTATTTCCATTGATATGTAATTATTGATGTGATGTGATTGTTATCATTGTTGGATATTATGGTTGACCCCGTCGTGGGCTTTCTTTTGAGGTTCTTGAGATATCGAGCTTGTAGCGGTCGTGAAGAGATGAGCTTCCCGGAGGATACTGGCTAGGACATGTATTTGTGTATTAAGTTTCCTGATCAGTTGTTGTATTCCGCTGCTAGAGTATTTTAATTGGTTGTCTTTTCCGCTGCGTGAGTATTTTTAAATGGCCTTTTGGTATCTGGTAACTTAGGTTACTTTGACAATTGTTTTCTAAACTATTTTGTTGGTACGTGTAAGCGATAGCTTAACGTATGTTTTTAAACTATTGAGTTTTGGCATTTCAGGCCTTGTGGTTTCAAATGAGATTTTATGACATTTTTGAGAAACGGATTTTATTAATCTTTGAATGATTTTAAAGACAGTATCGTCGTTAGCCTCTTGGTCGTTTGTAAATATTTGTAAATCTTTCTTTCAGCCTTGTGGGTTCCATCTCGGGGCCCACAGCACTGTAATATTCCCGGTCAGATCTGGGGGTGTTCACCTGGGGGAGTCACGGATAATTCTTGAAAGTCGATATTTGTGGTTGTTGCATACACCATGTTTTGGGTGTGATTTGACGTCGCCGTTTTGTCGATTTTAAACCAATAATTGAACAAAATGAACATTGTCGGTAACGGTAAAGTTATGACTTATTCATGATTACTCACGAATTTATGACGTACAAATGGGGCAAACATCGATTGCGACGGATATGTCGTGGTTAAAAACGATTTGTGACATATTTGTCACGTTGAATTGAGGTACCACCACGTTGGTCTTGACCCAATCTCATACTTGGAAAACTCCATCTTTCATCCTATTAGAATAAAATATTGCCTATGTGTGTAGTCATGCACCGTCGCCTTGCAATATGATATATGAAAGAATGTACGAGTAACTCTCATGAATTTTAATATGTAAAGAAATGGCATATTGCAGTAAATACATGAATTCGTTGATTTCGATTATAGTTCGTGTGACTATAGGTCCGAATACTTTTCCAAGTATTTATAAAGGCATGCGCCTTACACATTTGACTATGTTTAGTCGATCTTATTGGACGGTCAAAGCGAGTTGGTTATGGTATATTCATTATGTTTCATGGTTCAAAATGCTTAATTATGATGCACCGCGTTGCATCCACATAATATGGCTATTATGACGTATACTTGCAAATTGAGAATTAAAATTCTTGGTTGATTTGATGCACTTTGGTGGATTTTGTCTACACTTTTGATCATGACTAGGCGCATCCTCCTTGGTATTTGTTTATGCTTTGAAAGTTCAAACGGAATAAGTGGTTTTTAAACAGCCTTAGCTGTACCGATATTCCTACTTTCTCTACAAGTCTACCAAGTTAGAGTTACCGAAAGGATCATTAGTCGAGATAAGAATCGAACACCCTGATGCGTTTAAACGCACCTATGGCTGTCATTGCCATATTTTTGCATCAACACTTATGTCATTGGATATGGTCACAACCTTGTTTTCTCACTAAAGTTGGCAAAAACTAAAGCAACCACTTAAAACATGCCCGTGATTTTATTTTAATGATCCTTGGGGTGCACGACCTATGTATAGAATGATACGGAAGTACAGTTTCCAAAACATCTGACCCTTCATCAATAGCCTTGCTAACGAGGGAGTTATGACTGTTTTAGTGAACAAAGGTCAAGCTGCGCGGAATTTTATTTCCAGTGATTGTGCTAACTTTTGTCCCAACCAACTTGGTTCCCACTTAAATTTTCAAGCAGTCTTATGACACACGTTTTTCAACCTTTTCTTGGTCAAATTTGCCACAAATGATCCGATTTTTGGTATGCATCGTACGCTAAAATGTCATATTTTAAATATTGAAAAACAGTTTCATTGGGGAAGCCCAAGATACGCACCCTTATAAGAAGGTCGAGCGTATGCATGGTAGTTTTACACCATGCTTGTGTCGTAATTTTGCCCCTTAGGCATCTAATCTCTCCATGTTATGCACTCAATATGATAGATCATTTTGATCGTATCAGGTATAAAATCTCTATGTTGTTAGAGTGTTCGATATGCTCATGTTTGTAAAATTTTGCAAGCGAAATTGAGTGCGTATTAAGCTATTTCTAAGGAACACAATAATTTTGGATTTCATGTTATAAATCCATTGTAACTATGATGACTAGGTCATCACAATTAATGAGTGGTACAATGCTCAAGTTGTTGAATGCCGAATGGCGTTATCTAGTCACATATGTTCCATAATAATTGAACCATGTTATGACTCGATGATATATATGCCATAGTGTATCACTCATAGCATCTCATTGTGATTTGTGAGAAATAAAATCTTATGCATCACTTGTAATCGGATATGTGAAAAGAAAGAATATTCATGAGTCAATATGGTCTGGCTTGCATCGGTTTTTGTAACCAGAAGATGTATTGGGACATTAACATATTTAGGCTTTAATAGTCCAGAGGTTGGAGAGTTTGATGATCCATATACCACGGTATTGCCATGGACATTATTTTTTTCTTTGAACAAAGAAACTAGCTGGATCAAAGACACCAAAGTACGTTGGTGGAGTCGTGTACAGGGCTCATGACCGATGATGATATTTATGTCATCTGCGTCTTGCTTTTATAAGTGTGTGTGATGCCAAACACCCTCCGATGATCCTTCTTAGCCATGTTCATTGATTAAAGCCTATTCTTTGGCACAATTAGGAGAAGACACCCTCCTATGCTAAAGAGAATAATGTAGTGACTCGCATAAGCATGGTACCGAGTCCTCCCTTTTCACCGAGTCCTTATACATACATGATCATAAGTATTAGCTTGGGTGGCTTATGAAGCTATGATGGTGTTCACAAATGGTCGTACTCAAGTGATAACATTTATATGTTATGTGGTTCCTTTGACAATGATTGATAAGTTGATAAAACCTGAGTTTATGGTTGTCCAACTTGCGGACCAGTTATTGTAAAGGTCAGTTCACCCACTTTTAGACCAAGTCTTAAAGTAAAATTTTAACGAGTACTTCCTAACATCCAAGGCTACCTTCTCACAAATTTTGGTGCCATTTGGAAACTTGGAAGGAGGTGAACCACTTAAATGAAGTTTTCATATACCACCAGCCATTTCAACGACTAGTTCGATGTCTTTTCGACCTGTTTTTGACCACAGAGTTGATGGTTTTGGAATCCTAACACCCGTTTATACATGCTCACGAAATTTTGAGGTGTTTGGGGCTGGTGAAGGGAGTGAACTCTTCAAGAAAGCACTATAGGTTCGATAAAACCAACGGCCTATCATCGGTTCAATAGTTTCTTTATGTTCGATTCCGGTGGTGCATGGTGGCGGTTTTGTTGGATTGTCAAGACTAGTAGATGTGGTTATGTAGCATAGGTCAACATGTCAAATTCACCTATACCTATATCATTCAAATGCTTAGTTACAAGTGTAACAGTATGCATTTTGTTAACTGGATTCTGTTAACAATGAAAACCTTTATCATCCACATGTTCATGTGCCAAAGTGCATCACCACAACGCATTATGATGGGTTATAAATGATGAGTATGACATGCGCTTTCACTCATAGTCTGCTTAAAATACACCTTGGCAGATGATGTCGTAAGTTACTATGATGTGCCAGTCTTCCCGTCGTTAGGGGGAGATGCGAACGATCATGTTTGAGTAGAACGACTTGGAATTGTCGTAGTTTGTCCCTACTATGCCTCACCAAGTTCCCTAAAGTGACGCAATTAAATACATGCTGCAAACATGTCTGCAAGGATTATGTCCGGTCATGGACGTTCGTCACCTATAAATGGTGATATGGTAACACCTCAAATTGTGGTTGATGGTGTTAGTAGGCCATGGATCTCATAGAGTATTGGGAAGCCACTTAGTTCGATAAATACTCTTGCTTAGAATATATGCGAGTTTGGTACATGAAACTTAATCATTTGATCAAATGAACTCATACGTATCATGTGATTCTGGATTATAGTCTTCATTGGGGGACGCCTCAAGGAATGCCAATCTATAAAGAGTTCTCTATGAATAAAGCCGGTTCATGAGGACGTGGAATGTGAGTTTAATCGTGTAACACACCCAAAACCATATGGGAATATTACACGCCGTAGATCCTTCCCACAAGAATATACCAGGCTAAATATCATAGAACGACCAAGTGTTTACCCGGCCGAGGGCAAACATACAATAATACGGACCGTTAAGGTCAATTATAAACAACTACACTGACTGATGAGGTCGCACGACTGCTGCAAATAGAAAAATTCAATTCTTTACAATAAATACCCATGCAAGGGTAAAGATACAAAATAGCAGAAGACGGATTACAACTCTTACGATACAACATAACTCAACTTAACTTCCAACTCTTGATTAGTATCGTAGCTCGTCACTTCCTGTGACTGCTCCCACAAACCTGCATATACCTGGACGCAAAACAGACATCCACCCCCCGATTACTCAGGGGTTAGCAAAATTCCACTATTTTGCTAGTGGAAGTATAATACTATACAAAACGTAACAAGCAAATAGCAACCACGAATCAGATACGACAATGAACTATCAAAACATTTCTGAGAGGTTTTAGAATTTGGAATTCAAGCAAAGAAGTATTTGAAAAAAACTCATCATCTCGGGGATTTTAAAAGTAGAAATTCTTTTGGACCTCGAGTCCCAAATTATAAAACTTTTTTCGAAATCGTTAGGGCCTCAGCCCGGTTCTCGTTTCAAAACACATTAGTTAAGATATCATCATGCGTCTGAAGCCCAACATCAAAATATTATCCAATCAATCACGGTTACACGGTCACTGTTCGTACACATCTTGTACCGAACTCCAGAGGCCTCGACGGACCCTACCAGGAACACACACGTTGTTCGTACACATCATGTACCGAACTCCTGAGGCCTCGAAGGACCCTACACGGAGCACACACGTTGTTCGTACACATCATGTATCGATATCCAGAGGCCTCGACGGACCCTACCCGGAACACACACGTTGTTCGTACATATCATGTACCGAACTCCAGTGGCCTCGACAGACCCTACCTGGAACACACACTGTTCATACACATCATGTACCAAACTCCAGAGACCTCGACGGACCCTACCCAGAACGCACACATTGTTCGTACACATCATGTACCGAACTCCAGAGGCCACGACGGACCCTACCTGGAACACATACATGATCACTTCACAACACATATTGATCAACATAACACATTACCACGAACAACGCACGTTATTACCAATATGACAAACCATTCAACAATACACCCCAATAGATATTCAAGTATATAATTAATCCGGCACAATTCTCATAATCATCACGATAACTCAATCATGAACAATCACGCACAACACAAATAATATGGTTAACAGAACCAACACAATTCCACAACGTTAAACAAGTAAGGATATCATCACAACCATCAAACGTTCGCAATAATCAATTTATAATCAATCCACACGAACCATATCAACGAAGGTAAACCAAATCATTGAAAACCCAACATGAAGTCTCTATTCACAGGTCACAAATCGTATAACAAGATACTTGCCGCATTAACCGATGTCGGGCACTCCGACGAACACGGTTCTATCGGGAAACCTCGGACCCCGAAGAAGACAACGAACGGAAGAGTTCCAACTCGAGTTCTTCACAAAGATTTCGTTCCTAAGACATATCATCAAGAAATCAGTGATTGTACGAGGAATCATAATCGCATAACACCTGAATCCCCCTCTAAGACCTTTTATCGGACACCTTCAAGGCATCGATTAGGAACTCAATCAAAACGACGATTTCTTGGCAATCAAACCATGGAACAACAAGGAAATTGATAGAATACAACCTAATAATCATTAATCCGTCACTAATTTTGGTTACTTTGGATTAGACGAACGAAATCTAGTAAAATTCCCAATTTCCCTAAAACTAAATTTTTAGGAAATCTAACCTTGATTTGGTTGATCGGAGGAGGTTATGGGATGATTACTCAACGCTATATATACTCAAGAACCTCGTAGATGGATAGACTAACACCATGTCTTCATGCTATCCGAGTCTCGCCGTGGATAAGATGAGTTGGGTGAGAAAATGAGTGAAGAAATCATCTTCCCGATCATATTTACACTGCCCAGCAACACACGGGTAGACACGCACGAGCGGCCGGTCGTGCACCGGGTTGTGCGCGCCACTATCAGGAATCTGCCATGACACACGAGCACCGAGCACGAGCACCCGCTCGTGCGCGTGCAGTCAGGGCTGCACGAGCGCTGGATCGTGTGCCCAGCTCTTGTGCACACCTGGACGGTTCCTACCGCACCTGGACGGCCAGTGCCCGGCCGCCATGACTCGACGACTCAAATTTCCGAAAACGCACGGAACGAACACGACAAAACGCTTGCGGACAACATCATCGATCCGAAACAAAAACAACATATAACAAATCACCAGATACGTCCATAAACACAAAATCAGTTGTTGAGAAAATAATACCAATGCTCGACAATCGAGAAATATCCGAAAAAATCCAAAATAACCGGCACGGAAATCTCGGGTATTAGATTCTCTCCCCCTAAAAATAAGTTTTGTCCCGATACTTAAAACAAGGTCATCACAGTGCTACAAAACAAAACACAATGTTCAAACATAAAGATACCAAATTCATGACCCCATGAACTACCATCATGTGTCTCCGTAGGTTCAACAACCCACACGAAACTTATTCAAAACAAAATATCAGTCATCATGCACCAAACATAAAAACATCACATAATATATCTCCACACGAAAAATAATCCACATTACGAGCACAAAATACTATCACTGGACGTCACTGGCCCCTCCAGAAGTAGGAATGGAACTCCGATTCCCTACCATCTTAGCAATGATCCCGTAGTACTGAACTCGATGTCCCTCGCGTCCACAATTATAACACCGGCGGTTTCTTACAATACGCACGTTCATGGCCCAAAACGTTACAGTTGAAACTTCTTGGAGTACTACCTGAACTCAAAGACACCGACCTGGGTCTTTTAGATTCTCTAGCTGACCGAAAAGGTCCCATACTCATCTGATATGAGGTTTGAGATTTTGAAACCCCAATTCCCTTGCTTCCCGAGGCGTCATCAGAAATCTTCTGTTGTTTTGCCGCATATACAGACTCTGTAGACATTATAGCCATTTCAAATGCAAAAGCTCGATCCTGATAGTCCTTCACGTGGTACACATAAAAGGGGTCGTACACTGCCGAACATGAGGTTTCATATGCATATCGCAATAACAAACTTTATCTGCCTCACTTCTCACTTGATCTCGAACATAACATAACTGCCGATTATAATCGACTATTGCCTGAGATATCGACACATATTGGGGCGTAGCTGAGAAAAACTCGACAATCCTATGCTCTTTAACAGATGGTGAACAATACTCAGCCTCCATGGCAGTCTTGAATTCAGTCCGAGTAGCTGTACGATCACTAGGCGCTACGGCCCCCCACCAGCCTGGAGCTTCCTTGTCGAGCAGGTATTGAGTAATAGGTACTCTTCTTTCATCGGGACAAGCTACAGCATCAAATGTTCTGTTCAACTGGAAGAGCCAATTCTCCCAATCTAACGAGTCATAAGAACCTGCAAAACGAGGCGGGTGCATTTTCATCACATCTCGTAGCCACTTACTAGCTCCGTTATCCCCATCTGGGATCTCATCCCGGTGTACGTTCTGATTCATCTGTGCCAACTGATCAACCACCTGACGAAGGACGGTGCGGCGCCAACGTCAACATTACTCTGGTTGATTGCCCCTGATCACGCGATTGGTCATCTCGACCATATGTAGAGCTGATTGGCGCTCGACAACGAGCGAGTCGCCCTCTCATGCTCCTGATTACCACCACTACCATGACCACGTCCTCGGCCTTGACCTCTCGTCATACTAAACGGACCACCGTTCAGAACAACAAAACAAACATCACATAATCAACATAAAACAACAAACAACAACACAATAAAATATCCACTCCGAGTACTTATACGAATACACGAACCATCGCTGCAATAATAGAACTTAAATTCATAAGTAATCCACATGGCTACATCAACAGAAATGTATGACCTTTACCAAAACAAACATGGTCAAAACCACATACATATCATTGGGGTCAAACATTTGTAACATTTTTTAAAAATAAAATTTTCTGAGGTATTCGTTCAAATGATAATATTTTAAAATTCTTGAATTTTAACGTTTTTGCTGAAATGAAATTTTTGAAAAATACTTTTATTACCTTAGTCGTTCGATCAAAACTATGAACCCATTATGTTTTGAAGTCATTTACAAAACAACATTTTTGAAATATCAAACCTACTCGATAACCGATGTAATCAAAAGGACCTTATCAATATATATCATCATCACCATTAACGACATACAGGGTAACCACATGTTACCACGCCACACCATCACGAATAACAACGCCCATGGTGATCCGCGGCCATGCCCCTCGGCATCGACCCCCAGAGGTTTCGCCAAACCATTTCTGGGTGGAAAACCTCTTGTACTCGTACTAATCATTACCACCGATCAACTATCACATCAGGATAATGTCATAGAATAATATAATTAAATCAGACTTTTCAGTCACAACACCTAGTGTACAATCCAAATTTTCTAGTAAGAATGGTAACGATCAACAACACATCAACGATACCCATACATGATAACCAACCGAGTGCGACATACAATAGTTAAAGTTCACAGTCTTCATTGGCGGACCATACGAATATATCAACAGAAATCAAATGATCAGTAAAAGGGCACAGATACAACCGTAACAACAAGATTACTACCGAGTCAGTCAAAAGCTTACGGCCATAACAACATGCAGTTTACGGCCGTAACAACTAGGAGCTTACGGCCGTAACACTAACTTCCTCCGGCCATAACGTCTACCAGCTTACGGCCGTAATGGAGAACATCTTACGGCCATAAATACTAGCTGCAAGACAACAGAATTGTCTCAGCAGTCCCGAAACGGCTCCGAAGGTTAAGGATCGACTCCTAACAATGTATCCCAATATTTAGAAACACTGCAAACTTCTCCGACGAGTATAACAACATAACAAACTTTCGTAACAACTTAGTCTCAACACACAAACACATAACATTCTAAATTCCAAAAATCAAGGTCGTTTTGCAAAGTAAAAATTCTCCAAGATCCTTTCAACACATCCAAAAATGACAGTAACATTTTACAATATCCAAAGTACTTTAAAACACATTTTCCAAATACCGTCTGAATGTGTTATTTGAAAATACATGACCAACTTGTCAAAATTCAACCGATTTCAAAATCCATACAAACTGTTGTTTAACCGCACCATCAAAGTATTTCCAAAAATCGATTTTTTCCACAAAAAGACTCAAGCCCGTAAAATCTTTTCAGAAAAAGTTTCAAACCCACACGCAGCGGACACGATTATAACTATCCAAAAATAATCGAATTTAAAACCACATGCTCAATAGGCAAACAAGATCACAAATTCAATCAAATACAAGTCGTAAACACCAAGTTTTAAACATACGTCAAAACCATCCATCTGAGTTTCTCGACAAACTCTACCATCATTCCATTTTCTGGAACACATCAAGGTTCCCAATTTTCACATCGTATTGCACCACTTGGTGTCCAAACCATCAATACATTCAACTCTGTAATATCCGTATTTTTCTTTCCGTTGTATTTTCGTTTTTGGTGTATTTCTCGATCGTAGTGACCCTCGTGTACTTTTCAGCGTGTCCTTCCTGTCAAACTGTTGAACTGTATTCTCGTTATTGTTGTGCGGAACCACCGTTTCGGGGTTGCCGTGGATCCATTTCGTGTTGTTGGTTTCCAAATATTGATTCCTATCGTTTTATTCTCTTTCCGGATCATTTTTATCATTTTGGGACCCAAAATGGGGTGTGGGCCGCGGCACAAGGTGCGTGCGCCGCGGCACACAAATTTCTCCAAATGTTGGTCGAGCGATCAGACGTGTGCCGCGGCACACCCATCCGTGCCGCGGCACGGCTGTGCCAAAGGCCGCGCACACCTGTCCGGTGCCGCGGCACACTCGTGTGTCTTCCGCGACCAAAAGCCAACTGTACCGTGTGCCGCGGCACACGCAGGTTGTGCCGCGGCACAATGCCAAAACCTGGGAGTAAATTTTCGGCCTGTGCCGCGGCACACGAAGCGGTAATTGCGCAGTCTCGTCTTTATTAGACGAAATCGGTCGTCTTCTCCCCCATTTCCACCTGCATCGCGAGGGAGAGTGAGAGAGAGGGGAAGGGTTCTTCATCTATATCCATTGGGGGGTTGATTTTCACCATCTTTCTTCGGTAGTGGAGCCCGGGCAATCAATCTAACGCGTGTTCTACGGATCTTAGTACTCGAATCTTCCAAGGTAATATTCTAAAACCCTATCTTCGATTAATTTGGGGGTTTTTGGGATTTTCTTCCGATTAGTTCCGTTTTGTTGGTGGATTCATGATGTATACGATTAATATTGTTAGTATCTTTAGTTTTCCTACGGATTCATGGATATTTTGTGGATTTTTACGGAATCGAGAGGGTTTGGTTGTGGTCCGCCCTCGTTGTTATTTTGGTACGAATATACATGAATCGTAGGCGGGTTTCCGGGTGTATTCCATTTCCATAATCGTTTAGAAGTGGTTGTGATTGTGCTATTCGAATCGTTAGGTTCATTTTCGTCGGTTCCTCGTGGTTGTGCTTGATCCTTCCGTTCCGTTCGTGTCATCGTCTATTTAATCGAGGCAAGTATCCTTATGAACTTACAATCTTGACATAGTAGTTTTGTATGAGAAATCGTGTGTGTGTGTATGCTCACTGCGGGTTAGATCCGACGGGGTCTCGGTAGGGTTCCACGGTGTGGGACCGCGAGCTTGCTTTTTACCCCTGTGGGTTTGCTCCGCGGGGGTCTGGGCTGGGATCCACGAAGCTGTGGGTCCGCGGTTAATTGTGGTGCATTTTTACAAATGTGGTTTGATCATTGGCATTTAGGAAATGAGTATTTTGGAACTATGTTTTCTTGAACTGCATGCATTACTATATGTGTAAGATGTAAGTCGTTCATCTGGTTACTTGTACTAGCGTAATTGCTAACCCCTCTGGGGACCCGTTTTGGGGAAATTCGTTTTATGAATTTCAGGTCAGGTTCATCGGGACGAGCGGCTGACTGGACGATTACGGATGATGGCCATGCGTGATGATTGTGCATAAGTGACGTCTTAATGTCTTTTGTCTTTTCATCTTTTGTGGCTTTTGAACTAATAGTTGTACTCGAGTACTTAAGAGTTCTTGTTCATCCGGATTGTATTGTTGCCTATATGTTTGTGTTGATTGATAATGTTATGTTTGACCGGTTGAACCGGGTGGATTATTCTGTTTTGCGTCTTTATGACATGGTGTTGGTTTGTCGTTTATGTGAGTCGATGAGTATGATGCTGTTCAGCCTGGTGGGTCCCATATAGGGATTCACGGCGCTGTAATATACCTCGAATATCTTGAGGGTGTTACAGAAAATGGTATCGGAGAACTAGGTTTATGGATACCTAGGCTTGTCGGTTTATTGGGTCTTGTGGTGTTTTGTTATGCACATCATCGTCACGCTGCCATGATTCCGGTACTACCAGTGTCCGTAAGTTTTCCTTCCTCTGTTCATTAATTCCTTGTATCGTACCCTTGATTCTCGACTTGTAATTGTTCTTTTCTTGTACTGATCCTCGTATGGCTTTTGCTACTTATTTAACTCCAGTATGGATGCTGGAAGAGGTCGTGGTCGCGGTCGTGGTCGTGGACGTGGGGCGGCCGGTGGGGCGGCCACGTCACGGTCTTCGGGAGCCGGCGATCGGCGACCGTCATAGCCATGCTTCTTCTCAGGAGCGTGCCGATCTTGGTATTGCGGCCGTTATGCAGCAAATGGTGAACCAAATGGCGGCAATAGCTCAGGCGGTTCAGAACCCGGACCAGGCCCACGCTAATCGGGGCGGAGCGGATCGTTGGCTCCAGGATGTTATCAAGATGCACCCTCCTCAGTTTTCGGGAGCTTCAGACCCGATTGGCTGGGAAGGGTGGATTAAGGAGATATCTAAGGTCTTCGTTGCCACTAACTGTCCCGAGGACCGTAAAGTCCCTATTGCTCAATATTTCCTCACTGGGGACGCTACGGACTGGTGGGAGGCCGTTGGGCCCAAAGACCATGCTGCTTCGTGGGCTGAGTTTCAAGAGTTGATGGAGGCTGAATATTGCCCGTGGCCAGTCAGACAGGCTCGGGTACATGCTTTTTATGATGCTCAACCGCGGGATATCCCCGTATCTCAAGCTATTGCTGATTTTAATAAGGAGTTGGGTTATGTGAAGACCCAAGTTGTCGAGGAGAGCGACAAAATTTTCCATTTCTCCAGACGGATGAAGTTGCCGATTCGGGACTATATGTCGGGGCTTGTATGCACTACCTTGAAAGATTACCAGAGCAGGGCCCTTGCTTACGATATGTCGGTGACGGCGAGTGAGGCGGCCCGCGAGAGTAAGAAACAGAAGTCCGCCGGGAATTTTTCGGGCCACAAAGGTGGGGGTCAGCAGAAATTTCAGTCTGCTAACTTTTCCGCTGGTGGTGGCCCAACTCGATCTACTGGGTTTCCCCATAGGGCTGCCAGTGCCCCTTCTCGAGAGGTGAAATGCTTTAACTGTGGCCAGCAGGGCCACATCAGCCGTGTTTGTCCGAACCCTTTGCTGACGTGTAATCAGTGTGGCCAGTCGGGTCACAAAGCTGCTTTCTGTGCTGAGAGGGAGAAAATCCTTGGTGCCCGGGCTTCCATTCCAGCGCCTAGGGAACCAAGTGTGAATCAGGGGTCGTTTGCTCCTCAATCTCCGCCGAGTGCTAGTCGGGGGAGAGGTCGGGGTCGACCTTCAAGAGGAGCTTCCGGTGTTGGCTCGCCCACCCGCGTGTCTATGAGATGCGGAGAGCCGATGACCCGGGCTACCGTGGCGGCAGTACCGTTTATATTCTTTCTCACCTGTCGGTGTGCTTTTCGATTAGGTGCTACGCATTCGTTCATATCTCTGGATTGTGTGCGCCGTTTGAGTCTCGACCGTTTGACGCCTTGTGAGCCCTTCATCGTTAAGCTTCCTAGCGGTGATAGGATCGTTGGTGATCAGGAGGTTCGAGACTGTTCTGTGTTTATTTGCGAGAGGGCTTGGCCCTCTAATCTTATTGTTGTGGGTATTGAGGGTGAGGACTTAATTCACGGGGATGATTGGCTCGAGCGGCATGGTGCAATCATGAACTACCGCACGAGAATCATCACCATGTTAGCCGATGATGGCACCGAGCACTCTTTCGCCGGGCGAAAGAGGGGGAACCAGTCGTTATTAACGCCTTGAAGGCGATGAGACTCTGCGAAAGGGGTGTACGGCTATTGGTGCTACGCCTTGAAGACGGAGAGTGGTGGAGTCGAGCTTTCGTCGATTCCAATCGTTAATGAATTTCTGATGTTTTTCCTGACGAGTTACGGGATTGCCACCGGATCGTGAGGTTGAGTTTGCCATAGAGTTAGAGCCGGCCGCGGCTCCTATTTCAAGGCGCCTATCGGATGGCACCTTGAGAGATGTCCGAGTTGAAGAAGCAGTTGAGTGAGCTTCTTGAGTCGGGGTATGTTCGACCGAGCGCCTCGCCTTGGGGCGCACCGGTCCTGTTTGTGCGGAAGAAGGATGGCTCACTACGTTTGTGTATCGACTATCGCGAACTAAACAAGGTGACCATCAAGAACAAGTATCCTTTGCCGAGAATCGATGACTTGTTCGATCGATTGCGGAGTCGGTATTCTCGAAAATTGATTTGAAATCGGGATACTATCGGCTCAGGTGAGAGAGTCCGATGTGCAAAACAAATTTTCGGACGAGGTACGGACATTATGAGTTTGTAGTTATGCCTTTCGGGTTAACTAATGCGCCGGCGGTGTTCATGCAGTTGATGAACAAAGTTTTTATCGAGTATTTGGATAAGTGCGTCGTCGTCTTTATTGACGATATTCTTATTTATTCGAGGAATGAGGAAGAGCATGCCCATCATTTGCGGATAGTGTTAGACATTTTGAGGGCCGAGCAACTCTATGCGAAGTTCTCGAAATGTGAGTTCTGGCTGAAGGAAGTGATGTTTTTGGGTCACGTGATTTCAGCCGAGGGGGTTCGTGTAGATCCGCAGAAGATCGAGGCGGTATTGGATTGGGCACCGCCCAAAAACGTGAGAGAGCTCCGAAGTTTCTTGGGTTTGGCTGGCTACTACCGTAGGTTTGTCGAGGGTTTCTCGAAACTGGCTCGACCACTTACACAGTTGCTCCAGAAATCCGAGAAGTTCGTCTGGAATGACGAGAGGCAGTTCAGTTTTGATGAGCTGAAGAAGCGTTTGACTTCAGCCCCGGTTTTTGCGTTGCCATGTGGCAACGAGGGTTTTGCCGTTTATAGCGATGCTTCGGGTCAGGGTCTTGGGTGCGTATTAATGCAGCACGGCAAGACCATTGCCTTTGCGTCGAGACAGTTGAGGCCGTATGAGCTTAACTACCCTACTCATGATTTGGAGTTAGCGGCAGTCGTTTTTGCGCTCAAGATTTGGCGTCATTATCTTTTCGGCTCTGCATGTCAGATTTTTACCGATCATAATGAGGCATAGGAGGTGGTTGGAGTTGATTAAGGATTATGACCTCGAAATCCTTTATCATCCGGGTAAGGCGAACGTCGTGGCCGACGCCTTGAGTCGGAAACCAGTTGCATTGCGAACGCCTGAGATCCTTACGTCTCAGTCTGAGCTTCGGAGGGCTTTGATCGAGTTAGACGTTGAGGTCTCGTTGCCGGGAGCTGTCGGGCAACTTTGTGCTTTAGAAATTTCATCATCTTTGATCGATGAAATTAAGCTGAAGCAGTTAGAGGATCCGATGATTACTCAAATCCGAGAGAACGTTCTTAAGGGAAAGTCCCCTGGGTTTGTGATTCACGAGGATGGTGTTTTGAGATTCCAGAGTCGGCTTTGTGTGCCGAACGACTCAGAGTTGAGACAGATTATTTTACGGGAGGCCCATGCTACACCTTACTCCGTTCATCCTGGTTCGAATAAGATGTACAAGGACTTGAGAAGGAACTTCTGGTGGAATGACATGAAGGATGAGGTCGCACAGTTTGTAGCGAGATGTTTGACTTGTCAGCAGGTCAAAATCGAGCATCAGCGACCGGCTGGGCTCTTGCAGTCACTTCCCATTCCAGAATGGAAATGGAAAGATATATCGATGGATTTCATTACGAGTCTGCCGAGATCGAGGTCGGGCATGAATATGGTATGGGTGATTGTTGATCGTCTGACCAAGTCGGCACATTTTCTGGGCATCAAGGACACTTGGGGCCCAGAGAAGTTAGCTCGTGTGTTTATCGCGCAGATTGTGAGACTTCACGGTACTCCGAAGTCTATTGTTTCGGATCGTGACGGCCGTTTTGTATCGCACTTCTGGCAGGCGGTGCATAAGGCGTTGGGTACCCGTTTACATTTGAGTACCTCTTTTCATCCCCAGTCAGATGGACAATCGGAACGCACTATCCAGACGTTCGAGGACTTGTTCCGTGCCTGTGCTCTCGATTGGAGTAGTGACTGGGAGGAACATTTGCCGCTGATCGAATTCACGTACAACAACAGTTGGCACGCATCGATTCGGATGGCACCGTATGAAGCACTTTATGGGCGGCGATGCCGATCACCTATTTGTTGGAATGAGGCGTCCGATTTGGTCGGGACCGAGCCGGATGTCGTTTTAGAGACGAGGCGGAAGATAGAAGTAATTCGGGAACGGATGTTGACTGCCCAGAGTCGACAGAAGTCGTATGCCGACGTCCGTCGTCGACCTTTGGAATTCGAGGTGGGAGATCACGTTTTGCTAAAGGTGTCGCCGACGAAGGGAGTTTTTCGTTTCGGGAAGAAAGGGAAGTTGAGTCCGAGATTTATCGGCCCCTTTGAGATCCTCGAGCGAGTAGGTGGGTTGGCGTACCGTTTGGCGTTACCTCCGGCTTTGAGTCATGTTCATAGCGTTTTCCATGTTTCCCAGTTGAGGAAATATGTCCCGGATCCTAGTCACGTCATCGATTATGGCGAGATTGATATTGCTGAAGATATTACTTTTGAGGAGCGTCCTTTGAAGATTTTGGAGCATCGTGAGAAACGACTGAGGCATAAAACCATCCCTTTGGTCAAGGTGCAGTGGTCGAGACACGGTGTCGAGGAGGCAACTTGGGAAACCGAGGATAGCATGCGTGCTAGGTACCCCGAGTTATTTGTTTCTTAAGTTTCGGGACGAAACTTATTTTTAGAGGGGTAGAATGTAATATCCGTATTTTTCTTTCCCTTGTATTTTCTTTTTTGGTGTATTTCTCGATCGTAGTGACCCTCGTGTACTTTTCAGCGTGTCCTTCTGTCAAAGCTGTTGAATCGTATTCGTTATTGTTGTGCGGAACCGCCGTTTCGGGGTTGCCGTGGATCCATTTCGTGTTGTTGGTTTCCAAATATTGATTCCTATCGTTTTATTCTCTTTAGGATCATTTTTATCATTTTGGGACCCAAAAAGGGGTGTGGGCCGCGGCACAAGGTGCGTGCGCCGCGGCACACAAATTTCTCCAAATGTTGGTCGAGCGATCTGTACTGTGTGCCGCGGCACACCCATCCGGTGCCGCGGCACAGTGCCAGGCCAGTGCCGCGGCACACCTGTCCGGTGCCGCGGCCCACTCGTGTGTCTTCCGCGACCAAAAGCCAATCAGACTGCAGTGTGCCGCGGCACGCAGGCCGCCGCACAATGCCAAAACACAGGAGTAAATTTTCGGCTGTGCCGCGGCACACACTTGCCGTGCCGCGACACGGCGGTAATTGCGCGATCTCGTCCTTACTAGACGAAATCGGTCGTCTTCTCCCCCATTTCCACCTGCATCGCGAGGGAGAGTGAGAGAGAGGGGAAGGGTTCTTCATCTATATCCATTGGGGGGTTGATTTTCACCATATTTCTTCGGTAGTGGAGCCCGGGCAATCAATCTAACGCGTGTTCTACGGATCTTAGTACTCGAATCTTCCAAGGTAATATTCTAAAACCCTATCTTCGATTAATTTGGGGGTTTTTCGGATTTTCTTCCGATTAGTTCCGTTTTGTTGGTGGATTCATGATGTATACGATTAATATTGTTAGTATCTTTAGTTTTCCTACGGATTCATGGATATTTTGTGGATTTTTACGGAATCGAGAGGGTTTGGTTGTGGTCCGCCCTCGTTGTTATTTTGGTACGAATATACATGAATCGTAGGCGGGTTTCCGGGTGTATTCCATTTCCATAATCGTTTAGAAGTGGTTGTGATTGTGCTATTCGAATCGTTAGGTTCATTTTCGTCGGTTCCTCGTGGTTGTGCTTGATCCTTCCGTTCCGTTCGTGTCATCGTCTATTTAATCGAGGCAAGTATCCTTATGAACTTACAATCTTGACATAGTAGTTTTGTATGAGAAATCGTGTGTGTGTGTATGCTCACTGCGGGTTAGATCCGACGGGGTCTCGGTAGGGTTCCACGAAGCTGTGGGACCACGAGCTTGCTTTTAACCACTGTGGGTTAGATCCGACGGGGTCTCGGCAGGGATCCACGAAGCTGTGGGTCCGCGGTTAATTGTGGTGCATTTTTACAAATGTGGTTTGATCATTGGCATTTCCGGAAATGAGTATTTTGGAACTATGTTTTCTTGAACTGCATGCATTACTATATGTGTAAGATGTAAGTCGTTCATCTGGTTACTTGTACTAGCGTAATTGCTAACCCCTCTGGGGACCCGTTTTGGGGAAATTCGTTTTATGAATTTTAGGTCAGGTTCATCGGGACGAGCGGACGCTGGACCAGTACACGGATGATGGCCATGCGTGATGATTGTGCATAAGTGACGTCTTAATGTCTTTTGTCTTTTCATCTTTTGTGGCTTTTGAACTAATAGTTGTACTCGAGTACTTAAGAGTTCTTGTTCGTCCGGATTGTATTGTTGCCTATATGTTTGTGTTGATTGATAATGTTATGTTTGACCGGTTGAACCGGGTGGATTATTCTGTTTTGCGTCTTTATGACATGGTGTTGGTTTGTCGTTTATGTGAGTCGATGAGTATGATGCTGTTCAGCCTGGTGGGTCCCATATAGGGATTCACGGCGCTGTAATATACCTCGAATATCTTGAGGGTGTTACAAACTCGATATACAAGCAGTGTACCACAAGTGTTAAACACAGATTCCATTTCACAACACCATGCAAACAAAATTATGCACCACAATTATCGCACATAAATGGAATTATGAAACACCGACACCTCGCACAAAAGAGGAGACTTACGTCTACAGGCCGCACGGAGATGACGGTCGCCCACGATACTAATATCATCCGACAATACATACGACACGTTGTGACCAAGAACAACTCAACTTGTCACTCGGCAACTCGAATGACATGACATCATACTACTCAACAAACCACGACTCGACTTGACCCAATAGCCTAGGTTTCCGCAACCTGTCTCTGGTACCATGAATGTAACATCCCCAAAACCATATGGAAATATTACATGCCGTAGATCCTTCCCACAAGGATCTACCAGGCTAAATATCACAGAACGACCAGGTGTTTACCCGGTCGGGGCAAACATACAATAATACGGACCGCTAAGGTCAATTATAAACAACTACACTAACCGATGAGGTCTCACGACTGACGCAAACAGAAAAATTGAATTCTTTACAATAAATACCCACGCAGGGGTAAAGATAAAAAATAGCGGAAGACGGATTACAACTCTTACGATACAACACAACTCAACTTAACTCCCAACTCTTTATGAGTATCGTAGCTCGTCACTTCCTGTGCCGATCCTGTGACTGCTCCCACGAACCTGCATATACGTGGACACAAAACAGACATCCACACCTTGATTACTCGGGGGTTAGTAAAATTCCATTATTTTACTAGTGCAAGTGTAATACTATACGAAATGTAACAAGCAAATAGCAATCACGAATCAGATATGACAATGAACTATCAAAACATTTCCGAGAGGTTTTAGAATTTTGAATTCAAGCAAAGAAGTATTTGAAAATAAACTCATCATCTCGGGGATTTTAAAAGTAGAAATTCTTTTGGGCCTCGAGTCCCAATTTATAAAACTTTTTTCGAAATCGTTAGGGCCTCAGCCCGGTTCTCATTTCAAAACACATTAGTTAAGATATCATCATGGGTCCGAAGCCCAACATCAAAACATTATCTAATCAATCACTGTTACACGGTCACTGTTTGTATACATCATGTACCAAACTCCATAGGTCTCGACGGATCCTACCCGGAACACACACGTTGTTCGTACACATCATGTACCGAACTCCAGAGGCCTCGACGGACCCTACCCGGAACACACACGTTGTTCGTACACATTATATACTGAACTCCGGAGGCCTCGACGGACCCTACCCGGAACACACACATTGTTCGTACACATCATGTACCGAACTCCAAAGGCCTCGACGAACCCTACCCGTAACACACACACTGTTCGTACACATCATGTACCGAACTCCAGAGGCCTCGACGGACCCTACATGGAACACACACACTGTTCGTACACATCATGTACCGAACTCCAAAGGCCACGACGGACCCTACCTGGTACACATCATGTACCGAACTCCAAAGGCCACTTTCACTTCACAACACATATTGATCAACTCAACACATTACCACGAACAACGCACGTTATTACCAATATATTAAACCATTCAACAATACACCGCAATACATATTCAAGTATGTAATCAATCCGGCACAATTCTCATAATCATCACGATAACTCAATCATGAACAATCACGCACAACACAAAAAATATGGTTAACACAATCAACACAATTCCACAACGTTAAACAATTAAGGATATCACCACTAGCATCAAACGTTCACAATAATCAATTCATAATCAATCCACACGAATCATATCCACGAAGGTAAACCAAATCATTGAAAACCCAACACGAACTCTCTATTCGCAAGTCACAAATCATATAACAAGATACTTGCCTCACTAATCGATATCGGGCACTCCGACGAACACGGATCATGTAACACCCCCAATCCGCTCAGGGATATTACACGCCGTAGAACCTTCCCTCAAGGATCTACCAGGCTGGTAACAAAATCATACATCTCAACAACGCCTTTAAGGCTAAAAGACTCAGTAGACCGATTTGGTCTTTCAATAAATATATGCAACTCAATCTCAATACATGCCCACGCAGGGGTCAAACACAACACACTCCCGTACAACGGGGATAGAATACTGCAGTGGAAATAAAATACGATTGAACCAATACAACAACGTATGGGTCCTCATGTGATTAGTATCGATCATCTTTCATCATCCTTCATGCCAACCCTATGTTATGCTCCCTGAATGCAAAACAGACATCCACCCCCGATTTCTCGGGGCTAAGCAAAATTCCACTATTTTGCTAGTTCAAGTACATAATCATATGAAATGTAACAAACAAATAGAAATCCCGAATCGGGTACGACGATTTACTATCAACAGCCTTCTCGAGAAGTTTTATTACTTAGAAAGAAATCAATGAAGTGTTTGGAAATAAATTCCTCATCTCGGGGATTTTTAAAAGTAGAAACCTTGTTGGACCTCAAGTCCTTAGTTGAAAATAACTATTTCAAAAATGAATGGGTCTCGGCCCAAAATCACTTTCCGTAAAACGACCCTTACAAAATTGTTGGGATCTCATCCCGAATCTCATCACATCACAGTACCAAAGGACAATAGCAAAGTCCGTTCTCCAACATCAAAACTCCACAATTAAAGGGTTAAATACACACGACAAAATACTATAGTGCCATCCTAGCCAAGTAGACCAAACGAACAACTTACCTCTTACACACTTAGTCAATGCATGCAATCATGAAAACCAATCAAAAACACTTATTTCCGGAAACGCCATAATCCAAACCACATTTGTAAAATGCACCACAATTAACCGTCGATCCACGTCTCTGTGGACCCCTACCGACACTACACCAGAATCACGATTTTGTCACTGTCAAAAACTGTCACAAATGGCAAAAACAGTCACAAATGACTGTCATAAAATCACTAAATATAGTTTTTTTGTGATCACAAAAAACAAATACAAAACAAGGACAAAACCTCATTTATATGACTTTACAATACCACTTTCCATGGCAATGAATATCATTTGTGATGTCATTGGCAAATACTTAATTTTGTCTTTTGTGATGCCATTAGCGATACGGATTTCAACTTTCGTGACTTCCATGGACAAATACAAAAATCATTTTTCTTGACTGTCTTGTGACTGTTTTTAGAAGTCACAAATGTTGAAAAAAATATAAAAAAAATAGTAAAACCCCATTTTTCTCTGAATACAATCTAATTATTATTCGGAATGAATTCATAATACAATCCAAACATATTTCTCAAAGTATTCACACAACACTCCAATTAATTTTTACAAGACATATAAAAATCACAATGTAATGCTAAAATTAACACATGTAAAAAAAACTCCGAACCAAACCATTGGGAATAGAATAAGTATGGAGTATTAGTTATATATTGAAAAATATCAACAACTAACAAGTTACACTAATAGAATCAAAAGTTTCATCCATGGAACACACGGGTGGAGCAACGCCTGCTAAAATAACGGTTTCAGGAGCACCTTTTGCCTGAACAACAAAATAAAATATATAAATCAGTCATTAACCAAAATAAATAAAGATAAAAAATTCCTTGCTGTGCAGTACTACATTAAGATATAATTTGGGAATACAAAGAGCAGCACTAACTATTTAGTTCATTTGAATTTGAGAAAATTGGTGACTAGTTTGAAAAATTTCAACTCAGAGGACGTTGAAACTAAAAATATAAACGAGAAAGTAACATAATATCAACTACCAACAGTAATATTATGTATTTATGTTATAATTATAGAAGCAAAACTCTCATAGCCTGTGGAAAAGATGCTCTTTATATTTGATAATAAATCTAGATGCCGTGGAAAAGATGCTGTTTATAATTATAGAAGCAGAACTCACTGCACTGCTAATCCAAAAGTTGACAGATTGTAGCATAAAATAATAGATCTATATTAGAAGCATTAGCATATGGAAAAATAGGTAGGAACACAAACTAAGAAAAAATATATAAACCGACAATAATTAGTGTTGGGATATGGAGAGACTCGAACACTCAGCTCCTATAATAAGAGCAATAGTAATCAACACCATCCGTCAAACCTTCTAACAACACTCCCAAAAGCTGTTAAAGAAAGGATTATTTATCGGGATGCCATGTCGCCAAGAAAGCTGACAGTGGCATTACCCATAATCCTCCTTTTTCCGCTCCGTCTTTATTATATCGAACAATATAATCCAAGAAAATATACAAACCTGAAGTCGTAGTCGGGATACATGTGATGGAGAGTTAGAAGAAGATAAATCGTCGTCTTCCGGCTGCCAAGTTATTATCATTATAATTTACAAAAAAAAAAAGAGCAAGAGATAATACACAAGACAATGAACAGATGAAAGGCTTTTAGATTGATCTACTAAATAGATATTTATTTGGTGAAGAGTCGGTGTCGGATGACTTCCCCAGCTGATCAAGAATCTGGATTTGGAAAAAGAAAAAAGGAATAAGGAAAGGACGAGAAAGAATGAACTTAGCATTATATGCTGCAAGAAAATCAGAGATTGATATGGAAATATAGCATTATGACATAATGGTACAAGCCAGAACTTCATGATACACAAATGGGCTAATAATCAAAATTGCCCCTGAGGTTTGATCCCACAAAAAAAAAAGAAAAAAAAAGATCTTTCAGCTAAGATACAGTAGAGCCTCCAATAATACTCCATGCATGAATAAACTACATAGGAACAAAAATTACATCCCAACTCAAGCGTGTCAAAAATGGAAACAATAGCCACTTAGGAATAACCTCTATATAGTGATATTTCTTTCTGGTCCAGAGGATATGACATTAGAGAAGTTGTAGTGTATCACCAGTGACTGATATATGAGAAGAAAACAAATTAAAAGCAATAAGCACCTAAACTGTTGACCAAACAGAGCTTTGATCGATCATAACTGATTACAAAACCACAAATTAAAAAAAAAATTACCTCGTTCTTGAGACTGAGAGACAGCTTCTTGTCCATTCCTACATGTTTACCCAAACTAGTTAATTTTTTTTTTGGCATTCTATTTCCAATATAATTGGGAAGGGTGTGGGGCACAAGGATAATAGATATGCAGTGGAAGAATCTGGCATATATACCCAAACTATAGAACTGTCCTTGGGATGAGGATGACTAACATAGGCCCCAAAGATCATGGTAGGCTGATCATATTAAACCAAGAATGGCATTCCTCTGCATAGTGCATTTTCTAAAGTATTTTGCCCTCCAACCTATTCAAAACAGATCACAAAAAATCATATAAGGTTACCGGTGAAGACTCCATAATATCTAAAAACTTTGAAAAATTAATTTCGTACAGACCTTCAAATTCATATTCAGAGCGATGTTCAACATGTAACGTTTCTCGTCTTGTCATCCCCAAGATGACAAAAACATAATCATATATACTAAATAAATGTTCTATAGTTTTATGTTAGGTTACCAAGTTCAGAAAGTATTAATAACCATAACAAGTATCGACATCAACATCAGGCAGAATAATAATAAACAAATTGAGTCGGACTCTACATATAGGAATGTTATATAGAGACTCTCGATCTCATAAACACCAGCCAAGTGTGTAGGGATGATATCACTCTTGCAAAACTGAACCATTTCTGAATTTAGTTTTATGTGGTCAGGATAATCGATAATAGATTAAATGAAACATGTCGCCGATTAAATAAACAAAGTTCTGATGAATTAATAAACCGTATTGCTAATCAATGTATTCCTTTATTCTAAATTTAGACTGAGAAATTAAAATGAAATTCATGCAATAACAGCAACTATTGACATAATAACGACAATGGTTCCAACCATTTAGACCTCATCCCTTCTAAAAGTATGTTTTAGGCACCCAAGATTTAAAGTACTTGAAGAGGAAAAGGGACTATAGCAAAACACAAACATGAAGAATAAAATGAATCCGGTAACGAACAGAAAAAAATTCGGTAACGAACAAAAAAAATTATTGATTCAACAATAACCAATAGGAGAAGCAGAACGAGTATATAGCCATTCCGAAAGGCAAAGGAAGATATACATCAAAGTCATCAGCATGGTATCAAAATATCAATACTACCTTTGTATTGGTAAAATCGGATCGGGCCTCCATTCCCAGTTCACCTCCATGAGCTTAACCTGAAACCCGTTGATAAACGAAACCCAAATCATATGCGACACTGAGCCTCTACTGCAAGTTTTGTGACTAACCTTCGCCATCAATTCCGAAAACCAACAGTAACCGCTGATTCACCACCGGATTTGCCGAAGCCCATACACGACTGGAGCTGTAACTATATCGTGTCCATGTTCTAAACATACTGTAACCATCCCTGTGCTAGTGGTTCCCCTACCCACTAATTGAAAGGGAATTGGTGTAGATTGTGTGAAATAGATTGAGCATGTGATGTGTACGGAGAGAGTAGAAGGAGCAGAGATAGAAAAAAATAAACTGTGAGGCAGTTGAGAAAAGGAATCGGGAAATAGTAAAGAGAAAGAATAAGAAAAAAAAAGGAGAAAGAAGAGAGGCGAAGATGCGTGAGGTTGAGATTTGAGAGAAAGAAATGAGAATATGATATTAGGGTTTGTTTCGGCAAGTTCTTCTATTCATTTTTTGCAAGCATTATGACGGTTAATAAGAGTCAAAGTTACTGTCATTTAGCTTGAAAAAATTTATGACTGCGCAAGACTGTCACAACTCTTGTGATAGTCATGAACAGTCACAAGTATTTGAATTTATCACTGTTTGGTCTTTGTGACCGTTATTGGCAGTCACAAAGTTATGACTGTCATTAGCAGTCACAAATCTAGTGAGTTTCAATGTCACAAAATCCTGTTTTTGGTGTAGTGCGAGACCCCGTCGGATCTATCCTGTAGTGGTTAAAACCAAGCTCATCGATCCACATCTCTGTGGACCCCCTACCGAGACCCCGTCAGATCTAACCCGTAGTGAGCATACACACACACACATTACTCATGCAATACTAATATTCTAAGAATGTAAGTTCATTAAGAATACTTACTAGAGATGGCCACCCGACACTGTTATCATACCCATCACAATACCTCCATCATGAACAATCAATCACAACACAACAACACGATTAAAACGGAATACACGATTCCACAACATTAAACAAGCGGGGCCATCATTAAAACCTTCAATGTTCAAAATAACCGAATCAAAATCAACTCACACGAATCATATTCACGAGGGTAAACCAACCATCGTAAATCCAACATGTAAACTCTATTTGCAGGGCACAAGTCGTATAAGAAAATACTTGACTCGAAACCATGATCGAGACGAGATGATGAACGGAACGTGGCCGGGCAGCCCCGGACTCCTGAACATCATCGAAAATGCAATAGTGCCGCGAACGCTACCAAAATAACACCACGCGAATTACCATCACTAAGCGGAGATCAACTCGGAATCCTCGAGCACCTATAATCCTCCGGAAGAATCAACAAGAACATGATTACGACGAGGATCAAGACCAAAAGCAACGGAGGCCACAACAAACTATCGAAGGAAACTCATCCGAACATTTAATAAAACATTAAATGTTCACTACACCTCAAGAACACCAAAATCATCATTCGGGTTAGAACGAACCAAAGATATGGATATACAATCCATAAAACATTTTTAACTACATCATTAGACAACAATCGGTTTATCAAAACCGAAAGCAAAACGAGATCAAGAATAAAATTCCCCAAAAAAGTCAACTCTAGGGAATCAAGAAGGAGTATGTTGATCCGGCGAAAAACAAAGGATTAAATAATGTTAAACACGTGAATATTACTAAGATTAATCATATCCATTATGGATTAATCAACAATACAGAACGAATCGGACAAAAATCCAAAAACCCCTAAATTTCCCAAAAATAGGGTTATAGGAGATTTACCTTAGATTAAGGATGAAGAACACAAGCAGGTGTTGTTAATCTACACCAAGATCTCAAGGTAAATGATATCTGAAGTGGTCGGAGGAAGAAATCGCCCGAAAATTGCCTGAGGAATCGCCAAGCCGCGGGGGAGGAGAAGGAATGAGAAAAAGTGAGAATCTAGGTCAACTCCCTGGTTTTAATAGCCAGGGAGCGTTAGCGTGCGCTAACCTTTAAAAGTTAGCGTGCGCTATTGGGCGAAACTCCAGTCCAGAAAGTTAACACCCCAGTCCAGGACTTACAGTTCTGGACCGCTAGCGTGCGCAACCAATAATTAGCGTGCGCTAATAGCCTCTCAGTAGCGCGCCCTATCGGCCATAGCGTGCACTACCTGGACACCAAACCGAGTCCAGAATCAACTGCCCAGTACTGGACTATCGCGTTAGCGCGTGCTACGGGACACTTAGCGCGCGCTAGTCCTCAACAAATAACATGCGCTAGAAAAACGTAGCGTGCGTTGAACCGTTAGTCCAAAGGACTGAGATCAGAAACAGGCTCACTGTCACTGCCAGGGCTCAACTCTCTAGCGCGCGCTATGAAGCAAACGTAGCGTGCGCTACTATATGGTACTTAGTGTGCGCTAAACAAGAATGATAGCGCGCGCTAGGCACGGAATAATAACGGCCCCAAAACACCGAAACACGAACGAAACATCAAACGACAGCTCACAACAAAGTTAAACAGTCTTACGGGAAACACGAAACGACAGTTTCGAATGAGATTCGCAAGAATCAAACTCAAGCGCGGAAAAGTCGCCTAAGAACACGGAACTCAACAAAACGACATCAAAACGAACTTGGACGTCCAAAGAGTGGAGAATTAACTCTCAGAATGACGAAACGGTCATGAGCGAGTCGCCAAAACGGACTCCCGCCGAAAAAAAAATGAAATTTACCCAGAATCGAAATTTGCGAATATTACAGTTCAACCGGGAAACCTCGGACCCCGAAGAAGACAACGAACGGAAGAGTTCCGACTCGAGTTCTTCACAAAGATTTCGTTCCTAAGACATATAATCAATAAATCAGCAATCGTACGAGGAATAGTAATCGTATAACGCCTGAATCCCCCTCTAAGACCTTTTATCAGACACCTTCAAGGCGTCGATTAGGAACTCAATCAAACGGACGATTACTTGGCAATAAAACCATGGAACAACAAGGAAATTGATAGAATACAACCTAATAATCATTAATCCGTCTAGGTTACTTCGGATTAGACGGACGAAATCTAGTGAAATTCCCAATTTCCTCAAACTAGATTCTTAGGAAATCTAACCTTGATTCGGTCGATCGGAGGAGGTTATGGGATGATTAATCGATGTTATATACTCAAGAACCTCGTAGATGGATAGACTAACACCATGTCTTCGTGCTCTCTGAGTCTCGGCCGCAGAGAAGATGAGTTGGGTGAGAAAATAAGGAAGAAATTATCTGCCTGATCATATTTATACTGCCCAGCAATGCATGGGAAGACACGCAGGAGCGGCCGGTCGTGCGCGCCACTGTCAGGAATCTGCCGAGACACACGAGCACCTACTTGTGCGCGCGCAGTCAGGGCTGCACGAGCGTCAGATCGTGCACCCAGCTCGTATGTCATGCTCGTGCGCACCTGGCCAATTACTATCACACCTGGCCGGCCAGTGCCCGGCCGCCATGACTTGACGATTCAAATTTCCGAAAATGCACGGAACGAACACGACAAAACGCTCGCGGACAACATCATCGATCCGAAATGAAAACAACATATCAAAAATCACCACATACGGCCATAAACACAAAATCAGTCGTTGAGAAAATAATACCAACGCTCGACAACCGAGAAATATCCAAAAAATCCAAAATAACCGGAATGAAAATCTCGGGTATTAACCGTACTTCGTTGAAAATCTACAACATTGTAGCATTGGCATAAAATGGAAATATATGCGATTCCAGTATGAACAAAGTGATAGCCCTTTGTTGAAGTGGTGCCGACACTCCAAAGATAAGATCTATCCGTATACTTTGTTGAAGCGAGTGAGAGAATGAGTTAAACTCACCTCATGGCATGAGGTTTCTCATGAACGCACTGGAATTGGCTACGATGACACAAAACTTAGTCGTGCTATTGTAATGGATGTTATAGCATACACTATCTTGTCAGTTAGATAGCTTCCCAAGAATTTACGTGCATCTTGTGGTTAAATCTTATCTTTAGTGGGGAACTAAGGATCTCGTGGTGGATCAGACTAAATCAAGTGGCTCCTAACCATGGAGCGCGTTGAAAAGTGATTGTAGGGAACGCATACTAAGTATATACTTGATTTAGAAGAGATATGAAACTTTTGCGTGTAAAACTAAGGGTTTATAGTGATGTACTCTTGTGAGACTAAGAGATTCCGCTAAATCCAAAGTTAAGAATGAAAGGTTCTTGGGGACACTTGATGATGCGTATTCATCAATCGGTTTAAGGCAATCTAAGGGAAGGTTTCCCTAAGAGACGATAAAGTAATGCCTATATGATTCCCAATGACTAGTCGAAGTCATAATTAAGACTTGGCTCACTTAAGTGATGATGCAGTCTTAAGAGAAAAGTACAGTATTATGTACTCATGTTTGAATCGATGTACTCATTCGTAATAATCCGGTAAAGCCACTGTGATGATGGCCTAGGATGCGCTCAGGAAATGCCTGTGATTGACAAGAAGCTTGAAGCTCACTCTATCTCAATAAAAGAACACTTGAAAACTGATACCCGAATTTGCCCAGAATGTGTTGGTCTATCTCTCATATGACCTACAGGGCAGCTCACTTGTTGGAAAATGTTGAAATTGGTACCATTGGAAAGGTCCATGTCTACTTTCCAAGGAAATCAACCATTTGATCACATTCATCATATTGAGTGACATATGACTAATGTTGCAAAGTAGGACGGATATTTCCGGTAATTTGTTTAGTCAACTTCGATAGAGCTTTGTGATCTACTCAGGTCGATCTAGGTTATGTACTGTATGTGAATGAAAAGCTATGGGTGTCTAGTTTTCATAAGTTTTTACAGTTTCGTTGATACCTATTGAATCGAAGAAGTTATGACTTTAGTGCATGAATGTCAAGACATTGGAAAAACTTGATTTTCGGTTAAGTCTAGGGCTGGGATTTTTACCGAAGAACCGTATTTTAATAAGAACTGAACCAAAAAATTCGGTTCCAGTTCCGGTTCTTAATTCGGTTCCTTTTTAATAATTCGGTTCTGGTTCCGGTTCCTGTTTTATGATGTTAGAAAAAACTGGTTTGGAACCGGTTATATATATATATATATAGAAATAATATTATATATACATTTTTACATAATATAGGTATTAAATAAAGCATATTAAATATATTTTATTCAAAATATTACACATTAAATTCGATTTCTACTCAAAATTCGGATTTTTTTTACAAAATTTGTTTTTTTCTTTTGCACAATTCGGTTCCTAAAAGAACCGAAAAACTCAGTTTTTACACATTAAATTCGGTTCGGTTCCTAATTCGGTTCCTGAAGAAAAAAAATCAGTTTTTTCGGTTTCGGTTCCTAATTCGGTTCCTGAAAAAAAGTGGTCAAAAACCGAACCGGTTTATGTATTTAAAAACCGGTTCCGATTCTTTAATTTTTTACCAAGAACCGAACCGGTCCCATCCCTAGTTAAGTCTTTAGCGACTCTGCACTTTGGATGTGTCGCGCTCTTTTTGTCCTTAGACCAAGATTTGTTTTTTCCATTGGGTTTTCACTTGGTAAGGTTTTTAACGAGGCGACCTATGAGAACATCCATACAATGATGCGTTGTACTTCTGTTCAACTTAGACAAAGAGGTATTTTTCCCACTGGATTTTTCCTTGGTATAGTTGTGAGGGCAACTTGGCATTTGACTCCTATGATTTGGGATACTCATCATGGGGAGTCGTTATGTATACATCAGGGGGAGTATACATGTCATGTTATGTTGGTGCGTTGCAATCTTTTCCTCATGAAGCCTTTATTTTTCCCATGTAGTTTTGTTTTGGCTTGGAATAGGTTTTTACGAAGGCAACATCTTCTGCACTATTGTTGTATTAGTGCTCGACACAGGGGGAGTGTTCCGGGAATTATTATTCCTGGGATTTGTCTTATCTAATATTGATTGTAGATACATAGATGGAAGGTTCTTGATCCTTCTAGAGGTAGTAGGATCCTATTAGATGTCTTACCTTATCTAGGGATTCTATATATGGAAGGACTCTCATTTTAATACCTATATAAAGGCCACTCTATTAGTGTTATGAATACAGTTGATTGATTCGTATTTACAGCTTTCTTACTTTCTCCTGAAACAGTTTTCACTTTTTCTTTTCAAGCGTGCATGGTTATTTCTTTTTTATACTAATATATATGTTTAGTTTAAATATTTTTTCTCATACTTCGTCTCTCGTATATTTTATTTTAATGCTTTAAATATTTACGTATCAAATTCATATGTGTCGGTTAACACTTAACACATCATTCACAATTAATCATAATAATAAATGAAAACAATCGTAGGCAGCTGCATAAGTTAAACTTCAACTAATAATAGGGTTTGAGCATCGGTGCAAAGAAAAGAAGAGGGAGGCCGATTATATGAAGGGAATAAACGTGTGCTAATGAGGGATAGTGTCATGATTGAGGCCAAGGAGAAAGGCAAGGAGTATCTTTCATATTGAGATATATACATCTAGATTGTTCTCATCTCATGCATAAACAAAAATAAAATCGTGACATATAGGAGGGGGAGGGTCGATTATAATATATATAAATATATATATATATACTTTAGGTTAAAATTCATAATGTATTAATAACATATAACATATAGTTTAGGTGTATTTATAATTATTATAAAGCTTATGTTAAAGTTTAAAAGGCGCAAAAAATGTGAATTCGGAATTTAGGATTTTACAATCTCTAGTAAGTATTCTTAATGAACTTACATTCTTAGCATATTAGTATTGCATGAGTGGCGTGAGTGTGTATGCTCACTACGGGTTAGATCTGACGGGGTCTCGGTAGGGGTCCACAGAGGCATGGATCCGCGATCTTTGCTTTTAACCACTACGGGTTAGATCCGACGGGGTCTCGGTAGGGGTCCAAAAAGGCGTGGGTCCGCAGTTAATTGTGGTGCATTTTTATAAATGTGTTTTGGGTTATGGCATTTCCGGAAACGAGTGTTTTTGAATGGTGATTTCATGGTTGCATGCATTGACTAAATGTATAAGAGGTAAGTTGTTCATTTGGCCTACTTGGCTAGGATGGCACTAGAGTACTTTGTCGTATGTGTTTAGTCCTTTAGTTGTGAGGTTTTGATGTTGGAAAACGGACCTTGCTATTGTTCTTGTGCACTGTGATTTGATGAGATTTGGGATGAGATCCCAACGGTTTTGTAAAGGTCGTTTTACGGAAAATGAATTTTGGGCCGAGACCCATTCATTTTGAAATGGTTATTTTTCAACTAAGGACTTGAGGTCCAACACGGTTTCTACTTTTAAAATCCCCGAGATGAGGAATTTATTTTCAAACACTTCATTGATTGCTTTCTAATTAATAAAACCTCTCGGGAAGGCTTTGGTAGTTAATTGTCATACCCGATTCGTGATTTCTATTTGTTTGTTACAATTCGTATGATTATGTACTTGCACTAGCAAAATAATGGAATTTTGCTAACCCCCGAAGAATCGGGGGGTAGATGTCTGTTTTGTATTCAGGTTTTGGGGAGCCTAACACAGGGTCAGCATGAACAATAATGAAAGATGATCGATACTAATCACATGAGGATCCATACGATGTCGTATTGGTTTGGTTGTACTTGATTTCCTCTGTAGTATTCTCTCTGTTGTACGGGAGTGTGTTGTATTTGACCCCTGCGTGGGTATGTATTTAGATTGAGTTATATGTATTAATTGAAAGACTCAATCGGTCTACTTAGTCATTTTAGCCTTAAAGGCGATGTTGAGATGTTTGATTGTGTTACCAGCCTGGTAGATCCTTGAGAGAAGGGTGTACGGCATGTAATATCCCTGAGTGGATTGAAGGGGTGTTATACTAACCCCCTCCCTCATTTTTCACCGCCTCCACTCTCACTCTCATCACCCCCTTCTTTTTCCTCTCCTCTCTCCCGTGGGTTCTCCCTTCTCGGTCAACTTCCGATTCTGCTCCCGATTCTCCCTACCTCCTCTCCCCCGTGAGCTTTTGAATATCACTATGGAATCCCGTGACTGATTCCATCCTTGTGGGTATAAAAGGCTCCGCTGGGGGCTGGAGTTAGACTGTCGAGAAAAAGCGATTTGAACCTTCTGAAAATCTGAGTGAAATCTTGAGATAACTTTTTCGTGATATATGTGAGTGAGATCGGGAACGGTTTCTAAGGTTTATGGGTTAAAAGTGAAGGAGCAACCGGGCTTAGTGACCGACCGGCGGTGGTTCGGGCATTCCTCTGTGGAAAACGATTGTATTGGTGTCAATTGCTAGGGTTTCGAAGATCTGAGCTTATTCATCTCGTTCCTAAAAAAGGGGATTTTTCCGATTCTTATTTAATTGCTGTTCTTGGTTATTTTGTGCAATTAATTAATACTATATATTTTTTATATATATATCTCTATATATATATATATATTCTGGTATTTATCTATATAGTATATTATATATATATTTGTTATATATATAAATATTATATATATTCTGCAGTATTCTAATATTGGTTGGTTGGTATATTTCCGATCGGTTATTATCATTATCATTATTAACTGGATCGCCTCTTTGTGTTTCAGATTTGTTCTGGACTTTTGGAATCCTTTTCGGCAGAATCTTATTCGGGTTTATTGGATTAATTATATCGGTTATAATTATAAGTTCATTTAGTTGGCCTGTAATCCTTAAACCATATTCCGTAGAATATAAATTGTATTTGTTATATTTGTTTAATCCGCTTGTATAATCGATCTTGGTTTTTTAGCCGAATTGTACAACCCGATAGCCAACAAATTTAATTAAGAACATGATAACCATTCAAAATTAAAATTACCAAAATAAAATCAGGAGCAAAATATTTGATATAAGAATCAAGTGCGGGGCATTTTTACATTTATTGTATATTTTATCCTATTGCCTTTTGCGTGTGGTGTATTTTTGACAGGGAGCTATGCGCGGAGTCAACCTCTCTTCTGTTTGAGCAGCGTTCATCGGGAGTGATGTAGCCAAATTCCTCTTAGGTAAGTCCCATGTGGATTAAGCCATGGGCTCAGGTATGGTATTGAGTTTTTTCGTATCATATGCTTCCCTTTGTATTTTTCACTCAATATGTTGTTGTGCACTAAGTTCGAGGTCTTGGAAAGCTTCTTCCTACCGTAATAGGTAGGGGCATGGTCTGCGTACATCTTACCCTCCCCAGACCCTGCTCTGAACGGGATATACTGGGTATGTTTGGTTTGATTTGGTTTTTAACTAGCACAAATTTTCACCACTCGGGCCAAATCAGTGACATGGTAATGACATACCATAATTTTGTGATACACATAATCATATCTAAATCAAAGTACAAAATATTAAAGATAGAAAATTAATAAAAATCATCATATCACAACCTAAAAGTAGAAAACAAATTATAATATGTTAAATAATTATTTATAATACTTATTTAATTAATTTAAATGAATTATTATAATTAATGATTTTTAACTAAGTAATTTAATTATTTTTTATATATCCTAAGTTTATTTGTAAAGAATACTTTAGTTAAATTCAATGAAATTGATTAAGTAATCCATAATTACATTCAATAAAATAATTTAACTTCTTGGCAAATAAAATAATTTTCATTAAGTAAGTATTTGTGATATTTAATTTAAAACCTAAGTAAATAAAGTTTAAATAATTTTCAAATTAATTATAATATTTTTATAATCCTTCAAATTGCTTATGTGACAGGGAGAGAAAAAAATTGAAAAAAAAAATTATTATTTCGAAGAATAGGGACTCAAAAGATGAGTTCTCATCGATCGGATTGGAAACCTTATGAGATAACGAGAATTTCAAAGAGAACGAATGGCCCTTTTAACTTGTTATCCCTTCCCTTTTTGTTGGCAGAGAAGCATTATCTTTTTAATATAAGGCAAAAAAAAACACGAACTTTCTGACTTTAATACCCAACCAGTGTATCGTCGAAATTCGATGGGTAATCATTTTACATTGTAATTTACAAGTAAAAACTTAAAAATAAATTAATATTTTGTTAGGGTTTAACCACCCGGAATCGTACCGTAGCGCAGCGCACCAATAAACAGAAATGATAAAAATGAGATTCAGCCACCCGAACTCATTTAGAATTCATGTACTTTTACTCGTTCCAAGCCCGAGTGGAAGATAATTTTACTACTTATTATAGTTCAAAACTTGTATAGTAACACATGAAACAATGAGAGTATTGTTCAGCTACTTAAACCCATTAAAATCTATATACTCATGTTCATCACAAACTCGGTTAAAATATGACTTTATTACCATTTTTATCCCAGACTTATATAATATCCCAACTCAACATATTTAATTTATATCATTAAATAACTAAGGGAAAATTTTTATTTACACTAATAACTTTTGGTTGTTTTTGAAGTTACACTATAAATTTTTTTTCACCCTCGACACTCAAACCTTTGTTAAATTTTCGCCATTACACCAAATTGTGGACGGCGTCAATTTTTCCGTTAGTTTCCGTTAATAAGGGTAAAATTAGGGTTAAAGACGTACATAAACCTTTTGCAGGTGTTTCAAATTACACCCAAACGAATTTAAATTGAACTTTCAATATTATTGTATTTAAGTAATTAATAAAAAATAAAAAAAAATACAATAAAAGTAAAAAAAAAAAAAAACTTATTCCATGGAAGGAGCTCTGATTCATTCTCTTGTACTTACATTTTTTTCTAAAATTAATGTTAAAGATTATAATAAATTCAAAATAGTTATTTAAATTTAACTTTCAATATTATTATAATTAAATAAATAAAAAATACTAAAATTAAATTGTAGAAGCCCGGACCATTTAGCCCGAAGCCCGCTATATATATATGTATATATATTGTTCAACTTACAGTAATGCCATATTTATAAAATATATATTAATATTATATATAACATATATTAATATTATATATAATATATATTATATATATAATATATATTACTGTATTTGTTAATATAGTGTATATATATGTATATACATAAAAGTGTATTTTTTGGTATATTTATTATATATGTATATTTGTTACTATATATATATATTCCAGGGCTTCGGGCTAAACGGTCCGGTCTTCTTTAATTTAATTTAACTTTTTATTTATTTATTTAAATATAAAAATATTGAAAGTTAAATTTAAATAATTATTTTGAATTTATTATAATCTTTAACATTAATTTTAGAAAAAGAAATATAAATACAACGGGAATGAGCCAGAGCTCCTTCCATGGAATAATTTTTTTTTTACTTTTATTGTACTTTTTTTTATTAATTATTATAAATAACAAAAGATTAGAAATTAAACTTCTAGTATACATTAATAATTATATATTTTTAATCAACTTTATTAATGCAAAAAACTCACTAGTTACACTTATTAGTTAATTCAGAGTCCTCATTGTGGCAAAACACAACAAAAAACTAAAAAAATGAGGCAAGGATTCAATCACTCGAACCCTTATATAATTTACATAACCATATTCGTCCGAAATCTGACTTAAAAGTGAATTTACTACGTAATTCATCCCAAACAAAATGATACCCGAAACAATATAGCTATGGTTCAGCCATATGAAATTCATTTAGATATTATACACTTATACCCGTCTCAAACTCAATTAAAAGATAATTTTAGTGCATGTTCCTCTCGTAAATTTATAGGGTTATATGCATTAATTACCCAAATCTATTAAAGCATATAAAATCTAAATAATCAAATATAAGTTATTATAATAATTGGTTGTTACGTCTGAATTAAAAAAAAATCAAATTCGCTCAAATTATTATACGTTGATAAATTGACAAATAAAATTATACGTCAATAAATTAGACAAATTAATTATCTCAATAAAAAAATATTTATTTGGCCAACTTAATGATTGGACGAATTATATTTTTAATAAAAATAACACTATTTATTTGGCCAAATCGATAATTGGTCAAATTAATTGGCAATGAGAAATATGATGGTAAAATACACATTGATTTTATGAACTAATTACCCAAATCCATTAAAATTTATAAAATTTAGATAATCAAATATAAATTGTTACAATAATTGGTTGTTATGTCTGACTTTAAAAAACTCAAATTCGCTCAAATTGTTAGACATCGATAATTTGGACAAATTAAATTAATTAAAAATAAATTACTCAAATTAATTTTTCTAATAAAAATAAAATTACTTATTTGGCCAACTCAATGATTTGTCAAATTTTATTTCCAATAAAAATAATACTATTTATTTGGTCAACTCAATAATTAATCATATCAGTTGCCTATGAGAAACGTAATGGTAAGATACATATCAATTATAAGTACTTATTTAGTTCTCTAATCAGTGGAGTCTCATTCAAAATCAACGTGGCATAGAATATATTAGATAAAAAGAGTCTAAAAATAGAAAATACTACATATGAGAGAGAGTTAAAGTGGTGCTCGGAATACTTTTTACTATTATATATATATATATATATATTGATCCAATTAATATTAACCAAATTTATATGCCTTGGCAGAGAAAATATTGATGAAAATAATTTTTCCAATAAAAATAAAATCATTAACTGTGTAACACCCCCAAGACGATCAGGGCATATTACAGCGCAGTGGACCCCACACTTTGGAATCCACCAGGCTAACGAACCAACCCGACATTCGACAAAGACTTACATCATCAACAAACAAACAATTTCTCAATCCACGACATTCAAAATAAAAGATAGAAATTTGACAATACTATTCGACATCAAATCCACCCCAAAACGGGTACACAACATTAATAAATCCAAGAAGGAAGTACTCG